>CM055266.1:62726554-62785929 GCA_029237695.1 Conchocele bisecta | reverse complement strand
CGTGATATTGATTATCTCCCTTGCCGAAAGTAGTTCAGTGATTTATTAATTCCAAATAAGACGTGTTTGCGTAATGAAATCCATGTATAATGGTAAAACACGTTAGAAATATTTGATAATGAATGTCCATTCATATTGGTTAACTATGAAACTAGGCTTGAACACATTGAATCCCATGCAACATCAAACGTTTGTAGTAGTGGATCATATGTAACAGCATATGCAATACTTGAACCATACAGTGTTTTGGGAAAGTTAAATGAGCGTGTCTTGTATTTCGATACAGACAGTTGTATGTACATACACAAACAGAATTCATGAACCCCCCCCCCCCCCGCCTCCCATAATCAATGGTAGGCTTGGTAAATGGACTGATGAAGAACCCGGAAATAAAATAATAAGTTTTAGGGGTTTATGACCAAAGAGTTATGCGTACAAGTTGATAACAAAAGCTGGGGAAATGAAATCCAAATGCAAAGTTAAAGGACTGACACTCGATTACAACACAAGTCAAGTGATGAACTTTGATACATATGTCCAATGTGCAGAGGACCGAAGTACCAAAGTGAAAGTTGTGTATGCATGTAAAATCAGGAGACATGCAAACAGAACAGTAACGAGTGAATGTCAAAGCAAGACATTTAGGTCTGTGTACACAAAACGTGTCATTGTTGACAATTTCAATACTGTACCATACGGTTACAACACATTGAGACTTTGATTGAATATACACTGTGCATTACATGTTGTAAATATATTGTTGTTCAATAAAATATTGTTAAATAAGCAAGCTTGACTGTAAAAACTTTTTTGCAACGCGCTTTCTGATTGGACGAAAATCTGAAAAATGACTAAACTACCAAAAGTAGGTCAATCCGTTTGATGGGTATAAAAGCATGTGTTTTTAACACATACTTCACATGTTTCATCGAACACGATGTCTAAGCCTACAGAAAACTGGGGTAATGATGAGAGAGCTATTGAACAACCACAACACGAAGACTGGGATGAAGAGATCCAGAGAAATCCTGCACCGTCATTTACGATTCGTGGAAAACCTAGCAAGAGGACTACACACAGATTTATCTTAACATGTAGAAGCTGTGGGTCACGGGACTGTGGTGATCATAAAAAATACATCGAAAGAGTGATCAAGTATGATCAACAACACACTTAATTCACATAATCAAGACAAAGGGCCCTTTTCAGGGCCAATACAAATATTTAGAATTGAAAAAACTTATAATTAGTTGTACCTACACACTATATAAACGTTTTGCATTTTGTCATTATCTTCAAGGTATTCGCTCTAGAAACAACAAATATTATACAGTACTTTTAGATAATAAACAATAAAAATGATGGGGTATAATTATGAGTTGTGGTTACAAAACGATGTTTGTCTGGTAAAGAAATCCCGAGAAACATCCCTACAAAGAAAGACAATACATGACACATTCAACAGATGTATGGTTGAACAACTTCAATCATTAATTAAAAAAGAAGTAAATGACAATTGTTATGGATGTCAGGTTGAACATCCAAGTCAATTACAGCATGACTTGTGCTTATTCACAGATACGTCTGAACAAACAGATGTATTCATATTGACAGATCTACGAAAATTAGATCACTATAAAATTATGGAAGAATGGTATCCAATTCTCAAAGATATGGCATTGGAAGATCAAGAGAAAAAAAATTGAACGATACAGACTGTGGGTACAAATTAAAAACAAAATCCGTTGTAGACCCAATGAATCGTGGTTGGAACAGTTGAAAAAACAAGTCAAACAATCCTGGAAATGATTTCACGAGGATTACGATGAATATGTAAATGGATATTGTCCAGGACAACGAAGAGGCACACATAAATCCTATAAGAACTGGAAAATCTACGACTTGAGCTTCAGTTTGTCGCTGTAAATCGACAAGGTCATCAACTTAATCGTATTTACAGAACTTGATAACCAGATTATAATAAACAGTCTACGAGAAGTGCTCTCCGACTACTAACAATGATTGGATATAATTATGAGTTGTGGCTACAAAACGATGTTTGTCTGGTGACGAAATCCAGAGAAACACCACGACGAAAAAAGATAATACATGCCGCATTCTACAGATGTATGGTTAAAGAGCTTCAATCATTAATTAAAAAAGAAGTAAATGACAACTGTGAAGGATGTCAGATTGAGCATTCTTGTCATCTTGAACATGTCAATCAAGTACGTCATCAACTGTGCGTAATCACAGGTCAATATGAACAGATATATATCTTTATATCTATAGCTGTGAGGAAATTGGATCCATATATAATTATGTCAAAATGGTATCCAATTCTCGAAGATATGGCCTTGGACGATCAAGAGAAATTGGAAGCGTATTTACTTTGGGAACAAATTAAAAACAAAATCCGTTTTAGACCCAATGAATCATGGTTGGAAGATTTGGCTACACAGGTTAAACAATCCTTGAAGTAGGTTGATACTGAAGACTATGAAAGTAGGAACGGCCTATAACGGATTTATTCTAGGAATAGACACACTTGAAGAAACAATGAATCCTCTGACTGATCTATTGAATCACATAACATACAGGAAAGCATTGATATTGGCTTTCAAACTAAAAGTATCAAATGAACAATATCTCACACCATGGATCATCAAGGATGAATTAGAGGAAATAGAGATGTTTGAAGAGTTCAAGAAAGCCCTATTAGTAACAACGCGGTTCTTCAAAAATTCAAGGATTAAAGTAGAACAATTAACATTTGAACAATGGAGAAACGAAGTTGTTGAAAATGACAATATTGTGAATTTATTATTTAAGCGCTGTAAACCGAACTTACGGATTAGTGGAAAGACTGAAACAATGTCTGGACTAAGGCTCCCATTGCTCACGCTTCATGGACAGAGACAGTTTGAACCAATGGAAATAGATCATACCTCTTGAATGTTAAACATACATGTTGTAAATATGTTATTGTTCAATAAAATATTATAAAAACTTTACATATCTCGTATTCAATTTTACCATAAATTGAAAAATACCAATATATTGATCTACAATCAATATTTATTTTCATTATGTCAATATTAGAGTTGTCAGAAGTGGATGAAAATTATTTCTAGGGAATTTTCATATGTATATGATAATATTGGAGTTGTCAAAAATATTTGAAAATTATATACAGGAACAGTACACCCCACTAGGATATCACAAAACGCGTTTGCAACGCGCTTTCTGATTGGTCGAAAATCTGAAATTTGACTAAACTATCAAAAGTAGGTCAAGCCTTCTGATGTGTATAAAAAGTAAAAACACACAGCTATATCTCATTAGTCTCATTAAACTGTTCAAACAACTACATAACAATGCATAAGAACGGCAAATGCTCTATGTGTGGTGAACACTGTTACATACAGTGTAGGAAATGTTATGTAGTGTTGGACACTCACGGGGAAGAACACCATTGTCCAGAGCTCGACGAAGGCTTTTTTGAAGAAGAGGACATAAAAGGCTTCGAAATTTGTGAGGCCTGTGAGTTAGTCGTCGACTATATGTGGGGTACCCTGTGCACTGTATAGTTTGCTAAAAGACAACAGCCCTTTTCAGGGCTATACACTTTCTCAAGAAATGAATATCTTACATACTATGGTTCAGGGGTGGCACTATAGCGTGATACAAGAAGTTTCCACCCCGGATAAAATTCATGAATCACCAACAAATGGTTCAGGGGTGGCACTATAGCGTGATACAAGAAGTTTCCACCCCGGATAAAATTCGTGAATCACCAACAAATGGTTCAGGGTGGCACTATAGCGTGATACAAGAAGTTTCCACACGGATATAATTCACGAATCTTCAACAAAATGGTTCAGGGGTGGCACTATGGCATAATACAAGAAGTTTCCACCCCTGATAATGGGAGTAATAAGGGGTGGCACCTATGGCGTACTTTTTTAACTTGTGTTTTTTTACATAGACAAACGGTGCGAGGGTAAAACATGTCTATGTAAAAAACACATGTTAAAAAAGTACGCCATAGTGAAACCCATTACTACTGGAGCACATATCTAGTTTATAGTGTTGTCCGGTCTAGAGAGGTTCCGCACATATACCTCATTTATAGTGGTGTTCGGTTTAGAGAGCTTCCGCACACATACATAGTTTACAGTGCTGTCCCGTTTAGAGAGGTTCCGCACATACACGTAGTTTACAGTGCTGTCCAGTTTTGAGAGGTTCCGCACATACACGTAGTTTACAGTGCTTTCCGGTTCAGAGAGGTTCCGCACACATAACTACCTAGTTTACAGTGCTATCCGGTTTATAGAGGCTCCGCACACATAACTAGTTTGTAGTGATGTCCGGTCTACAGAGGTTCCGTACACATACCTAGTTTACAGTGATGTCCGGTTTAGAGAGGTTCCGCACATACACGTAGTTTACAGTGGTGTCCTGTCTAAGAGAGGTTCCGCACAAATACCTAGTTTATAGTGGTGTCCGTTTTAAAGCTTGCATTGGTGTCCGGTCTAGAGAGGTTCCGAAAACATACCTAGTTTACAGTGCTGTCCCATTTAGAGAGGTTTCGCACATATACCTACATGTAGCTTACAGTTCTGTCCGGTCTATAGAGGTTCTACGGGGCGCCAAGTAGGACATGGCTCAATTGTGTCAACAAAATTCATTTTTGTGCCACAAAATTCAATTCTGTGTCACAAAATTCACTTCATAAACTCAATTCTGTGTCACAAAATGCACAAAATTCAATTCTGTGTAACAAAATTCAATTCTGTGTCACAAAATTCAATTTTGTGCCACATAATTCAATTCTGTGTCACAAACTTCAATTCGTGTCACAAAATTCACTTTTGTGCCACAGAATTCAATTCTGTGTCACAAAATTCAATTCTGTGCCACAGAATTCAATTCTGTGTAACAAAATTCAATTCTGTCAATTCTGCACAGCATGTAAGAAGAAGGACTACCATTGGTCAGAAACTGCACTGGAGAAATGGGTCACGGTCGCCGATCTACACATTCAATGTCGATGATTATTCATTTCTCATTTTGCCGATAATTCATTTCTCATTCTGCCATTTTGCTTCAAACATCTCCAAACAGTCAAACGTTGACAAACTCATTCGTATTTAAACTCATTTGCGTTATAATTGTACACATAATTCATGTACTATAGATCTCCCGCGAGTACTAACCTCATTTATTGTGTATCGCAAGGTTACATCTGCCCAGTTAAATCAATAATACACGCGCTGTGACCTGTGTTCTGACTGCTGTCTGTGTTTATAAACAGAATGTGTGTATTGGGCCATTTGAGGAAACCATTTGTAGTATTTGTGTAGATACCATGGATACTAAGATGGTGTATACTGTAAATAATGCATGTAGACACATAGTTGCGAACACGTAACTTCACAACTAGTAGACACAGATCCAATACCATTTGTTTCACAAGGTTAGATCTACTGTCGTCATCTAATGTCATTTTCGAGCATAAAACGTTACCTGATAAATAGAACACCAGGCTAGTGTATTTTAATATCAAGTTTATCAGGCTCGGCCTCGGAAACGGTAGGAATTCCTCGGCAAGCCTCGGAATTCCTACGCGTTTCCTAGCCTTGCCTGATAAACTTGATATCAAAATACACTAGCCTGGTATTCTCTATATATGGGCATGCTCTCAGGTCTAGCTATGTCCCGGCTACTTTATGTTTGACCCTGTTTACATAATTGAGGGAAAATTCTGAATATTTTTCTTAGTTCTCCTTCAAAGTATATATGCTTATATGGTGTGACCACCTCATTTGTAATCATAATATAACCAAAAATAAACTGTCCATAAAGAAGTATAATATTGATATATTGGGTTATATTTTCGCATTGAAATATTTAAACCTGCAAGTGTACTCCACCATCTAGTAAAATGGACTAAGACCGATCTCAACCAATCAACGTAGAGATGACATAGATTATCCTACGCAAACTAATTTTTGTGGACAAAAATTAATTCTGTCCCACAAAACTGAATTTTCTTCACAAAACTCAATTCTGTCTTACAAAATTGAATCCTTTATAATAAAAATGAATTTTGTATACGAAACGTATGCAGAATTGAATTTTGTGACACAGAATTGAATTTTGTGACACAGAATTGACAGAATTGAATTTTATGACACAGAATTGAATTTTGTGATTTTTAGTGTTACAAAACTAAATTTTGTACACATAATTAACCTGTCCTGCATGGCACCCCATAGGTCCCGCATACATGCCTATTTACAGTTGTGTCCGGTTTAGAGACGTTCCACACATGTACTTAGCTTACAGTGGTGTCCCGTCTACAGAGGTTCCGCAAACATACCTAGTTTACAGTGATATAACGTTCAGAGAGGTTCCGCACATACACGTTGTTCACAGTGGTGTCCGGTCTAGATAGGTTCCCCACACATACCTAGCTTGCAGTAGTGTCCCGTCTAGAGAGGTTCCGCACACATACCTAGCTTGATGTGGTGTCCGGTTTGGAGAGGTTGCGCACATATACCTAGCTTGCATTTGTGTTCGGTCTAGAGAGGTTCCGCACAGTGCTGTCCGGTTTAGAGGCGTTCCGCACATACATCTAGTTTACAGTGTGGTGTCCGGTTTAGAGAAGTTACGCACATATACATACCGGTCTAGAGAGATTCCTAGCTTGCAGTGGTGTCCGATTTACAGAGCTTCAGCACACATACATAGCTTACAGTGGTGTTCGGTTTAGAGAGGTTACGTAAATATACATTGTCCGGTCTAAAGAGTTTACGCACGTACTTAGTTTACATTATTGCCTGACGCATATAACTGCTCACTGCCGCTTACTGCTAGAAGTAAGACACATCTCACTGCCCACTGCTACTTACTCAACTCATCTTTTTGCCAATTGATCTCATACTTTATGCATGTCGTCTACACATATCGAATATGTGCACCATGGTGTTTTGTTTTATGAAAATGTATATTTTTTTGCACACACAAAAATACCGCATTTTCAAAAACAAAATTCCGCCTTTTCAACTTAGCAATCTTTCTGCACGTTCCTGCATACACTTCTGTATACTGTATAGGGTATGGAGTTTGTGTCACCGTCTCCTCAACCAACATTCTGCCAATCAGTCCCTCTACGGGCGTATTTTGTGACTGGCGGTACTCTTGTTTAACGTACCTTTCGACAAAATTCAATATGAAACCCGCACGGGCTCTCACAGCCGAAACTGATGTAGCTACGTTATCGATAGGCAATGTTATATAACTACCCGGGATACCTGTGTCTTATCGCATCAAGACTGATGCAGACATTTAGAAACGATTTCATGTAGACGCACAGGTTGTAACGGTCTATAAATACATTAAAACAAAATTTACTCTATCCTATCACACTTACCGGTATGTGTGATAGGAGAGAGTGAAGAAAAAAATAACTTACATATTTCAATTATTTATGCTTTTTGGTATACATAACTCTTTGCATGCTGGGAAACTTGTGGGCTATAAATAGTTCAAAAATAGCTGACAAGAATTCATCATATTTTCTTGTATTTCTCCCCGTAAATATCATGAATATATGTCTTGGAATTTCATTAGAATTGAGTCCTGAGGACTCAATTCTAGTGAAATTTCAAGAAATATTTACAGAGAGAAGTAAAACATATACTCCTAATTCGTTTTGCGGATATTTCCGCCGCTAGCATGCAAAGAGTTAATTAATGTATTTATATACCATGGTCCGTTACTTCAACATGTGTGCAGTGTGCAAAAGCGGACTGAAATACCAGGTGGGAACAACCCGGTAAATTGAGAATAATGGACGCCGTTGTTGTTTTTTTTGTTCACGCAATTTTGTTTTTGTATTTCGCGCACCATTTTATATGAACGGATCCGGAATGACGACTGTGTGCTTCTTGTTGCAGATTTAGGTCAAGTGAGCTAAAGTGTATGGGTTTAATGTCCCATCAACGCTATGGTCATTTACGAACGGGCTCAGGTGAGCTAACAACAGGCCGAAAAAAACACAGGTGAAAGACTCGGAACTGTGACATAAAAAACAGAATTCCCCCACCCACCTGTTGTCGTATAGTACATGTGGCATACAAATAAACATTGGAAAAAACAGCATTACCACACCCACCTGTTGTCGTAGGGCGCTGCACGACAACTGTAGCCGATTTCACGAACATTCCAAAGTATACTGTTCTAGCAAAGTATACTTTGAGGGAGAAATTTTCAATTTTAGGATAAATTTATTATTTTTTATTATACTGAATGTATTACATTATCACAGCCATTTTGGCTGTGATAATGTTATAAATTCAGTATAATAATTCTGCATACTTTTAATCATCAAATATATGCAGTCGTTAGTTCTATATGACATAATGCATTTCTGGAAAAATGAATGATTACTCCCGCAAAGTATACTTCGCTAGATAAGTATACTTTGCAATGTTGGTGAAATAGGCTACAGGTGGGTATTGTAATGCGATTTTTCAATGGGGATTGTTTTATGTCACAGACCTGTGCCCAAAAGGAACACACTGGAAATGAACAGAATTATTTATTTTTAACATTTTATTGTCATATTTGAGATTCTGACAAACATAAAACGAACATTTTACATATGAGACACGCCATGTATTGTTGTACCTTCGGACACGTTTACAAACTTTACAATATTTTTTCATAAATAAAGTCAAAAGTTGAAAACAAATTCAGAGTACATGTACTCTGAAATGTTTGTCAACTTTTCACGCATATTACGGAATATATTTATTGTACTGTCAATGTCGTAAGGTAAATTTCCCAGGGGTGGGATCATTTTTAGACAAGTCATCTGATTATTGTACCTAGAAGATGTGCGATTTTTCTTGAAAATATTTACAGAACTGTGAAACTTTCTGTAATGGACGTCGAAGTTGATGAAATGTTCATAGCAACTTCGGAATTCTATTCGCCAACTTTCGAAAAACATTTGCGGAAAACTAGCCCATTACATGTGTTTTGTAAAATACTTGTTAGTTTTCGTGAGAGATTCAATTTTCTTAGGTACAAAATCACACTGGCTTGTTCATTTATACTCTTTGCTTGCAAAAACACAAATCCGAAGTATTGTGTTCTGTTAAGGCCATGAGTATTAGAGAACAGTTGGTTAGTGTCGTGAATGGAAAAATATCTGGCAAGGCTTAGGAAACGGGATGGGCGAGGCTCTGCCGAGCACATCCCGTTTCCGTGCCGTGCCAGATATGTTTTCACATTCACGGCACTAACCTAGTATTCTATTTATCCCGTCAAAAATAACACCAGCCACCGCGCGCACATATTCATACGCACATATTCATACGCAGTATTGACAGGATATCAAAAATGTTTCACGGCACCGTGTTTCACGGCACATACGCCCTGTGTTGACGATAAATATCGATATCGGGCCGATACTACGACAGCACGATAGCACGATAATACGATACGTCGACGGCAATAACACGAAGCCACGGTGACGATAGCACGATAGCGCGATGACCTGATACCATGATAACACCATAACGATACCACGATATTACATCATAGTATCGTCATCGCTATATCGTGGTATCGCCATCTTAATACAGTAATATCATAATCGTACTGTCGTATTATGTCATCGTGACATCATGGTATCGTACTATCGTCATCGTGGCATCGCCATCGTACTATCGGGTTGTCGTACTATCGGGGTTGTCGTACTATCGGGTTGTCGTACTATCGACCCGATAGCGATGTTAGTATGACCTTAACGGAACACCATCGTACAGACGTCACCCGTCTCGCTAAATACGAGTATGATATTGATCGTTAATGGCGATATGATTGAAGAAATGGAGGTGATAACAAAATATACAAATGGAATGTTCAACAGACAGTTTGTAACAAGTATACAAGTTTGATAATGTATAAATAAAAATCAAATAAATACATTAACGTCAGGGGATCTTAATGATGTTTGGTCTCATTTTAGTTTGTGGCTGTCACTGGCGAAATGGGGCCTATGTGCGACCAGTGTAGATCCAGATCAGCCTGCGCTTCAGTACACCGTTTTCCATTCCATCAATGAAACGCCTATCATGCATCTAACAAGCAATATAACTCGTTACCAGGCTACAAGAGTGTGCTATTTGATCTGGAGCTACACTGGTCACAAAGCCGATATGCCCCATTTCTCGGCTATCAATGTATGAATCCCGCTTTTGGCGAGTGTTTCCCCGACTGTACTGTATGGCGTAGTGACCGACACTCTCTGATCATACTGACATACATGTACAGTGAAACCTCTCTAAACCGGACACCCTCAGGGTCTCCGGTTTAGAGATGTTTTACTGTAAATCAGACATTTGATCATTCTGAGCCATAGTTGTGTGCTATGCGATCGCAAACAAACATTATCACCTGAGATAAATGACCAAGAAACTTATCAAAAATTAGATCACATGTGTTTTCTTGGTGTCCGGTTTAGAGAGGTTTCACTTTATGTTGTTCTACAATGGCTGTACATGTCACAGGGTCCATCTATACAGCAACAGTGCCACAGTATAAATCAGTAAGTAGAGCAATTCCACCCGTTACCATGGTTACTGTATCAGGAAATATTTTTAATTCTGCCATAAAATGAACCATATTTTACTCACAGTGAGGTAGAAAGTTTCCAAACATTTTAAAGCAGCTTACATGTATGCCTATTTATTCCACATTTAGTTTCCAATTTCGGCGTAATTTCGAAATAAATGTCGTCAACCCCGTAAGGGCCCGACCTCAATTGTTATACTGTCACATGACCCCGGATGTGGAATAACCACCCTTATCACATTGTCGTTTTCACCGATATCGAACAAAAAAATATGTTTTCCGCGGATAGCGTTGAAAATTGACACAAAATTCAGAACTCGTGCGGAATTGTATTCCGCAGCCACGAGGGGGGGGGGGGGGGGCGGGTGGGGGGGGGGGGGGGGGTGGGGGGGAAGGGGGGGGGGGGGGGGGGGGGGGGGGGGGGGTCAATTTTATCAGTTATTTTAAACCCTTTGAAACCGAAAGCCCGCTATAGTGTATATGCAAACAGTGCATTTCTGAGAAGAAAAAAACACCCCCTTTTTCATAAATGGACGAATCAGAAAAACCATTTTTGTGATGATTGGATTGTTGCAGATTTAACATATCAAAACTCCATTCCAGTGAAAGGGTTAAGGGAAATGTGATTGAATTACAAAATCAATATCGGCGAAATTCGGGAAACATAAGAAGAAGCGATTCAGACGGACGTCAATCATGATATTTTTGCGCAATGGATCCTAGAACGGCGTCACAGGTCTCGTCTTAGGTAGTTGGCGATGTTTTTGTTGTGTTTCAACCTCCGTCGGTTGGCCGCCAGTTTGGGTATTTGCTCAGGTTTGAAGCAAGTCCGGATACGTCCAGGTGATTGTAGAGCACCACATCCGCCAGGCCCTCAGCTGTGGGTAGAAAATACGCAAAGGTATTATTGCACAACCCAAAACTGTGCGTCAAGAAAATATGCAAAAGGTATTAGCCCTTACAATATATAATACATTTTTTTTCCGTCTGCCTTTTATTTTTTTAATTTACATTTTTTATTCATGGAAGACATAGATTTGGCAGAACTTTAGAATCATTTTCCAATGGAAATACTTTTAACCCTTTCAACACCACAGAACCCTCTAGAGGGACAATGTTTGCAAACAGTGCAGATCCAGATGAGCCGGCTCGTAACGAGCCGTCTCATCAGGATCTCCATGTTTGTTAATAGTTATCAAATTGAAAAAATTACCCTTTCCTGAAGAATGGATAGCCTAAAAAAAAATTTGAATTGGACCAATGAAATAGCATGAAACAGTGCATGGACAGCCCATTAAGTTACTTGGTGTTGAAAAGGGTTTAATGTTCTGCAAACCAGCACAACTGTTAAACGGGAGGTAACCCACATGTTTATGGAACTGGGTGCCGTTCACTAAACTAAAAATGTTTGTATGTGCAAATTATATGTACATTTCACATTAACACGGTTTCCTTTTTTGTAAACAAAAATTTTTGGATTTTTATAGTTATTGAGCTAAGGCTGCATATGCTAGAGTCGCAGATGATGTCTCTGATAAAGAACAGTTTGTGCCTACTGAGTACCTTTATCCGAATGTTCCGTCTGTAACGCAGGGCGACTTAAAAGGTACTTGCCCATTCAGTAGGCACATAATGTTCTTTAAAGGAAGTAAATAAGTGTATAATTGTGTCACTATTCCACCAGTTCTAAAACTTACGATGGCCCGCTATACATATATAATCATTTAGTAATACATGTATTTATTTTACTGATAGTGACCTCGGTGGTATCGGGCTATTTTTCATATGCAAATGAGCAGATATTTTTTTAATTTTTTTATTTATGCTAGTTAAATGCGTCACCTGAACAAATTATATTTTTCTACAGATTATAAAGTATGATCATTGCACATAAAAAAAAAAAATACACAGAATTAAATAAATATCTGTTAATATTAAAAAGGAAAACACGGTTATCACCCTGATATCAGAGTGGAAATTTACCTCTGATGTAAAAATGTATATAGTGGGCAATCAATACGTCGGGTAATGGTGAAATGATGTGTATTTTGCCAGAAAATGTCTCAGATGATGTCCTACTGAGTGGGCATGTACCTTTAAGTAAGTCGTCCTGTGCTATACTGACAGAACATTCGGGTTATTCCAACATGTGACTGAGGCATAACGTTTATCATTAGACATATTATTGAAAGATGGACATTATCCCCCTTGTTCAAACTGACTCATTCTATGGGAACGCCAACTCTACATACAAATAATTAATCTAGCTCGAAATAATTAGAGCTTAGCATTAACTATTTAGAGCTAGCTCCAAATCAGTTGAAGAGCTCTACTAAATCATTTGGAGCTAGCTCGAAATAATTAATGCTAGGCTCTAAATTTAATTAGCTCTAATTATTTAGAGCTAGCACTAATTATTTGAGTTTATGCAGATTTGGCGTTCCAGGAACGCCAAAAATCTATATGAACTCCAATAATTAATGCTAGCTCTAATATTTAATGCTAGCAATAATTATTTGAGTTTTATGCATATTTGGAGTTCTATACCATGCAGGTATGTTGTTGTACATACCCCACTACCGACAGCAAACCATCCTTGCCCGTCATCAGTTCTCCCACTATTGCCAGGTAAGCGCGGGGCACCTTCCTCAAAAACGCTTTCTCACAGTTCCTGAAAGTTGACATTACTTGTATAATATGTACGCCTTCCATAAATGCATAATGGAAAAACGACCATCCAACGAAGTTGCGTATATCACAATGCATTTCATTAGCCTACGTGACGTCCATCGACGTTGTTTGATTGGTTAAAGTTTGTTTGACATCATTAAATCACCCACGACGTTGTTAATAACGGCACGCTATTGGGCGGCAGCGTCGCTGTTCCGGGAATAAAATGACGTAAAACAAAACGATTTAATAACTAAATCAAATATCAAAAGATTACCCCACCCACTGTGAAAATGATACACACTAGTGTGGATGTACCATTCAAAGAGGGTGGGTGTTGTAACTTTATTTTGAACGAGGCATTTTCTGTGTCCGGACGCGAGAGATACCTTTGTTCTGGGTCCTTCTCAAGACCAGTCTTTGCTCCAGGTAACGAAGAGATCCGTCAAGGTGTCGAGATCTGGTCGATATACAGCACATCCAAGTTGCTCTTGCCGTACAGTTCTGTAGATAAGTAATAGTTCACATATTGAATATTTAATATACTAATTTCGTAGCGAGCTCAAGCGAGCGAGAAAATAATTTATTAAAAATTCAATATGTGAACTATAACTACATTATTGTTTGCCACGCCCCATCACGTGCTCATGCTACGTTTGAACGGAGCGCCGCCCCCTACACGCTTGCAAATCCCGATACTATTACATGATTGGCGGTGACATGATGCGCGTCACAGGACATTACGTCAACAATGCGGAACCTCTGGTTATAAATATAGCTTTGCAAGTGTTGCAACATTTAATGATTAATTTAATAAACATTAACGAAAGCGTCGCAATATGCGATTAATTGAGACGAAAGTTGTGCTTTCATTGGTCGAGAAATTAGGACAATCAATAACATTGCATAAAGAGACAACATGCAATTGAACATATGGAACAATACAGTGAAACAAAAATTGGACATGTGATACGCCATTACAGAACGGCCGCCGCCTTGACCGAAAAAAAACACAAAAAAGCTTTAACGCAAATCTTACGGACGGACGGACGGACGGACGACGGACGGACGTTCCAACATTTTGGGTTTATGAGTTTACGGAATATTACAAAGGAATATTTTGTTCCTAACCACGCCCCTAAGTTCTCAAACCCCCGGACGTTGGCCGGACTGACAGACCGAACGGACTGACGGAAATACGAAAAAAAAAAAACTACCCCCCAAATTTAAATTCGTATGGAGGGGGTAGAAAATATTTCAGTGAAATGGAAGAAATCTTTAATTAGAGAATGGAAAACAACGTGAACCGCGGTAACATAATGAATTTAAAGCGAATCAGAGATCGTAGTAGATATCTCCCTTTGCAAATCTATGTATAAGAGATCCGTCCTTTGGTTGATTTTAAAAGTTTATTTCTTATTGAATAACTTGCAAACATAAAGCCTGCTAACCAGGGTTAGAGCCAGATCAGACTTCAAAATATGTGCAGTCTGATCTGGGTATACACTGATTGCAATATAATTAATAAGTGTGGAACATATGAATCTGACAAATAATGTAGTTCTACACACTTTGGACCGGATATATATAAATAAATAGAAAACAAAGACATGTGTATGCATTCTTTACAAATAAAGTGACTAAGCACATGGGCGGATCTGGAGAGGGGTGGGTTCCGGGGTTACAACTCCCCCCCCCCCCCCCCCCCCCCCCCCCCGCCCCCCCCCCCCCCCCCCCCCCCCCTTCGCCACGGAGTTTACATAGATCACAGTTTACCACCAGTTGGAGTCTGAATTTAAATGCCGTAAAACACAGGAAAGCGTATTTCGAAGAGCTCGAAAATAGGACAACCCCCTAGTTGCGAACGATAACTCTTGCAATTACTCCGTGCCGTACATAGCTAGCTACAGACGGTACGGGAGTAGATTGCAAGAGTTACCTTTCGCAACTAGACAATTGCCCCCCACCCCCCCCCCCCCCCAAATGCTGGATTCCGCCCCACCCCGGAAACAATGACTACACATGTATCGAACGATGTATTATACGGCCATATCGCCAAACCGACGACCTGTGGGAAAACCAGGACCAAGTGATAACTATCTCAGCATGTACTCAATCTCATGCTCGAATCAGAAAGTTATAGAGTTACAACTCTGTTTGCTGTGCGTAAAGAAATGAAAGAAGAATAGTGTAGATACACGATAAGTCGAATGTTCTTGCTGTCACGCAGTCACTTGACAGGTAGACAATTCGGATTAGGCTACTCACTGGAAAACAAATCTCATTATTTTGTTCATTTTTCCATAAAGGTATATGTTGTCACCACTCATTTGAACCGTCTCGTCGAGACGGTTCAAACGAGTGGTAACAACATATACTTTCGAGATGAAATAAAGAAAGTAGGATTGTTTTCCCCCTAAAAAGTTTCATACTACTATAAATTGTATCCCGTTCTTTAATGGGTTAAAGTTAGGGTCCCATTTGTTAGGCACAAACTGTTCTTTATACAAGAATGAGAGGAATGGCGTGGCTACTCACTGAATTCCCTGCTGATGATAGAAGATGAGAGAGAGGGCGTGGTTACTCATGAATTCCCTGGCTAATGATGAAGAATGAGGAGAGGAAGGGCGTGGCTATTCACCTGAATTCCCTGGCTGATGATAGAAGAATGAGAGAGGAAGGGCGTGGCTACTCACTGGAATTCCCTGGATAAATGATAGAAGAATGAGAGAGGAAGGGCGTGGATACTCACTGAACCATTCTCGATGATGATAGAAGAATGAGAGCCGGAAGGGCGTGGCTTACTCACTGAATTCCCTGGCTAATGATAGAAGAATGAGAGAGGAAGGCGTGGCTATCACTGAATTCCCTGCGAGGTAACGGGCTATGGCTGCGCTCTGTGACACGGTGATCTTGCCGCCGTCGATTTCTCTAGCACCGAAGCGTGCTTTGTGCATCTCTGTCGGCGGAAAACAAAAAAACTCATAGGTTAATAAAGTCAGGAGCCAGAGCTCAAGATAAGTTTTGTGTCTAAAGAGTATTATACACACATATTTCAAACTGAATGCGTATTTTACTTTTACTTTATATTATAGATTTTCTTCCTTATTACATAAAGGGGAAAAAAAAAAAAAAATTAATATATGGATAAAAAAAAAATAAAAATTTCACTTATTTGAGCTGCAAAAAAATAAGTAAATTTCAACTTTACTTAAGTATTTTCACTACTCATTTTGAAAATGAATGCGTATTTTTACATTGCTGTGAGTATTTTCTACTCCCATTTTTAATAATCAATGCGTATTCTGCTAAAATAAGTGCGTTTATCGACATATAATTATGTATGAACATAAATAGTTGTTCCCGTTAACCTTTTAAGGAAACACGGTTACGGGCCCTGATATCTAAAGAATGGACGAATATATATATGTCTCCTTATATTACAACCTGGGATATGGGAGTCCAGCTTTAACCCTTTTATCCCTGAATAGCCGACATGGGCAATTAGTTATATTGCTAAACGTATAACGCTTAGCATGCGGGAAACACAAAGTGTCGTCTGCGGTTGTTTTTGTCTTTTGTTTCAATAATGGGTTGACAGCACTTTAGAATCATTTCCGTTGGAACTGATTCTAAAGTGTTGCGAAGTCATGTTTTTGATGTGAAAAAGAAATGAAAATAGAAAATAAACAGTAGACGGAACAATGTAATGTATAAACAAATTATTATAGTATTTAAATTTTGAAAATCACTGTTATGAGCCAGCTCAAACGGGAATCTACAGTGTTTTCAATATGAGACACGCCATGTGGTGATAATTCCAGCACAAAAATATTTACACAATTCCCCCTAACATTTGATTGGGTCCATAGTAAGTCTCTGTCCAAAATTTATATCCCAGTAAAACCTCCCATGCCAAACTACTTTTCGTAACCGTCAGGCGCAGTTTAAAAATAATTCTTAAGAAAAACGGAAAATAAACAAACATTTTCTTTATGAATTTATTTCAAATGCTGGAATTTATAAGGAATGAATGGCCTTTTTTGTTTGATTTGTCGGGGATATGAACTTGGAAAAGTCGCGGGAATACTGGACGAGGCATTCCGGCCTTGTCCAAGTATTCCCGCGACTTTTCCAAGTTTATACCCCGATAAATTTTACAAAAAGGCCATTCATTACTATAATAAACGAAACAAACAATCTGACCATACACTGAAACAGACGTCAAGCACACTGTTCGAAATGAAATGCATTTAACATACTGCATGAAATTCGATATACAAAATACAATGTTCGAAAAAAAAATAGAAACAAAAATTGATTTTTTTTTTAGGAAAATTGTAATTTTTTATCGCTTCGTTTTCCAAGTTTATAACCCGATAAATTCCACAAAAAGGCCATTCATTCCTATATTGTACCTTCGGACATCTGCCTAATTTCATGAAATACGTTTACAAAATTTACACTATTTTCCGTAAATGGCGTCAAAAGTTTACAAACTTTCTGAGTACAACATACTGAATATTTTGTCAACTTTTAACTTTATGAAAAATGTTGTAAATTTTGTAAAAGTGTTTAATGAAAGTATGCAGATGTCCGAAGGTACACACATGGCGTGTCTCATATGCAGACGTGACCAGATAAATCGGTAGTTTGTGTGTTGCGAAAAGGGTAGATCCAGATCAGCCTGCGCAACCGCACAGTCTGATCAGGATATGCACGGTTCGCAATTCCATCAATGAAACACCTGACATGCTTCTAACAAGCAATATATCGTTATTATGCTACAGGAGTATGCTATTTGACCAGGCGCTACAGGGGCGGATCTGGAGGTGGGGTCCGGAGTTGCAACCCTCCCGTTCAGCACGGAGTTTCCACCAGTTGGAGTCTGAATTTTAATGTCGTAAAACACAGGAAAGTGTATTTCGAAGAGCTCGAAAATAGGACAACCCCCTAGTTGAGAACGGCAACTCTTGCAATTACTCCCCCCCCCGTTCCCCAAATGCTGGATCCGCCCCTGTGCTATACTGGTCGCAAACCTCATAAGCCCCATTTCTCCAGTCACGGCCACATATACAGGAATCAAGGTCGGTGGGTTGAAAGGGTAAACAAGAAATACATGTAAGCGTCAAAGTTCCTATCGTGTTGCGTGCAGCAAGATAGAAACCCTGCTACTTATGTACCGATAGAAACAACCCATCCGTCTTAGTATCGTCATACATCGTCAATTAAACCACTTTACACAGGGTCATGATGAACACATTTATATTTTTTATATTATTTTTTTTTTCTAAAAATAATCCTGAAAAAAATAATAATTTCAGCGGTCCTAGTATCGTCATATATCTTCAATTAAACCACTTTACACAGGGCCATGATGAAAACACGTTTTAATATTGACAGATTTTTAAAAAATATCCTGATATGCAAAACTCGGCTTACTTGGTTTCAACTCGGGCCATTCGGAGAAATCCACCCGACGGTCCTCGAATTTCTGTCCGGCGGCGCCAAACAAGAGGCGGATAATCTCGGCCCTCGCCTTCGCGTTGAAGTACGTCAGTTTATACGTAGGCATCGTCGGATTGGGCTCGTCTAGAAATTCCTGTAGATATGTAAATACAGACGCTACGTTTGCGATAACGATAACTTGGCTGTATCACGTTAGGTGGAAAGTCAGCGTTGTCAGACTAGGTAGAACCGGGCTGTATTTATACACACAGCAAACCCAATACAACCAACAATGACGGTAATGATTTGTGTGCTAGTAAAGCGTAACCTTACAATCAAGCTGAGCGTAAAACATCGAATATGGTGGCTTGTACGCAAGGTTAAACACTTGGGCGGGACACAGCAGAGTCGACACCGTGTTGGTCAACCATCGTGGATTCTGATCATGCTGTCGGTGTCTGGTCTACACAGGCGGGATGGAGTAGAGTAGAGTTTTTCTCTCGCGATGGAGTTACGGTGCATTAGTAGAATGGTTATAATCTAGAACAAAATACAGAATATTGCTGCTCGGATCAACGAGTCACAACACAAGTGGGTTGGCGGTATAATGGGTTCCCGCCTGTCTATACTATATGAGACTTGTTGGGTTTCTGATCAGTGTAGCTCCTGATTAGCTGGCCCGCTAACACAGCCTGGTACGGATCAGGGGCCCGTTTCACTAAACTTCGTACGACTAAGATCTTTGTAAGTGCAAATTTAGGATCGTCTGGAAATTTCAAGTGATGGATTTACATTTATATGCGGCATATGCTCAATACATGTAAATCCAATGCTTGTTTACAAGAAAACAGTGTTAAAGGTACATGCCCGCAGGCATAACATGTTCCAAATATCAGAGACATCATCTGAGACATTTTGTGGCAAAATGAACATTCATTCACCATTACCCCACATATTGATTGGCATTATTATACATCTTATATCGGACGTAAAATTCAGGGGCGATAACCGTTAAACTGTTAACGGACATTACTATTTATCCTCTGTATTTATGTTCTGATGTGCAATGATCATATTTTATAATCTGTCGAAAATATTATTTTTTTCAGGTGACGCACTTAATTAGCATAAATAATTAAAATATAGCATGCCTCATTTGCATATGAACATAGCCTTATACCACCGCGCGTCACTATCAGTAAAATAAATATTACTAAATGATTGTATCTGTGTAGCGGGCACTCATAATGTTTATATATAACAGGTGGAATTGTGACACAATTATACACTTATTTAATTCCTATAGAGAGCATGTTGTGCCTGCTGAGTGGGCATGTACCTTTAATATGCAATCATAATTGTGCACTTACGAACATTTGAGTTGTACGAAGTTTAGTGAAACGGCCCCCAGGAGATTTCGCTGAAAGCAGCAGGGATGTGTTTTGCGCAATAACGAACAGTGAAGTCACAGATCAGACTGCGCAGATGCGCAGGCTGATCTGTGACTACACTGGTGGGTACACATTTTATGTCAATTCACTCCTTGTCACATTGTTTGTTCTCCCAGGTAGATTGAGTAACTTGGGAGGAAGGCAATCTATCACATTTTTCTAACACCCGCGCATGGGGACATAATGATCAGTGTGATTGCTAGCCTTATATAGATGATGATGACGATGATACAGGAGCGGATCCAGCAACCCCGGAACCCCCTCCCGATACGCCCCTGCGATGATCATGATGGTGGTGGAAAACACAAGAAAGTATTTTTCTCGTGACGAATATAAGTATTGGGAACATGACGTATAGAGTCGGGAATTTTCTCGAAAGTTTAATTCATCACAGTTTTGACAAATCACCCTGTACTATAAGTATGTTCTAAATCTAGTACACACGGATATATACTGTTGTTTACGGTTTCCTGTTCGGGTCAAGTTACAGTCTCACCTATACACGAGATCGCGAAAAAGAGAGACGAGATCGTGAGGCAAAAACGCGAGATTCTATCATATCGCGTTTTAGCCTCGCGTTTTCGCGATCTCGGCTTTCGCTTTTGGATAAACCGTACCGGCGTTGTAGACATTATTCGTGTTGGAATTGCGTGCTACATACACACATGCGCAAAACGCCATTCCAACACGCATGCTTTCTACACACGCATGCGTAAAATGTATTTCCAAAAGCGGAAGGTGAGATCATGAAAACCCAAGTCAAAAACGCTAGATTACGTGGCGAAAACGTGAGATTTAATATTAAGGTCTCACGGGACAGTTGGCGGCTACGGTCAAAACGGAGGTGTAGGATTTGCTATATATTTCACCACTGACCCTACAAGATGAGTGTGTGTCCAGAAAAAAATACATGTATGTTTATTAATATTTCTTTATTGCGTGCCTTTGGAGAATGTCTATCTGTGATGTTATTTGCCAATTTCAGATTATGCTAGCTCTGATTGCTCTAGCATCAGTAATTGCAAATCGCGGTGCTCGTAACGGGTTCATCCGACATCAACACAACAAATTCTGGGCATAAAATACCAGTTGAGTTGGTTATGACCCCACTTAGAAACCAGGGGGCCGTTTCACTAAACTTCTTGCGACTAAAATACTCGTAAGTGCAAACCGATGATAGTCTGTAAATTTCACATTAACAATGTTTTCTTGTAAACAATTATTGGATTTACATTTATTGAGCATAGGCTGCATAAGCAGCCTATGCTCAATACATGTAAATCCATCAATTGAACTTTTCAGACGATTCTAAATTTGCACTTACGAATATTTTAGTCGTACGAAGTTTCGTGAAACGGCCCCCGGTTCTAGATTCCGAGCCGGCATGCGTAGTCGCAGCGCGGTTAATATCGGAACCTGCGTGCCTGATATTTTCATGAATGTCGATCGCGGAATGTCGTTCACGAGATATTTCGCACCCAAAACGTGCAAATGTAAATACTTGTAGTTATGGAGCTTGTGGAATTGTTGTTGTCTCGTGTGTTTTGCATTTCTATTGTTAGTGATTTTAAACATTTATCACACGTGTCACATGAAACTACATTGGAACCTCTCGAAACCGGACACCAAATAAAACAACACACGTGATATTATTTTGATGAGTGTCTAGGTCACTTATCTCAGGTGATACTGTATGTTCATGACCGCATAGCATACAACTATGGCTCAGCATGATACAATGTCTGATTTACAGTGAAACCTCTGAAGCCGAACACCCTGTGGACCTCCCAGGGTGTCCGGTTTAGAGAGGTTCACTGTATTTGGGTCAGCTGTGTTTGTCCCGCCACCCACCACAAAAACAGCGCTTTCAATTGAGACACGCCATGTGATGTTGTACCTTCGGATATATGTTGCACAAATAAAGTCAAAAGTTGACAACATTTTATCAACTTTTGACACCATTTACGAAAAATATTGTAAATTTTGTAACGTGTTTAATGAAATTACGCAGATGTTCGAAGGTAAAACTCTCATGGCGTGTCTCAACTATCCCGTGAAGCCTATATGTGGCGGTGACTTGTATGGAATTGTCCAGTGTTGCTCCTGATTAATTTGATCTATATTGCTTGTTGGAAGTATGATGGGTGTTTGATGTAATTGCGAACAGTGCAGATCCTGATTAGACTGTGCGGATGCACAGGCTGATCTGGATCTACACTTGTCGCAAATCCCATAAGTCCCATTTTTCTAGTCACAGCCGCAGATTTGTTAATAAATACATTCTTGATAATCACGCAAATTGGATAGGATGGAATGTGTCCCTCCATATATACGGTACAGACCACCAGTTTTCCAGTGTCTGGCCCGTGTCCTAAAAACCCACTACTATACGTGCACTGTTACACAATAATAATATTGAGTTGTAGAACTACCCTACATCCGAGTCACTTCGTGATATAATTAGTACAAAATGAAATGTTCTCTATAATGTTCCAGATTTAGCGATCAATGGAAAGAATGTTAGCACACGTTAGCAAACTCGATATAAAACACACTGAACCTGCCAATAACGTGACAGAGCAAGTTTCACTGAGAATAAAACAACCTTGAATTAACTACGGACATTTGACCAATTGATTGAGCCAACAGTGTAGCTATGCCCTCCTACAAGCTGACGTATTTCGCGATTAAGGCCCGGGCCGAGCCTAGCCGACTGCTGTTCACGGCGGCCGACCAGAAGTTTGAAGACATCAGGGTCGAGTTTAAGGACTGGCCCGCCTTAAAACCAAGTAAGTTCTTTATGTATGTACGTCGCGTTTGTTTTGTACTGAATGCACTGAAAACTTTAAGGGATCGGTGGAAGAAGGGGTCTAAGTTGATGGATTTACATTTATTGAGCATAGGCTGCATATGCAGCCTATGCTCAATACAAGTAAATCCAAAAATTAGCCCCCTTCATCCACTGATCCCTTCAATTTGTAACTGTGTCATTGTAGAATCTAGCTCACGTTAGAGTCTGATGCGTTCACAGTGCTGAATTAAAATGTGTCGTCTGCTGTTTATTTTCCATTTTCCATACCACAAAAATGCTTTGACAGCTCTTTAGAATCGTTTCCAATGGACATGATTCTAAAATGCTGCCAAACCATGTTTTTATTTAGATAAAATACAAAATAAGAAACAACAACAGACAACACTTTTCGTTTCCCGCCGTCTATATATATGGGTTAACGTGTCTTGGGGTGTTTGTATACACGATGCTACGGTGGCACAGAGCGAACATGGAAATATTGTTTACTTTCGCGTGCGCACGCAATATGTTTTGCGTGCGCACGCGATCGGGTTTTGCGTGCGCACGCGATAGGTTTTGCGTGCGCACGCGATAGGGTTTTGCGTACATATTTCTCAGCAATTCACAAGGCAACCCAAGTGAGTATGTATCAAAGAGGAATGATATGTGGTAGATCTCTCTCTCTTGAAAGTATTTACAAAATTTACGATATTTTTAGGAAGTGATATCTAATGTTGATGAAATATTCACCGCTTTTGCTATGAAATATATGAACTTTTCGTCAACTTTCGACGTCGTTTCAGGGGCTGATGCAGCATTTTGGGAAACGGGCTGGGGTTGTCTAGTTGCGAAGGTAACTCTTGCAATCTACTCCCGTACCGTCCGTAGCTAGCTAGCTACGGACGGTACGGAAGTAATTGTAAGAGTTACCGTTCGCAACTAGGGGGTTGTCCTATTTTCGAGCTCTTCGAAATGTACTTTCCTGTGTTTTATGGCATTTAAATTCAGACTCCAACTGGTGGTAAACCGTGATCTATGTAAACTCCGTGGCTGAACGGGGGTGGGGGATGGGATGCAACCCCGGACACCCCCCCCCCCCCCCTCCCCCTAGATCCGCCACTGCATTTACAGAAACTATCACAAATAATGTTCATGAAATATCGCATATCTTCTTCTGTATCGCATGACTGGTCTCAATTATGAACCCGGCCGAGTGTATATAGAATATTGTATTTATGTAAATGAATATCCTCTATACAGTACATTTTTTCGCATATCAATTGCTTTGTACTTCATTTATACAGGTGTTTCAGTTACACATATTATAGTACATGTACATGTATACACACACAATAATTGACAATCCAAGGCCAGGTCAGGTACTGGTCAGGGGCGGATCCAGGATTTAGGTCTAGAGGTTGCGTGGATTCTCAATTAAGGAATAAAACCATGGGCTGTAGCGTTTACTAGGGGTGTACAATACATTTGGTCTGTTTAAAGTTTGCGGGGAGTCCGAACAAAATAAATGTAAATAACCAAATATGGCGTTAAAATTAATATTAATCTTCTTTTTACGTCATTTTGTTGCAATTCATGGAACAGCGACGTTGCCGGTCAATTGTGTGTTGTTATTGACAACCTTGTGGGAATTAATTAAGTCAAACGAACTTTAACGAATCAACAACATCGCGCGACATCACGTTGGTATACTGTATTGTATTAGTGTAGTTGCTTAAGAGCCAACAAGGCCATGCTTGTGCACTTTTGGAAACAAACATGAAACTTGGCACACGGGTAGATACCACAAATACAAGCAACATATGCTATAAAACCACCTCGACAGAGCCCGGTGGCGCCCGTGGCGCCACATAATGGAGCCACATGGTGGCTCACACGCCTTCATGGATAGGAGGAACATAAATGTTGATGTAGTTGAAGTTTTTTATATATTAACATATGTCATCATATTTGTAAAATGTGTGGTAATAATTGTAACCACATTATGTTGCTAGGTGGTGCCAGGTGGTGCCATCTGGTGGCGCATATATAGGATTAAGCATGTTTTAGTGTTGAAATATACTTCTATGTTTATACTCTCACGATATAACTTCCATAAATCAGCTGATGTGTTGTCAATGATGTAACTGCAATCAACATGCAGTCATTTTGTATATACTGTGTTGCTAGGCAACATCTACAAGCATTGCTTTCATATTTTAATGGATACTATCTTATCAAATAGTATTGGTGCAAAGTCTGTAATAAGCAAATATGATAGTATTGGCATATACTAACACAATAGTATTGATTATGTTATGCTAACCAATTGTCCCGACAGAGCACGGTGGTACCATGTGGCGCCTTTGGTGGATCCACATGGTGGTTCCTATACCATCACACACAGAACTGCGGATTATCTTGGGAATATGTTTACATGTTTTTTCACAATATGTTTTAATATGTCTGGGGAGACATTTCATTTACAGTTTGTGGTTCTACTACGTATTTAGCGTTGCTACGTGGTGCCGCATAGCATTTATGCAATACGTAAACATGTATCAACATTGCATTGTTATCATGAAATAATACGATAGTTTATGACTATCATGAAATATTTCAAAATGTATACTGATGTTCCAAATGTGGCACTCCATAGCAACACGCGAGTGTCACATGTCTCATGTCAGATGATGTACATACTGACTTTTGTACTCGACCAGTAACTCCTATCAGCTCAGATGAATCAGAGCTTGGACATTATTTAGAAACAATGTCCCACGAAATGCGGGAGTTGGCTAGGCGGAGAAGGATATCTTCATGAAGGCCTACTTTAGTGATATTCAATCACAGGTCCACTTGCGAATGAGCGTTTCATCTTGCATATATCAGATTCATAATGTGCGTCTATATGACATGACGTTGTTGACATTGCGCGAACATACAAAATGGCCAACGCGGTAACATCCGCCCTCCATATTCCGACTCTGATCAGTCAGACGATTGAAGATGTAGGCAAAACACTGTATGACCAATATGTTGATCGTCGAATCATGAAAGCAACAATGGCTGTATCAGAACCAATACCTAGGCAGACGTTGTCACTCTTCATCAGACCACACACTAGAATTCGCAATCGTTCTCACCTGCAAAAAGCTGATCTCGAAGTTGACAGTGATCTTATGTCGGACTGTACATGTCATGCCAAACAAGAGCAATTAATATTGATGCATGCATACATGAACATCATCCATATCCACCAAGTTTACAAGACCATGGAAAGGTCCATATGGGTAACAGGTCAGACTTATTGAAATGCTTATCGACAATGATCAGTCCATCAGCTGAAACTCCAACTATCGATACTATCGTATTCGATGGTGCGGCTATTGTGCACTTGCTTGAGCCAAAAACTGTTACTACGTTCAATGAATATGTAACATCGATATTTCTACCATATATTGACACGCAAATGAATAATGCTGATCGTGTTGACGTGGTCTGGTATTCATATGTGAAATACAGCCTGAAAGAATCAACCAGACAGACACGAGGAAAGGGAACCAGCAAGCGTGTGGTAGGAACATCAAAGGTCCCACGGAACTGGCAACACGTTCTCTGTGTCTCGGATAATAAGGTAGAATTGTTTGATCTCCTGTCAAATGCAACTATAAACAGGTCATACGCAAATGCTGCGGTCTACATTACAAAGGGAGAGTATGTCTATTCATCAATGAGTCCATGTAACCATGAGGAGGCTGATACTAGGGTAAGTATCCATGTAAATAATGCTGCAAAAAAAGGAAGCAAAAAGTGTATAATCAGAACTGTAGATACGGATGTCTTAGTTCTAGCATTTGCCTATGCAGACAAAATTGACATTGACGAATTATGGGTGGCATTTGGCACTGGCAAGGCATTTTGCTATATACCTTCTCACGAATTTACACGCACAATGGGATCTCCTAGGGTTTCAGCACTGCCAGCATTTCATGCGTTCACGGGCTGCGACACGGTGTCAGCATTTGTAGGACGAGGCAAGAAAACTGTGTGGTCAGTTTGGCAAGTATTCCCCGAGATTACAGAAGCATTCATTGAACTGTCTACCTGCATCAATTATATCAGTACAGAGGTTATCGGAGTTGTAGAAAGGTTTAAAATTCTGATGTATGACCGAACCAGCGAACCGATGGATATCAATGAAGATAGAAAATATCTGTTCATAAGAAAGGGCAGATTCAGACATGAAAGTCTTCTTCCAACTAAAGCAGACCTAAATGAACATGCTAAAAGGGCCGCGTATCAAGGTGCACATGTGTGGGGGCAGGCCATGTCTCCAACGATGGAACCACCTAATCCAGAAGACTGGGGATGGTCAAAAACCGATGATGTGTGAGGACCCCACTGGACAGAAGCCTGAAAGGGGTGCCGTGAACTAATCAAATGTCGCTGCAAGAAAGGGTGCAACATATGTCGTTGTGGATGTTCACGAGCAAATATGTCATGCACAACACTATGTTCATGCATGTGCATTGAAACCTAATAGGCTAATAACTGATGTGAACATAGCATACCATGCCTCGTATTAACTTCACAAACACTTGATGTTTTTTGTCATTGTATGTCATATATCGGCCGTCGACTGTAAAAGTACGTCATTTAATACACGTATCGTGGCATTCGTGGGTATGTTGTACGGCTCTAATAGTGGGATTAGAATATAACCATTTTGTTCTTCGCAAACATGACAGATTCAGTGACCGTATTTGTAACAGCATTTCTCAAACCAAACTGCCCAGGTACACATGCTGGTTTGAGGCGACTCTGTTCTTAAATGCTGTAAGACTCGTTGTTTCAATTGACGGCCCATATGATCCATTCAATATTTGTAACCAATTTGTGACAATATGTCGTTAGAAACATTGGCTAATACAAAAGCGTATTAATTTAACGCATACGGTAAAGTAAATACTAGTACTATCGTTGACATGGATTCACGTGCAGCATAATACTTACTGGCGTGCGTACCCTAGCAACACAGTTGATCTGGAATAATAAGTATGTCTTATAGCGCTGCGTGCTTGGTAAGCACACCGAGAGAAACTATATCATTATTGCTGAGTATAGCAGTTGTCATGGAAGCGAGGTATTTTATTCATATGCATTTGTTTGCTGTATTGTCATCTAATAAAATTGAGAACAAGTAAACATGTATCTGTGGGCATTCTATTCATTTGGGAAGGTGAGCCACCATGTGGCACCACAGGGCGTCACCGGCCGCTGTCGAGATGGTTCTATATCCTCTGTTGATTACATTTATGATCTATATATGTGTATAGAATCTCATGCTTGTTTCCAAAAGGGCACAGATAATTAATGGTAAAATACACACTACCGTTGACTTGAATTCATATGCAGTAATACTTACCGGCGTGTGTACCCTAGCAACACAGTTGATCCAGAATAATAAGTCTGCTTTACAGCTGCATGCTTGGTAAACCCACCGAGAACACTATATCTTTATTACTGAGAAAATTATCAAATATGACTAAAATGAGGCAATGGGTACATTTAAAACAATGCACCACCAGGTGGCTCCACCTGGCAACGCAGTTGTCATAGAAGTGAGGTATTTTTATGTCTATGCATATTTGTCGAGTAATGGCTTCTAATAAGATTGAAAACTCACATTTAAACCTTTAGTTATGGGCATTACATTCACGTGGGAAGGTGAGACACCATGTGGCGCCATTATGTGGCGCCCCACCGGGTGCTGTCGAGGTGGTTATATAGCCTATGCTGCTTACATTTATGATATCTACCCGTGTGTAAAGTTTCATGTTTGTTTCCAACAGTGCACAGACATGTCCTTATCCCACTACACTATATTGGGATGTAAACGCAGTACGTCGAATGGACGTTTGCATTATGAATTTATAAAAGATGTAAATACATTGTATTTGCAGATACATATGATCGTCAACTTTCATAAAATTCAGATAATTATTTGTTTGCATTTTTTCTTACTTATCAAAAGTATATGTTATGTTCTTACCACTTAGTTGAACCGTCTCGACGACACGGTTCAACTGAGTGGCAACAACATACACTTTGGGTGAGAAAATAAGGAAATAATCAGATCTTTCCACGTAAAAATGGGTTAAAATCTAATCTCGACCAAGTTTGGAGGGGACGTACGCCGGACACCGACACGCCCCCGCCTGGATCCGAACCTGCTGATCCTTGTAAGTCGCGAGGTCAATCATGAATCATTTTTGTTTTCCGCTCTAGAGGCCCGATAAATCACCAGTGTGGATAATGGTCGTTGTAAGTGCCAGGTCAGTCATGCATGAATACTTTTGAATAAGTTTGACGTTCCGCTCTAGGGGCCCGTTTCACTAAAGTTCAATCACAGGTTGAAGTAACGTACCAAGGTCTATAAATACATTAAATATACATACAAGCAGCAATAAGTGGGAACAAATCAGTTGAAAAAAAAAGAGTTTACTTTGTGTTCTAACAGGGAGTAACTTTTTTTTTCAACTGATTTTTCCCACTTATTGATACTTTTAGGTATATTTAATGTATTTATAGACCTTGGTATAGTCCGCAGACGATAACGCTACTTGTTTACATACAAACCGATCATAAACAAAACACAGAATAGGTGAGACAGGTAAATATACCCGTGGCAATTTTCCTTTTCAATATTGATTTTTGAGATTTGTCATCAAGTGTTATGTAGTCGAGGGGTTACAGTGAAGATATCAATGCCGTAGGTAGCGAGTTCGAATCTTAGTTTTTCATACATGTATACACATATATTTTTTATTTGTTTATATTTTATTATATATTTTATATGTGTGTTGCTCTTACAAATTACATTAACTAAGCATGAGATAGATTACATGTAGAAATTTATTCTATCACTTTGAATAAAAGTAATAACTAAATGCACATATGTGTGTACATGAAGAATCTTGGAGTATGTTCTCGCAGATCATGTCATATTGAGGTCAAACAGCAATAGTGATAGCCCTCACCGTTTCACTTATTCCCTTCTCCAGCAAGCAGTCATAAAAAAACACAGAATGATATCGACAAAAGTAAAGCGTGAGGTTCGAACTCTCGACCAGATAAAATGAACATAAGTCCCGCTAACGTATGGATATTCTCCCGCTTCGATACCACTGAGCCACACAACATGTCTATTTTGCGCACCAAGATACACTATTATATTAACATGCATGCACGTGCACTTTATCATGTGGTTAGTATACACGAAAACGAGGCTATGACATGATAATACACCTGGAATACCTATATTTGGACACATCGATTGACCTCCAGCAACTTATTATCGTCTGTCATTTATATGTTACTTCAACCTGTGTGGTGAATTAGTCCAGTTCCAATGACCGCTATGTGTATACCATGTAGTCAATTGTAGCATTTGTGAAACAACTTGATGTGTTAAGTTAAATTATTAAATCTGCGTAAGAACATGTGTATCGTATGACGCTTATTGTACGGGCTCCCGGTCACGTCACTGCCGCCTACTGACAAAAAAAACGCCTTACAACATGTGCAACACATATGAGACACGCCATGTGATTTTGTACCTTCGGACATCTGCGTAATTTCATGAAATACGTTCACAAAATTTACAATATTTTTCATAAATAAAGTCAAAAGTTGACAAAAAAATTCATTGACGGAATGGCGAACAGTGCAGATCCTGATCAGACTGTGCGGATGCACAGGCTGATCTGGATATACACTGGTCACAAAACCCATAAGCCCCATTTCTCTAGTCACTGCCACATAGTATGTGCCTGTGGCTTGAGAAAGGGTGATTATGGGGTTTGTGAGCAGTGTAGCTCTTGATCAAGTAGCACACTCCCATACGTAGCTTGATAACGATCTATAGTACCGGTACCTACATGTCTATTAGACGGGTGCATGCAGAAGATATACAGGCTGATTTGGATTCACACTGGCCGAAAAACCCATAAGCCCCATTTCTCCAGTCACAGCCACATATACCTGATCCTTATATTTCAGCCACACCCCAGGGGGAGCTGCCCCTCTTGGAGGTCGACACGGGCAAGGTGAAGGTCAATGTCTGCCAGTCCCTCGCTATAATCCGCTACCTCGCCAGGGAGTTTAGTAAGTACACATGAACTTCAGTGAAACCTCTCTAAACCGGACACCCTGGGAGTGCCCCAGGGTGTCCGGTTTAGACATGTTCCACTGTAAATCAGGCATATGACCATTCGGGGACATAGTTGTCTTTTGCAATCATGAACATGCATTATTCTCTGAGATGCTTTACCAAGAACGCCATCAAACTAAGATCACATGTGTTATTGGTGTCCGGTTTAGAGAGGTTCCACTGCTTATTTAGATGGTGTCGTAAGGGCGATTCTTAAATGGGCATATCAATATTATCTTTAAAAAAAAAAATGTACCATCAAAAATAAAAACGTGTTTTCATCATGGCCCTGTGTAAAGCACAGGTTGAAGTAACGGACCGAGGTCTATAAATACATTAAATATGCCTAAAAGCACCAATAAATGAAGAAAAAAATAAGCTAAAAACATTTTTTTAGTAAAAGAAATTGTTTAGCTTATTTTTTTTCTTCATTTATTGATGCTTTTAGTCATATTTAATGTATTTATAGACCTCGGTCCGTTACTTCAACCTGTGGTGTAAAGTGTTTTAATTTAAGATATACGACTTTACTAGGACCGCTGTGTTGTTTCTAGTTCCATCCATATAGGTATATATAGGTAATTTCAGGCCTGTAGCCAGACCTGTTTGAAGGGGGGGGGTCGTTTCGAAGGCCGAAGTGGGGCCTGAGATATCTAGGGGGTCTAAAAAAAGTGGACCTCGAGGCTAAAAAAGTGGACCTCGAGGCTGGGCGGGGGGGGGGGGGGGGGGGGTGGGGGGGGGGGGGTCGTCCGACGGCTCCGACCCACCTGGCTACGGGCCTGGGTATACATACATATCGGATCCTATCGCGTTCAACAAGATGGAAAATTTAATACTTATGTACCGATATCGGTGAAAAATGAAACCCAGCAGTCCTATATAGTATCGTCAGATATCTTCAATTAAGTGCACGTACACATGTATCGCTGTCATTCACCGCCAAAATGCCCATTTTGATCATTGTTTCATGGTTCATTACACCGTTTCACTAATCTTCGTACGACTAAAATTTTCGTAAACGATATGCTGCATATGTAGCCTATGCTCAATTAGCCTATGCTCAATAAATGTAAATCCATCAATTGAAATTTCCAGAGGATCCTAAATTTGCACTTACGAACATTTTAGTCGTACGTAATTTAGTGAAATGGGCCCCTGAGTCCCAAGAGTACATGTATTCTTGGTACTCAGGTAACACTTGTTGCAGTCGCTACGTCGTCGTCGTGGGCCAGCGTAGCTCCACCGTCGTATAAATAATTAAGTTACCGAATTTGGAAAAAGACCAACCCTCAATTAGCATCATACATAGAATAACACTGTTACGGCTGAGTCTCCATATATCATATGCACTCCTACTCGGCCCTTAACCCTTACTACGCTCAATTGAATTTTGTCGTCTGCTGGAAATATTTTATTATCAATATTTTTAGATAAAAACCTGTTTTGGCAGCGCATGAAAATCGCCTCCACTGGAGACGATTCTCACGTGCTGTCAAAACAGGTTTTTTGTTCAGAATTAAGGCACAAATGAAAAACAGAAGACGACAATTTTCATCTCCCGAGTAGTGAGGGTTAACACGGTCTGGCATACTGGCAAAGTGCGGTAGAAGAATGAACTAGCTAGGTTAAATTAACCGTCTCATAATATAACCTCCTTAAAGCACCCATTTTGACTGCATTGCTACTAATACTAAATTCTGAAAGAAAAACGTGCCAACGGCCATTGGCTAGACACATTTTCTGGGCTCAAGTGCCCGGGTTTGTATGGACTGTGAGCCAATTCCTAACCTTAAATATAAGATATCTAATTTGGAAACTCACAAGTAACGTCCTTTAGAACCCTCCGAGGCATTGAGTGGCGTTTAGACCTGACAGGGTTTGTCGTTGTCATATGGTCTCCGTTATTATTGTCACAAAAAAGCTGACAAAATATAGAAATAATGTACACCTAGATAACTGTATCGACGGATTTTGAAATTCAAGTATAGCTCTTACAGGTTTAGAACAACGGGGTTCTAATTGCAAATTTCAATCACCAATCTCTACTCGCAATACAGCAGCTTGATTTGCTGAGCCTGAGCTGCAGGCTGCAGCCAATCAAGATGCTTGATTTCAAGCACAATATTCAAGCATTTTTATTTTTTTGATTTGTTTTATTGGTGCTTAACGGCCTATCAACATCCCGCATTTAACCAGGTATTTTGGCGGGAAAATCCCAAAATCAGAACGGAATATTTACATTGAAACTATTTTGAAATAAAAACAAATTCCAATGCTGGCATGTTTAGCACAGATGGTATTGTATACGATTTGTATTCCGTCAGAGTTCTACGGGAAGACGAACCTAGATGCGCTACAAATCGACCAGCTGATAGACACAACAGCTGCTGCCACAGAGAAGTATGCCCGCGCGATTAATGAATCGGACGAAACGAGAAAGGTACACCATGTTTCACTTTATGAACTGCACATATGTTTTACTAATCTGTTTCATAATTATCTGAGCATATCTGAGACACAGTGCCTTTAGATTCTACCATAATCGCTTTACAGGCGTAAGAAGTTCATCAGAATCAGAACTGTTGGAATGCCCCTCGTAAATCTGCCATAGTGCCATTACAGTCGAGCCTGGTCAGGATATTTATCGAGATTGGAACGTTTTGAATAAATTATGGTCCCGTTACAGGCGAGCATGATCAAGAAGTTTGAGGAGGAGACGACGCCACAACTACTCACGGCGCTGGAGGCCCTCGTCACTAGCACGGGCAAGGATGGACACGCTTTCGGCAACTCGGTCAGTGGTCACATGATACCATCTCCCCCCTCCCATACATCGCCAACTGGCGAAACCTGACAACCACACAGACACTGTGCACTATGTCTACTGGCTGTGCCATGATCTTCGGCCGACCCCGTTTGTGTGATTAAGCATAGTAATCAATTAAGCATATTAATCTATCAAGCATATTAATCAATTAACCCTTAGACCGCTACTCACAACAATTGTCGTCTGCTGTTGCTTTTATATCTTGTCTTATTTCGGAAGTGCTGTCAAAGCACGTTGTAAATTGTAAATCTTATTTTTTTTGTCGTCTGCTGTTTATTTTCTATTTTCCATTGTTATCATCAAAAACATGCTTTAACAGCACTTTAGAATAATTTACAACATGCTTTGACAGCACTTCAGAATCATTTCCCTTCAGAATCATTTCCATTGAATCATTTCCCTTCAGAATCATTTCTTCAGAATCATTTCCATTTAATCATTTCCCTTCAGAATAATTTCCATTGGAAATGATTCTGAAGTGCTATCAAACCATGTTTTTATTGAGAAATAAGGTATAAAAGCAACAGCAGTCGACAAGTGTTGTGAGTAGCCGCATAACGGTTAAGAAATGGAACGTGTTAATTATGTACATTGACCAACGCTATATCCCGTCCTGTCTATTGGCATAGGAAGAATAAAGTGTTGGGCACAACTTTAAAGAACAATGAAAATCAATGCGTTTGACTGATTTATGTAATAATAGACCAGCGTGACAAGGCCGAGCTACAGCTAATAGTCACTTTAGTAACATCGTCGAACATTTTCACAGTGTGTAAGTAGTGTTTTTGCCAGGATTAAAAAATGGCATTGGTAAGGCCAGAAATAAAGGCACATTTAGAAGGTAAAACTTTCAAAAAGGGGCACATTCAGTGCACAAAATGACATTTTTAATACAATGTATTATGTACTTGAAAAAGTGAATGCCAGTAACACAAAATATATTCCAGTTTAAAATTTTGGTTGAATAAAGATAATGCCTGCAATGGTGTCTGAGAAAACTGTAATAAAATATATAAAATAAATTACAATCTTTTTATTTAAATTTGCACCGTTACAGATATTATCATTTTTTGGGCAGGCAGCATAGCACCACCAAAACCAGCGTGGTGTGGCGTGGCACCATGCTAAAATAGGCTGGCAGAAACACTAGTAAGAGACGTGACACTGCTCTATCACAGGTGGAAGACTCGGACCTATGACACCAAACAAAATGCCTATTAAAAAAATCCCATTACCCCACCCACTTGGTCTTCTCGTACAGTACCATATGCTATATATATAGCATATGGTACTGTACGAGACCAAGTGGGTGGGGTAATGGGATTTTTTTAATAGGCATTTTTGTTGGTGTCATAGGTCCGAGTCGAGTCTTCCACCTGTGTGCTCTATAGGCCCATGTCTACCCACACATTCCTGTAAATGTGGCTCTGACTGGAGAAATGGGGCGGATGGGTTTTGTGATCAATCTAGTTTGTTTGTTTATTGGTGTTTAAATGCCTATCAACAGCTAATCGTACTACTCTTATAAGGTGTATAACCAGATTCAACTGTCACATACAAAATGCCAAAGACGTATGTGAGGCCCAAACCAGGTCTCCAGTCGGGATTCCGGTAAGGATGAACCCTGATCGTTAAATTACCCATCGCATGCTCCCACCTTAATCCACTAGTACACTCGTGTAGCTTGATAATGATCTATTCTGTCTACTAGAGCATGACGGGTGTTTCATTGACTGAATGGCGAACAGTGTAGACCCTGATCAGACTGCGCGGATGCGCAGTCTGATCAGTGTCTACACTGGTCGTATAGCCCATGAACCCCATTTATCCAGTCACAGCCACATATCTCAGCAGCTAAGTGAAAACTTGAAGGGGTCAGTGGAAGAAGGGGGCTAAGGACTTGCTGTCCGTTTCATGAACGCTGACAACATTTTACGGCTATATATATAAACAATGCAAAAACAATTATTTTTTTTCGATAATGTTAAATTTTATCAAAATTTAAGAATGAGCCTTCTTTTTATTTTGTGAAATTCGGTCCAATATTGATTTTATTACGAAAACAAGAAACGAGGCAAAGCCACGAAGGCCAGGTTTTTTCCAAGCATGGACACTTGGATAACATAATTATACCCACTTTTTGTAGACTAGATGGCTGTGGCCTGCATGTCGTGCCTTGGGGCGAGGCATGGACACTAAAAAAATAGATATAGTAGATGGTAAAACTTTAACGAAAAAACTTTAACCGGACACACGGACGTACGGACGGACGGACGGACGTATGCCAAAATGCCGACGATATCGCGCTTTCCGCAAGCGGGTGCGACAATGATGATAAACACCCATGTGAAGTATCAAGGTAATGGGTGAAGCAGTTGCAGAGATATAGTACACAAAAAAACTTTAACAAATAAATTCAAAGTAATTTGACCTTGACATTGCGAACAGGGGCCGCACGGTTGGGGGTTAGAGTGAAAATATGGACGATGATAAACACCCATGTGAAGTTTCAAGGTAATGGGCGAAGCAGTTGCAGAGATATAGTATAACAAAAAAGTTTTAATCAAAAAATTTAACCAGACGTACGTTAAAAAGTTAACGTTGAAAATGGCTAAGTCAATTACGTAGAAATAATAGGTGAAGGTAAAAAAATGGTCACATGTTGGATAGTTGTAGTGGTAGGTAGCACCCCTTGGTTATGAAGCTGTGAAAGTTTGGTGGTCCTAGTGGTACAGTACCAAAGAAATGGACTTAAACACGAAAACTTAACATTGAAAACGCGAAAAGTTAACATTGAAAATGGCTAAGTCGACAGCGCGGAAAAAATGGGTCAAGTTAAAAACAAAGTAACATGTTGGATAGTGATATGTGGTGGGCACCCCTTGATTATGAAGCTGTGAAAGTTTGGTGGTCCTAGGTGGTACAGTACCAAATAAATGGACTTAAACACGAAAACTTAACATTGAAAACGCGAAAAGTTAACATTGAAAATGGCTAAGTCGATTGCGCGGAAAAAATGGGTCAAGTTAAAAAAAAAGTAACATGTTGGATAGTGATATGTGGTGGGCACCCCTTGATTATGAAGCTGTGAAAGTTTGGTGGTCCTAGGTGGTACAGTACCAAAGAAATGGACTTAAACACGAAAACTTAACATTGAAAACGCGAAAACTTAACATTGAAAATGGCTAAGTCGATTGCGCGGAAAAAAATGGGTCAAGTTAAAAAAAAAGTAACATGTTGTATAGTGATATGTGGTGGGCACCCCTTGATTATGAAGCTGTGAAAGTTTGGTGGTCCTAGGTGGTACAGTAACAAAGAAATGGACTCAAACACGAAAACCTAACATTGATTGTGGACGCCGCCCGCCCGCCGCCCGCCCGCCCGGCTTTCGCCAATCCAATAGCCTGGATTTTTTTTCTCAAAAAACCTGGCTAATAAAAACAATTTCTATGTGAAGATGTCTATGGAGATTTAACATGGGGATATTTTTATAATTTCAGAAATAGTGAACCGATTTTCAAAATATATCCAAACATTTCATTTCCAAGCTATATAGGAGTCAATTTCCAAAATAAAATCAATATTTGGCAAATTTCACGAAATCGTGAAAAAGACAGTAGCCCCCTTCTTTCACTGACCCCTTCAACTTTAATACAATAAAGCATCTATCCACAATTCAATGTTATTGCAGTTGACAGCGGCCGATTGCACCCTATACGGCCACCTCGAGTTCATGCAGTTGCACGAGAAACTGGCCAAATACCCGAAACTCAAGGCCAACAGGGCGACCTTGGAAAAGAACAAGCGGATAGCGGCCTACCTTAAAACACGGCCCGTCACAAGGCTCTAACTACGCTAACTATCAACACATCGACATTCACCACGAGGCTAACAAGAAATAACGTTGTATCACATAGGACCGTAGTGTTGTCTAAGATAATGCCACGACAGTCTTTGACAACCAGTAACAAATAAATAGTGCCATGGTGCCGTAGATGCTGTGGTGGGTGGCTACGGCCGTGTCACATGACAATCGTCTCCATTGGAGATGATTTCAAGGGCTACCGAAGCATGTTTGTTGTGAAAATTGAAACAGGTTCATCCAATAAATAGTGAAAACGAATACCATATTTATTCTAAGAAACGCCCCCGGGGCTATGCAATTTGTGGAATCAAAATGTGGAAAATATGATCAAAATATGTTATTTTCACCTACAAAAGATATTTTAAAAAATGTTTTAAATGGCTTTTGTAGGTGAAAATAACATATTTAGAATGCAAATATGGGAGGGGGGCTACTATTAGAGAGGGGCCTACTATTAGAATGAATACGGTATGTCGATTTGTAGTGCATATCTGATTGATTTGAGTATTGGCGTTTAATGGCCTATCAACAGCTAAGGTAATTTAAGGCCGGGCCAACGGGTTTGATCCCGCATTTAACATGCTGCATATCTGAATGAAATTTGGCATACCGCTATAATGACACTTCAACAATGATGTCGCTTTATATAATATCAGTGGGTTCAGTGTGCAATTATGACATGACATCATTATGATGTCACATGTCAAGTGTCATGGGCGTGGTGACAAGTGGTCAGAAAAATACTTTAGGCATCGTTAACCGGACTTCAGGGGCCCGTTTCACTAAACTTTGTACGACTAAAATGTTCGTAAGTGCAAATTTAGGATTGTCTTGAAATTTCTATTGATGGATTTACATGTATTGAGCATAGGCTGCATATGCAGCCTATGCTCAATAAATGTAAATCCAATAAGTGTTTACAAGAAAACATTGTTAATGTGAAATTTACAGACTATCATAATTTTGCACTTACAAATATTTTAGTCGTACAAAGTTTAGTGAAACGGCCCCCAGAAACTTATGCTGTGGCCATGGGCATTTGGCGTGCTAAAGGGATACCGTAATAGAAGAATAATAGAATGTAGCATTTATGGTGTATAGATGTATATATCATTGTCCCAAACTGCTACTACAATGCCATTTTCACTATATATTGGATGAGCGTACTATAATAACGAGCAGTTGACAACATTTAATGCCGGGCTGTAAGGGTTAGTACAAAAAAACTTGTATGATTTTACAGCTGGAAATGCAATTATCTAAGTATCTAACTTTTATATGTTGACGTTTTGAAAATTTCGACCATTGTCTCGTTTTTTATGTTTTACACTCTACCTTATATTATCTCTTTGTTATCATGAAATGAATGTCAAAAGATGTTTCGTAAATGATGCAAAGCAATGGCAAAAGCATCTTTAAACTACATGTGATTATGGCGATCTGATAAATATGTTATGTTGACAGCTCGGTGGTAATATTAAGATTTTGTTTCAGTATTTTCTTCATTTCTTCTCGAAAGTATACATTGTTACCACTCATCTGAACCGTCTCAACGAGACGGTTCAGATGAGTGGTAACAACATATACTATGATGGAGAAATAAACAAATAATCAGATTTTTTTCAATAAAAAGTATTACATCCATGGACTTCAATGGGTTAACACAATGCAGTATTTTCTCAGGCAACCATACAGTATGAATATGTATTTTATCATCATTATTTTCATGAATCGCTCATTTAATTCATTCTATTTAATATTATATCGTCGTATATATATAGAATGTATTCATGTTTATTACATACTTCATACCAAATACTTTTGTCATAAAAGAAAGAAAAAATTGTCATCATTTATTGTTAACTATTTATAGCCCACAAGTTTCCCAGCATGCAAAGAGTTAATAGTTTACTGATCCAATTACAAACAATTGGTGAATTGCAGTATGTTTTAGTTCATGTATGCCCTTGTTGCAGTACTGGCAATTAGTAAGTGAACTTTCCATTAATTTAAACTTAACCCTTTCACCCCTAAGTAACTGGAATGGAATTTGATATGTTAATTTTGAAACCAATCCAATCATCACAAAATGACTAGTCCATTTATTAAAAGGGGGTGTTTTTGTTCTCGAAACTATGAAATTTACTAGCAAAAAATGCAGATCCTGATGAGACGGCTCGTCACGAGCCGGCTCATCTGGATCTACACTGTTTGCCAATACCACTATACAGGCCTGTGGAGTTGAAAGGGTTATTAATCCAGGACTTTCATAATAAGGTACATACTAATAAGGCGACCGCCGGCGAGTGTCACACCCACAAAGGTCAAAGTCACCTGAATGACACAGGGTCGTTAACCATCAATGTGAGGAAGCTATTGATGAAGTTTGGTAAAGATCCAACCAATATATCAATTTGATCACTGATTGCCGGGGCAACAAGTTCATGTCAACATATTATATTTCAACTATTGTCCAGTCGGTGCTCTCTTTGTCTATGTCTCTATATGTGGCTGTGACTGGAGAAAGGGGGCTTATGGTATTTGGTAGCTCCTGATCAAATAGCACACTCGTGCCTGATAACGATCTATATTGCTTGTTAGAATAGAAGCATGACAAGTGTTTCATTGATGGAATGGCGAACAGTGCAGATCCTGATCAGACTGTGCGGATGCACAGGCTGATCTGAATCTACACTGATCACAAAACCGACAAGCCCCACTTCTCCAGTCACAGCCACATATAACCATTATGGTCAATGAGTCAAAAGAGAGCACCGACCGCACAATAATTGAAACATACTATTTTTATATGCACTTTTGCCTTGGTGCTAGTGATTTTGATGTACGGCCAAAATTGTTGATGCCAACAACGACACCTCCGACGATGCCTATGCAGGATTTTGATTGATTTATTGGTGTTTAAACGGCCTATCAACAGCTAAGGTCATTTAACGCCGGGGGGGGGGGGGGGGGGGGGGGGGGGGGGGGGGGGGGTGGGGGGGGGGGGGGGGGGGGGGGGGGGGGGGGGGGGGGGGGGGGTGGGGGGGGGGGGGGGGGGGGGGGGGGGGGGGGGGGGGGGGGGGGGCAACGGGTTCGATCCCACATTAACCTGCTGTATTGGGGGGAAATTCCTAATCCAGAACAAAATATTTACATCAAAATAAATATATATATTCAGCCCTGAAATTAGATAACCTGACCTGGTGCCAGGTCCATACCACACAAAAGTCACTTGGCCCCTTCCCCTAAAAGTAATCGGAATACGAAAATTTTTCTCGCTTTCCACTAATATGGGTGAGACATCAAGACACCATATAACAATGAATATGCGTTGATGCTTAACCCTGAGAAGGCGGGAACCGAAAATAGTCGTCTGCTGATAATTCATATTTTGTCTTTTCTCTCAGTAACAACATGGTTTGGCAGCATTTTAGAATCATTTCCATTGGAAATGATTTTAAAGTGCTGCCAAACCAAGTTTTTGATGAGAAAAATGGAAAAATATTCAGCAGACGACACAAATGAATTCAGAATTGTAAGGGTTAAGTATTATTATTCATATCATAAAATCGAAAACTACATGCTGGTTTGGATCTACGATGTAAGCTGGTTGTACATGTAACATACCATAAGTGCATATTCTCACGAGCGGTGTACTAGAGCTGAAATCAAACAACATGTGCAAGAAAAATGTCAAACAGACAGGTTGAAAGGTCAACGTGGTGTACATACAGATTTTAATTCACGTCCCATTTGCATCTGATATAGTAACGATGATAAATAAATAACTACACGCGTCATAAATATGGAATAAAAGTTCTGGGACCCGTTTCACTAAGCTTCGTACGACTAAAATGTTCGTAAGTGCAAATTTAGGATCGTCTGGAAATTTCAATTGATGGATTTACATTTATTGAGCATAGGCTGCATATGCAGCCTATGCTCATTAAATGTAAATCCAAAAATTGTTTACAAGAAATCAGTGTTAATGTGAAAATCATAATTTTTGTCGTACAAAGTTTAGTGAAACGGCCCCCTGCTTCCAATAGACTTAATTGCAAAACATGTGTTTGATTGTAATCTAATTATATTTAAACAACTGAACATAACCAAATAATTTTAGTTTCAGATCATGTAGAAATTAATTCTTGTAAACTGCTATTGATTAAGAGATGCAGTTCTGTTAAACTTACAAGATGACACTCGTCAATTATGAAACCTACATTTCCAGATGTCAATTCCAGCACTGTCAGCATTGGTCCCTATGGGAATTGTTGATTAACCCTTAGACCGCTATCTTATTTTTTTTGTCGTCTGCCGTTTATTTTCTATTTTCCATTTTTATCATCAACAACATGCTTTGACAGCACTTTAGAATAATTTTCAACATGCTTTGACAGCACTTCAGAATCATTTCCATTGGAAATGATTCTGAAGTTCTGTCAAAACATAATTGTATTGAGAAATAAGGCAAGATATAAAAACAAACGCAGACGACAATTGTTGTGAGTAGCGGTCTAAGGGTTAATATTCAAATTGAGGTAAATTTCACATTGTGAAATTTCCGTCACTGTCCGATTGACACAATTAAAATACAATCACATTACTAGACACTTTATTCAATTATCATTTACATCACAAAATTCTTGAAAATTAATTAACAGGCTTAATATTTATTTGCAATATGCAAAGGTCCGTTTTGCATTGAATTCTATGGGAGTTGAACAATTATTCAATATTTATGGCACGCAGGCATACATGAATATATCAAAATAAACTATGTACCGGTAAACATGATTGAAAATACAAAATTATACTTGTTCCAAACAACAAGTGGTCCCTTTCCGGACGTAGAGTATACAATATAGCTCAGCTACGCTAAATGTTGCTGTCACCAGAAGGTTTGGGCTTATGACCTTCGCGAGAAGTGTAGACAGAGATCAGCGACCGCATCACTATTTTAAAACAGAAGTATGTAATAAATAAATAAATTGATGGAATGGCGAACAGTGCAGATCCTGATGCACAGTCTGATCTGGATCTACACTGGTCGCAAAAAAAAAAATCCCTCTTTCACATAAACCATTGTTGGGTACTGACTATATTTCACAAGACAGACTGACCACGGAATTTGGTTGACTAACGAGTCCAGGACTTACTAGTCAACCAAATTACGTGGCCTGTTTGTCTAGTGAAATATATTCAGTGCCCCACAAAGCCATGTGGTTATTATCCATACACCACACGGGTATATTTCATCAACACAATACAATGCAATGTCCGAATGTACCCGTTTCTGGTAAATTTGGAAAGCTCAATGAGACTGATTTCACAGATGTTTGGCGGTTATTTGTATGTCTTTTATTTATCGGCTTAAACTTATTCAAACTTCTCTGATATCGGAAACCCTGGGGGAGTGTCATGATTGACCAGAGTAGTTTGTTTGTTTGTTGGGGTTCAACGGCCTATAAACAGCTAAGGTCGCTTAAGGCCGGGTCAATGGGTGTATTACTAAATCCCATATATTACTGTAAAAATGGCAGGGGGGGGGGGGGAATCTCCAAAATCAGAACTGAATATTTACAATAAAAAAACATATATTCAGTCCTGAAATCAGAATAATCCTGATCTGATGCCAGGTCTTCGCCACACCAGAATCACTTGGCTCCCTCCCAAAAGCAGTAGGATCAGTAATAATCTTACTACTTTTATAATGGGCAATAACCCAATTCAACTCCCAGGTAACAAAAGAGCCAAAGATAAAAAATGTACCAGAGGGCCAAACCAGTGACCAGGGTAGATCATGATCAGCTGTCATGCTCCAGCAAAATATTTTGCCTAGTTTCCTGATTGTTCAGTGGCTAGTCTGCTCCACTGAATACCAGTAGCCTATTTCACCAACATTGCAGAGTATACTTATCTAGCAAAGTATACTTTGAGGGAGAAATTTTCAATTTTAGGATAAATTTATTAATTTTTATTATACTGAATTTTGGCTGTGATAATGTAATAAATACAGTATAATAATTCTGCATACTTTTAATCATCAAATATATCATTACAGTCGTTAGTTCTATATGACATAATGCATTTCGGGAAAAATAAATGATTACTCCCTCAAAGTATACTTTGCAATGTTGGTGAAATAGGCTACAGATATGCATACTTCTCCTACACTTCTCACAAACGCAATAAGCCTGGTATTTTCATAACATGGCCCATTGATGTATATTGTCAATACATATTACATGTATAGAATCGTGTTCTGTTAATAATTATTAAGGACTGAAAGTTACCGTATTTACCCTTTATATTGGGACACCCCCGTTTTGGGGAGAAATAATTATGTTTTAGGAAACAAGTTTTGGGACACATCACAATTTTAAAAAAAAATCAATAATTTCTGCACCTTAAGTATTGGGACATCTCTTTTTTTTAAAATACTTTTAAACACAGTCAGGGATTCCGCTGGGGAAAATAAAAAAATCGCCACTCCAATTTTTTTTCTATTTTTTTTCACCGGCTACTGGTCATGCCGACTATTGGCACGTCTCGCTATAAACAGAGGCCGTCGCTGATTAACTAATATAACACAGTGCTGACGGTAAATCTGAGCTCTGTTGATTAAATAGATTACCAATAAACCGTATACATCGACAATGCCGCCTGTCAATGCCGGAATGTGATTTATTTGCGAAAATTATTTCGATTCACACGGAAATACTCTGATACCATCGCCCGCCCTCTCATCAATATTCACGAGGTAAGTTTAAAGTACGGACATGTATCCGGTCACGGCATGCTCTCCATGCTATTATATCCAGACACTACCGAGGGATGGCGTTTCGATCGGGACAACTGGGTGGAAAGTATAGTACAGTGCGACCCCGTTAATACACGGAAGTCCGGCGACATACAACCTTCCGTGTTGCTTATGGAGCGCCGTGGCGTAATGGTTAGTGTGTCGGACTACTGATCCAAGGGTCGTGGGTTCGAGCCTGACTAGCGGCGTGCGTTGTGTCCTTGAGCAAGACACTTTATCCACACTGCTCCAGTTCACCCAGCTGTAAATGGGTACCGATAATTCGTAGTTGCTCTGTAAATAAAGGTACAGAGGAGGCCATTAATCTTGATTTTTAACTTGATCGAAAAAATCCTTTACGTACACACATACATGCCGTAAAATTGGAAAATATTGCCCAAATTATTTTTTAAATTGAAGTTTTGTCTATAAATACCCAAAAATATTTTTTGACATAAATCCCTTTTTTATATTTATCCCTATATTTTTGGAAAAAATCCCTATATTCCTATATATTTGGAACCGATAATAAATATCTCTCAAAAAGTCTCTACCTCCGTTCATTCTCCCATTCTTGGGAGACGGCATGCAAGGTCCTAGAGTCAGTGCCGCCGTTAAATATAAGCAAAAATCATAATGTCAAAAAAAAATGCATGTACACTGTACACTGTGACTGCGAATGAACGACGTCGCCAATGCCTATAATATGCCATAAATTTTCACTGTTATCTTCGCATGTTACAAGAAATGCGTCTGTCGAACGCGGATGCCACCTGCAGCATATTTGAGAAACTGTGACAAATTGGTTAACCGAAAAGTGTGACGGACGGACGGACAGACGGACAGACAGACGGACGGTCCAAACACTATATGCCACCCGTTTCTTCGAAACCCGGTGGCTATAAATATATTGAATCCAAGAATTGTTTAACGTCATGTTTTATTTATTCATCATGTTCATGTAGAATGTAGATCTACGCAGGTCCGTGCAATCCATTATTGTAAACGCGTGTCGAAAAAAGTGTAGTAAACACGTGTAGCCATCATCATTCGATGACGCAATGACCCAATGACCGATATCCTGTTCCATCAGCTGCAACGTCACGTGACAAGCTCGTGCGTTGCAAACTGTGTTTATACTCATATGGTGAGCAGGTGGAAGACTCGGACCTATGACACCAACATAAATGCCTATTAAAAAAATCCCATTATCCCACCCACCTGGTATCGTACTGTACATGACGTTAATAATAGAACGAGATCAAGTGGGTGGGGTAATGGATATTTTTGTAATGGTCATTTTCTTTGTGTCACACGTCCGACTATTCCACCTGTGGGTTTGAGTACGCACAGAGTTTTAACCCTTTTACCCTTTCAACACCACAGACCTGTATAGACATGCTTTGCCCGACGTGTTATAATTTTGCGCCAGTTCATAAGGTAATCAGGCTTATCACGTGAGATTTTCGACGAAGATGAATCTGATAATAGTGTACATTTTCTGTAAACGATATCGAATGTTGACGAATATTAAATTAGTAATTATTACCCATTTGCTCTAAAAATGTTATCAACTTTCTGATATATTTGCAGAAAAAAGTCAAATCATTCTCGGCGAAAATCTCGGTTATATAACCACCACATATCACTATCCAACATGTTACTTTTTTTTTAACTTGACCCATTTTTTCCGCGCAGTCGACTTAGCCATTTTCAATGTTAAGTTTTCGCGTTTGCAATCTTAAGTGTTCTTGTTTAAGTCCATTTCTTTGGTACTGTACCACCTAGGACCACCAAACTTTCACAGCTTCATAACCAAGGGGTGCCTACCACATACAACTATCCAACATGTGACCATTTTTTTTACCTTCACCTATTATTTCTACGTAATTGACATTTTCAACGTTAACGTTTTAACATACGTCTGGTTAAAAGTTTTTCGTTATACTATATCTCTGCAACTGCTTCGCCCATTACCTTGAAACTTCACATGGGTGTTTATCATCATCCATATTTTCATTCTAACCCCCAACCGTGCGGCCCCTGTGCCCAATGTCAAGGTCAAATTACTTTGAATTTTTTTGTTAAAAGTTTTTTTGTGTACTATATCTCTGCAACTGCTTCACCCATTACCTTGATACTTCACATGGGTGTTTATCATTATTGTCGCACCTGCTTGCGGAAAGCGCGATATCGTCGGCATTTTGGCATATGTCCGTCCGTCCGTCCGTACGTCCGTCCGTGTGTCCGGTTAAAGTTAAAGTTTTTCCATCTACTATATCTATTTTTTTAGTGTCCATGCCTCGCCCCAAGGCGCGACATGCAGGCCACGGCCATCTAGTCTACAAAAAGTGGGTATAATTATGTTATCCAAGTGTCTATGCTTGGAAAAACAGAGAGGATACGGAATGGCTATAAGGGGAGGAGGAGGCCATTAATCTAGATTTTTAACTCGAAAAAATCCTTTACGTACACACATACATGCCGTAAAATTGGAAAATATTGAGTTTTGTCCCTATAAATCCCTATTTTTTGGACAAAAATCCCTATATTTATCCCTATATTTTTGGAAAAAAATCCCTATATTCCTATATATTTGGAACCGAAAGTGAATGGACAGCCTGTAATTGTATACTGGGGAAAACAAAAGTGTGGCTGCTATAGGCAGGTAATAACTTTTCAGAGGTGGCCTTTAGCACAGGTTCGACTGTACTGTCTATTTTCTCACACATTTACAATTGTCTGTATGCCCCCTTATGCAATAGCAAGGGCGGCATATATTGCTTTGCTTGCGAAGTTCTGCCCGTCCATGTTTGTAAGAGTTTTTCCATCATGTCATAACTTGACTTGTTGAAAATATCCCCAGCTGGGAGTAGGGGCAAAGTGTTGTCAACCCTTGTTATTATTTAGAAAGAAGACAAAATATAAACAACACCAGACAACAATTTACATTTCCTGCATTCAAATGGTTAACCCTTTCAACACCACAGGCCTGTATAGTGGTATTGGCAAAAGGTGTAGATCCAGATTAGCTGGCTTGTGACGAGCCGTCTCGTCAGGATCTGCACTTTTTTCAAGTAATTTTCATATTTTTGAGAATACAAGCACCCCAATTTCATAAATGGACTAGTCTGAAAATCATTTTGTGACAATTGGATTGGTTGTAAAATTAACGTATCAAAGTCCATTCCAGTTACTTAGGGGAGAATGGGTTAAGCATCATCCCAATTGGCTCTCAGGCCTTGAATCAGCTGGTAGAGCATGAAATACAATTGTATTTCACAAAATCCCGCACGCTGATTGGGGATTGAACCAGTAGACTATTTCACCAAAATTGCAAAGCACACTTATCTAGCAAAGTGTACTTTGAGGGAGTAATCATTTATTTTTTCCCGAAATGCATTATTTTGTATAGAACTAACGACTGTATATATTTGATGATTAAGTAAGCTGAATTATTATACTGAATTTATTACATTATCACAGCCAAAATGGCTGTGATAATGTAATAAATTCAGTGTAATAAAAACTAATAAATTTATCCTTCAATTGAAAATTTCTCCCTCAAAGTTAGAGGTGGACCGATAGTATCGATGCATCGATATATATAAGGTACATATCTTCACGATACATGTATCGCGATACACTGCCAACTATCAATAGTTGACGATAGCTACATTGTCATTATTAACACATTTTCAATGATCATGTTTTTGGTGCTAGAAAGAGGTACATATTTGAAGTGATTTTTATAGGAACCTCTGGATTCGACATCCTAGGACATCGACAGTTTCTTTAACAATCATTAATGTGCACAACAAACACTTTATTGAACCGTTTGGCTTGTGTGCAGTTGATGGCATATTTTTATTAACCTCATATCAAACCGGAAGTTCGGAACACGAGCCGTGTCATGGGTTTTCGTGACCATTTGTTTTCACTTCCACATCGAAAAAGGCAGCGTTACAGTAGAACTGGCCGTTTTTGGTGTAAAAGTAAAGTGCACAATTGTTGTTTAATGATGCCTCTGTGTGTTTGTGGGTCCTTGTAGATTAATTTTGAATATATGTTCAACAATTCAATAAAAATAATAAAAGAAATTCAACTCCAAATCACAATGTTATTATCAATCAAATTGAGCTGCATCATTATTATGAGTATTGTGTATTTAGCGATCTTTTTTTGAGACACTAGACTTTCAATCCTCCCTACCCAAGCGCCCTCCACCCCCTCACCACAGCCCCACCTCTTTCTGTCCACGGGCATTTCTTTTATTATTTGAAACCCGTCTGGAGGCCAATTAATTATGCAATATAACTAATTGATCTATTTTGTATTAAAGAAAAACGAGTAGAACATGCATATAACTAATTATAAACAGTGTTAAACACCACACAACAACTATGTATGGTACACAACTCTGGCTGCACAGTACAAAATACAATACAATACAATACATTTTATTCACTCTAAGCCACATACGTGACACACGAGGTATACAATAGATTACATAATACAACGATGGGTAAAAATACAAAATGCATATGTATAAGCTCACTAGTCATTATAACCATAAAGCATTTCTTATAAAAATAGCTAAATTTCTTAATTGCTTTCCAGATTTTTTCTCAAATAGCTGTGCGAATTTTAAAATATTTGGTCTTCTAAAATAAAATGGCAGTGTAACTATCGTGATACGTATCGTGATACGTCCCGACTATCACGATACGTTTTTTCCGGCGATACCCACCTCTACTCAAAGTGTACTTACTTTTCCCGAAATACATTATTTCATTTAGAACTAACGACTGTATATATTTGATGATTAAGTATGCAGAATTATTATACTGAATTTATTACATTATCACAGCCGAAATGGTAATGTAATAAATTCAGTATAATAAAAATTTCTCCCTCAAAGTGTACTTACTTTTCTTCCCGAAATGCATTATTTCATTTAGAACTAACGACTATATATTTGATGATTAAGTATGCAGAATTATTATACTGAATTTATTACATTATCACAGCCGAAAAGGCTGTGATAATGTAATAAATTCAGCATAATAAAAATTAATAAATTTATCCTTAAATTGAAAATTTCTCCATCAAAGTGTACTTAGCAAGATAAGTATACTTTGCAATTTTGGTGAAATCGGCTACAGGGCCGCTGTAGTGACTGAGATAAAGTTGTATTTGTATTTGTTGTAGATCTGTGAATGTGTTCCTTCACCTGGTGCTGGAGGCGTTGTTGTCTGTGCCAGACACGGTGACTCACGAAGATCCGCGCACCTGTACTCGTAATGAAGAAGACAACGAACACAGAACTCCGGATAAGTCGAGACAATTCTCTAATAATCCCTGTTGTTCTCATAGTCATTTTGACGGGTTCTCTCGGTCTGACAACTGTTGTGACGTGGATGATACGAGCGACGATGGAACCAGTCAGAGAAACAATGTCCTCAATGGGACACACGATAATAGTCATACCTGTGAGATTATTGAGCAGAGCCGGGGCAGATCTAGTCGGTTACAGGACACGCAGGGGACGTGCCATATATGCCAGCTGTGCTTGAGACGGGGCGTGCAATATTGCCAGAACACTCGATATATACCAGACAAGCAAGTCTGCTGTAAGTTCCGTGTTGTTTCGGTCATATTTAACCCTTTCGCCCCATAAATAACTCGAATGGATTTCGACTTGCTAATTTTCCACCAATTCAAACATCACAAATTGGGTTTCAGACGAGTCCATTTATAAAAGGGGGTGTTTTTATTTTCTTAAACAACATGAAAATTACTTGCTAAAAAGTGCAGACCCTGATGAGTCGACTTGTCACGAGCCGGCTCATCTGGAGCTACACTGTTTTCAAACACCGTTGTAGATGTCTGTAGTGTTGAATGGGTTAATAATTTGAACTCCAAGTAGTTTACAATATTCCAAACTTTTTCATTGGCCAGGTTTATTCATGAGCACAAGAGTTCATATTGCAGTAAACTCAACATCAGCCGAAATTTTGTATCGAATCGAAATTTCAATTACGAAAAACACAATATTTCTTAGAAATTAAATGGGCATTATGTTTTTCCATTGTTCATACATCAGTCACACCATCCTTGTGCCAAGTCTATGTTGTATATATACTACATGGAATATTTTCATGATAATACATAGAGAGGGACCTCTCTAAACGGACACTCTCGGAGGTCTTCAGTGTGTCTGTTTTGAGAGAGGTTCCACTGTAAACCAGATATGAGTATGAACCCTCCAAAACGTATGTGATTTTGAGTCATGGTGAATATCACTGGAATCCACACCTGGGGCCAAGTGAGTTGGTAAGGTTAGTGAGGGTGCACCAAATCAAGATATTGTGTTTTTATTTCTGTACACAATGCTTTCTCACACCCTCGTACAGGTAGATTCACATCCGTACATGTGCCCCTGACTGGAGAAATGAGGTTTCTGGCATTTGTGACCAGTGTAGCTGCTGATCAAATATCACAGTTCTGTAGCCTGATAACGTTCTGTGTTGCTGGTCAGAAGCATGGCAGGTGATTCACTGATGGAATGGCGATCAGTGCAGATCCTGATCAGACTGTGCGTATGCACAGGCTGATCTGGATCTACATTAGTCGCAAAACACGTAAAACCCCATTTCTCCAGGCACAGCCACAAATAACCTTGTTACGCAGATGCGAAATACCATTCGATTAGTCAACTAGGCATGTCTGCTTGACATTTAAACACGGAAACCGTTTCAGTTACATTGATATCATCTGTGACATGTCACGGGTTTATTGCAATTGTGAGATAGGTTGGACATGCCCACTTTTGATGAAAACACAGGTTCGAAGGGTACACATATCTTCGTTATCAATCACTCCAGACCTAAACCATATTTTAGTTGGTGCATCTTAATGGGAATCACACTTGGGGCCAAGTGAATCCATCCTATCTGTGTAGTGGATGTTATATTGGGAGCATGCGAAAGGTATCTTAATGATGGGGTTCATCCTTACCGGAATCCCGATATCTCTGGTTTTGCCTTCAGGTACATTTCTTTGGCCTTGTTGTATGTGAGAGTTGAATCAGGCTATACCTGTTATAAGAGTAGTAAGACTAGTGATAATCCTATTGCTTTTAGGGGTCGGGGCTAAGTGACTGGTGCATTTGGGACCTGGCACCAGACCAGATTATTCTAATTTTGGGCCTGAATATATTTTTAGCCGGCTATTGGATTGGCGAAAGCCAGGCGTACGGCAGCATATCTCTGTTACTGTACCACCTAGGACCACCATACTTGCACAACTTTCGTGTTTAGGTCCATCATTTTCAATGTTAAGTTTTCGTGTTTAGGTCCATTTCTCTGTTACTGTACCACCTAGAACCACCATACTTGCACAGCTTCATAATCAATGGGTGCCCACCCCATAACTCGCATCTTGCACTAATACATGTATGCCAGCCTGCAACTGCATGTTTTCTCATACACTGGCTTCTTTTGCCATCTTAGGCTACTGATAGTTGTTACTTTTAATCGTGGTCATAATAACATTAATAGCCAATTATCTTTTATCTGATTGTCTAAGCCTTAAAGAAAACACGGCCTTCGTGGCTTTGCCTTGTCTCTTGTTTATGTAATTATTCAGTTCTGATCTTAGGATTTTAATCCAATCCCAGGGCTCAGATAAAGAATTTACAATTGAGTATTGTCACTCCATCATTTTTGTCGCGCCCGCTTGCGGAAAGCGCGATATAGTCGGTCGTTTGGCGTACGTACGTACGTGTGTACGTGTGTACGTACGTACGTTGTTTGGTTAAGTTTTTTGGTTAAAGTTTTTGGTTAAGTTCTTTGGTTAAAGTTTTTGGTTAAGTTTTTTGGTTAAGTTGTTTGGTTAAGTTTTTTAGTTAAAGTTTTTGGTTAAGTTCTTTGGTTAAAGTTTTTGGTTATATTTTTTGGTTAAGTTTTTTGGTTAAAGTTTTTGGTTAAAGTTTTTATTTTATACTATATCTCTGCAACTGCTTTGCCCATTACCTTGAAACTTCACATGGGTGTTTATCATCATCTATATTTTCATTCTACCCTCCTGTGCGGCCCCTGTCCCAATGTCAAGGTCAAATACTTTGAAGTTTTTGGTTAAGTTCTTTGGTTAAAGTTTTTGATTTAAGTTTTTTAGTTAGTTTTTTGGTTTTTTGTTAAATTTTTGGTTAAGGTTTTTGGTTAAGTTTTTTGGTTAAAGTTTTTTGGTGAAAGTTTTTCGTTATACTACATCTCTGCAAATGCTTTGCCCATTACCTTGAAACTTCATATGGGTGTTTATCATCATCTATATTTTCATTCTACCCCCTCCTGTGCGGCCCCTGTGCCCAATGTCAAGGTCAAATACTTTGAAGTTTTTGGTTAAGTTCTTTGGTTAAAGTTTTTGATTAAGTTAAGTTTTTTAGTTAAGTTTTTTGGTTAAAGTTTTTGGTTAAGGTTTTTGGTTAAGTTTTTTGGTTAAAGTTTTTCGTTATATATCTCTGCAACTGCTTTGCCCATTACCTTGAAACTTCACATGGGTGTTTGTCATCATCTATATTTTCATTCTACCTCCCGTGCTGCCCCTGTGCCCAATGTCAAGGTCAAATTACTTTGAAGTTTTTGGTTAAGTTTTTTGGTTAAAGTTTTTGGTTAAGTTTTTTGGTTAAGTTTTTTGGTTAATGTTTTTGGTTAAAGTTTTTCGTTATACTATATCTCTGCAACTGCTTTGCCCATTACCTTGAAACTTCACATGGGTGTTTATCATCATCTATATTTTCATTCTACCGCCCTTCCGTGCGGCCCCTGTGCCCAATGTCAAGGTCAAATTACTTTGAAGTTTTTGGCTAAGTTTTTTGGTTAAAGTTTTTGGTTAAGTTTTTTGGTTAAGTTTCTTGGTTAAAGTTTTTCGTTATACTATATCTCTGCAACTGCTTTGCCCATTACCTTGAAACTTCATATGGGTGTTTATCATCATCATCCATATTTTCATTCTACCCCCCTCCCGTGCGACCCCTGTGCCCAATGTCAAGGTCAAATTACTTTGAAGTTTTTGGTTAAGTTCTTTGGTTAAAGTTTTTGGTTAAGTTTTATGGTTAAAGTTTTTGGTTAAGTTTTTTGGTTAAGTTTTTTGGTTAAAGTTTTTCGTTATACTATATCTTTTTTTTTAGTGTCCATGCCTCGTCACAAGGCGCGACATGCAGGCCGCGGCCATCTAGTTTAATCAATTGGGTATTTCAAAATTTGAATTGAGTAATTGTCTCTTTTTAATGAAATACCAAGGTGTGTTTTCATGGAAAATAAGAAAAAATATGCTATATTTGTGGTCTGTTTATTGTTTTCTGTAGCATGATAAAGGTACCTCACATTTGTTATTGCTTTTTGATACTCGCTACTTCAGATTTCAATTGAGTTTTTAGCAATTTTAATTGGGTATTTAAGCAAATACGCAACTTATCGGGAGCTCTGCAATCAGTAGAGGTGAAATGTGGAATTCAATCCCTTTAACCCGGCCTAAAATGACTTGTTGACAGGCCATTAAACACCATTAAACATCCTGTATGTGAATCATTATGACAGGACTGGGCTTGTGGTAGAACGGTATGCTCCTGGCTGCTCCGGGTAACCACTGGGCGCAAAGGACATGCGGCCATAGAAAATTCATTATTCTCATCCACATTTTGAGCTCACCCGAGCCAACGCTATTCATCCGTCCAGTTCACCCAGTTAACCCTTTCAACACCACAGGCCTGTATAGTGATATTGGCAAACAGTGTAGATCCAGATGAGCCGGCCGGACGTCTCATCAGGATCTGCACTTTTTGCAAATAATTTTCATATTTTTCGGAACAAATACACCCCTAAATGGACTAGTCAGAAAAATCATTTTGTGACGATTTCATTTTGTGACGATTGGATTGGCCAGAAAATTGACATATCACAGTCCATTCTAGTTACTTACATTGAAAGGGTTAATAAATTAAGGGGTCAGTGGACGCTTGGCCACATATGCTCCCATCCATGAACGGGAATGTGTTTGAAACTAAATTACCTTACTGCCTGACAAAAAGGACCTTGCAGCATGGCAGTCCTGTGGTCCCTTACGGACTTGGCCCCTTCTTCCACGGACCCCTTCAAATACGATATTAAACCAAGAGAAATGTTAGCTTGTATAATATTGCCGTGTCCAGCGGAATTCTGCGAGCTGAAATCGGTCAACCAATTTAATAATTGAAGGGGTCAGTGGAAGAAGGGGGCTAAATCCTAATAAGGACTTATCCCCTTTTTCCACTGAGTCCTTCAAATAATGTACAATATTAAACCAAGATCTATGTTGATGTATATATTGCCTCGTCCAGCGGAGTGGTGTGAACTGAAATCGGTCAACCAGTTTAATAAATGAAGTGGTGGGTGGAAGAATGGGCTAAGTTCAACTCCCTTTGACTTTGCCCCCTTCTTCCACTGACCTCTTCAAATATTATATTAAACCAGGAGAAATGTGAGCTTGTATATATTGTCTAGTCCAGCTGAAAATCGGTCAACCTATTTAACCCTTTCACCCCTAAGTAACTGGAATGGATTTTTATATGTTAATTTCCGGACCAATCTAATCGTCACAAAAATGATTTTCAGACTAGTACATTTATGGAAAGGGTGTGTTTTTGTTCCCAAAAATGTGACGAGCCGGCTCATCTGGATCTACACTATTTGCCGATACCACTATACAGGCCTGTGGTGTTGAAAGGGATGGAAAAAAATGGCTACGTCCCTTTTTACCAAGAGAAATGTTGATACATATATTATATTGATGTGTAAATTGCCGTGTCCAGCGGAGTGCTGCGAGCTGCCGGCCGGGTGTGTCCTGGAGCGGGTGTTGACGGCCCAGCGCCTCGACGACCTCGATATCCAGCAGATCTACCCCCTGTACTTTCAGCTCGACGCCTACCTCACCGCCAACCCCGCCCACAGGTGGGTGTCGCCCAAATCGCTTACCGCCCACAGACACTGATACGCCGCCACGGCACCCTTTATAAAAGTAGTAAAATTAGTACTAATCTTATTACATTTTATTCCCCCTGTCTCCGTAGATCCGGGGAGGCATTTAGTGTTTGGACTGTGTGTCCGTCCGTCTGTGTGATCGATCGGGGTCTTAGGTGGTTGCAGGTGTGGCCTAAGACAAAAGAAAACAATCCGTAACCACTTAAGACTTATTGTTTCTTAGGTGGTCATTCTTTTGTTTGAAAACAATGGATGTACCACCTAAGGTGTGTATTGTAGGCGCGTCCGTCCGTCCGTCCTGTTCGGCTCACATTAAGAAGTTTGCCGGAGTTTCTCAATTCTGTCATAAGTTCTATGCACCTAAAAGGAGTACTTTAATATTTCAGTACATCAGACACATGTGCACAAATGCCACACATCTATCCTTCCCTCAATATGACCTTGACCTTTCGACCTTCATACCTTTGATACACATATAAATTTTATTTAGAAGTTTGCCAGGAGTTTCTCAATTTTGTTATAACTATATCCCTTGAAGGGTTACTTTAATATTTCAATATATCAGACTTGTGCAGATATGTCACACATCCATGCTGCGTTAATGTGACCTTGACCTTTCGACCATCACAACTTTGCTTATGAATACTTAACACTTTTTGTTAATTAATCTGCCACCTTGTGCCACCAGGGCCCACTGTCTTGCTGCTGTTGACAGGCCGTTAAACACCATTAAATAAACTAAAAGCTAATCCTATTACATTTAGGGAGTGGTGCTAAGTGACTGGTGTGGTGAGGACCTGGCACCAGATCAGGATATTTTAATTGCAGGTCTTAATATATATTTTTATGTCAATATTCAGTTCTGATTATGGGATTTTCCACCCCATACATACAGGCAAAATATGGGAGTCGGCCCTTTTAACCCGGCCTAAAATGACTTGGTTAATTACTCTGCCACCGTGTGCTATCAGGGCACACTGTCTTGCTGCTGTTGACAGGCAATTAAACACCATTAAATAAATGAACAAAAACGATGTTATACATGTACATTTCCCAGCATAACATGACACCTGATAAATAGAATACCAAGTTAGGTGTATTATAGGAATGAATGGCCTTTTTGTGGAATTTATCGGGGTATAAACTTGGAAAAGTCGCGGGAATACTGACGAAGGAAGGCCTTCGTCCAGTATTCCCGCGACTTTTCCAAGTTTATACCCCGATAAATTCTACAAAAAAGGCCATTCATTCCTTATAATTCCAGCATTTGAAATAAATTCATCAAGAAAATGTCTTTATTTTCATTTTTCTTAAGAATTATTTTAACTGCGCCTCACGGTTACGGAAAGTAGTTCGGCATGGAGTTTACTGGGATATAAATTTTGGACGGAGACTTGCAACGGACCAATCAAATGTTAGGGAATTGTGTAAATATTTTTGTGCTGGAATTATTGTGATGTAAAGTTTGTCAGACGTGGCTCGGAAACAGTAGGAATTCCTCAGCGAGCCTCGGAATTCATACTCATTGCGTTGCCTGGTAAGTGGTAAGCATGATTTTTGCGACCAGCAAAGTGTCGAAATTCTCAATTTGCCCTCTAAGTGAGTAAATATGTTTTACCTGCCAAGTAAAAAACAATGACTGGAGAAATCATGAAAAGGTCACGACCCTAGAATATTTTGTCAGGTCTTTGCAAGGGATATTACGTCAGCCCTGGTTGAGTATTGACACATTTTCTTTCTTGTTTTTCTTTTGTAACAATCATTGATGTCCAACATTCATATACTACCTGCGACAAACACAGCGTACATACAGATATATAGAGATTCATTATAGGAATGAATGGCATTTTTTGTTGAATTTATCGGGTATAAACTTGGAAAAGTCGCGGGAATACTGGACGAAGGTCGGAAGGCCTCGTCCAGTAGGCCTCGTCCAGTATTCCCGCGACTTTTCCAAATTTATATCCCCGATAAATTCAACAAGAAGGCCATTCATTCCTTGTAATTTCAGCATTTGAAATAAATTCATCAAGAAAATGTGTTTATTTTCCGTTTTCTTAAGAATTATTTTAACTGCGCCTCACGGTTACGCGGAAAGTAGTTCGGCGTGGGAGTCTACTGAGATATAAATTTTGGACAGATACTTGCTACGGGCCAATCAAATGTTAGGGAATTGTGTAAATATTTTTGTGCTGGAATTATTATCCTACACAACAAGACACATTATATATGTGGCTGTAACTGAAGAAATGAAATGGGTCTTATGAGTTTTGCGACCAGCGTAGATCCCGACCAGCCTGTGCATCCGCACAGTCTGATCAGGATCTGCACTGTTCGCCATTCCATCAATGAAACATCCTCCCTGCTTCTAGCAATCCTGGTATTCACTATTTATAAGCCTGTTTTTTATTTGTTTACACTTGTGTTGTTATGGCGGGTCTCATAAAATGATAATTATTAGAACGGTGACAATAGTAAGGAGACCCTATCTATCTTTATTCTCTCCACATCTTTGCCTGTGTTTATTTAGGTCATGTTTTGCCATCTCTGACAACTGAATGAGATGACTAATGCGTTTCGCCGGGGTTTATTAGTTCACGGCATATTGATATTCACCAGTTCTAGTGCTGGCGTTTTATTGGTAATCCAATGTTGATCTGGAAAGCTCATAAGTTTATTGGAAATCATGCCTTGCCATGACAAAAAGAGGCTTACCATAATAACTCTAAGTATTTGGACATCATTTGGTTTGTGGATACAATTAGCTTTGGGAAACCCCTATAAAATAGGGGTTTCCCAAAGCAAATTGTATCCAAATACATTGTTATTGTGATAAACCAGTACAGTAATACTAACCATAACTATTGGGATACTCTTCATTGTGGGAAACCATATATTTATACGTGCTTCTCACAATAAATTGTGTCCGAATATGTAGAGTTATTACGGTATATAGATTTTGTCGCGTCCTCTTGCTGACAGCGCTAGTCGGCAAATTGGTGTACGTACGTACATCCCTACGTGCGTCGGGTGCGTCGGGGTTAAAGTTTTTGGTTAAATTTTGTTGTTAAATTTTTCCGTATACTATCAAAGCCTCGGCGGGCGAGACATACGGACCGTGGCCATCTAGTTGACCAGTTTAGCTGTGATGTAGCTAGCATACTGATACAGCCTGATACACATCATTCTGAAGTTGATAATGACATCGTTCATGTTTCCCCAACTAAACCAGGCGCGGATACAGAAATAATTGCAGGGGGGGTGGGGGGGGGGGGTCTGTAATTACAATGCCGACCTCCGCGAGTGCGAAATTGTAAATTTGGGGGGTAGGACCCCCAGGAAATTTCCTGACACCTAGGCCACGAAAAAGGTCATCCAACTATTCGAGTATTGTAGATTTTCTTCTTTTTTCTTTTTTTTTTGCCGGGAGCAGGGTTGCATTGATTTTCAAATCGAGTAGTGAAAATACTGTAATAAAATTGAAAATTTGCTTATTTTATCTGCTTTTTGCAACTCAAATAAGTGAATTTTTTTTTTTTACTTTTTATCATTTGTTCCCTATTTAATAAGGAAGAAAATCAGTAATACATTTGTAAAAGTAAAAATACACATTGAATTTGAATTATGGGCGTATAATACTC
>CM055266.1:62663229-62726054 GCA_029237695.1 Conchocele bisecta | reverse complement strand
CCGAATTTTGAACATAAATTATATCTTAAATCATACATGTCTTTGCATCAAGCTGTGTCTTCACTAGGTCAAAACAAATCATTTGATGTTAATAGAGATGAATATGTAAATGGATATTGTTTGTGGGGATATGACTTGACACCTGACCAGGGCAGCGAAGAGGGACACCTACACCCTATAAGAACTGGAAATCTACGACTTGATCTTCAGTTTGCCAAGGCACTTGAAAAAGTCATCACTGTCATAGTGTTCTCAGAGTTTGATAACCAGATTGAAATAAATAGTCTTCGTGAAGTGATCACCGACTATTAATATTGGTCAATTATGAACAAAGCCAATCCGGAAAATAACGTATTGGTGAAATCAACATCCAAAGATGGAAACCATCGAATTACAACACATACTGGATCGAGAAATATGGCTGAAGAGACTAAACGGAATAGTATGCCCAAAAGACAAGCTACCAAATCACAGACTATTAGACGTCCAAGCGTACATAATCAACACGGATAATTCTGATCAACCTGGAAAACATTGGATAGCCATTGTATTTGACCAGAAGAATGAAGCAACCTACTTTGACTCCTATGGATTACCACCACTACATGAAGAAATATTGTCTTTCTTGACAAACAATTCTATGAAATGGACATTTAACAAACAGAGACTACAAAGTCTATTCAGTACAACATGTGGAACATACTGTGTGTTTGTGTTGGTTGCGATTGGAAGAGGAAATACTCTGCGTCTCTGTATTCAACAAACATTCAGTTCATCAGATTACTTCAAGAATGATAGGACTATAACGATCTGGTTCAAACATCACTTCGGAACACTCTACGAAGGACCTCAACAAAGTTCAACATCTGTTGGTGTCAATGTTGTAAACCACAACAATATCATCATGCCATGTCTTTGCATTTTCCAAAATTACTTCATGTTGCAAATATGTTAACATAATATTGCATGTACTTTTATAAAGATCAAATATGAATATCATATCTGGTCTATAATTCCATGTTGTAAATATGTTGATGTTCAATAAAATATTATTACAACTTTACATATCTCGTATTCAATTTTACCATAAATTGAAAAATACCAATATATTGATTTACAATCAATATTTATTTTCATCAACTTATGTCAATATTAGAGTTGTCAGAAGCGGATGAAAATTATTTCTAGGAAATTTTCATATGTATTTGATAATATTGGAGTTGTCAAAAATATTTGTAAATTATATAGGGGAACAGTACAACCCCTAAATGTTAAGGATGACACTATAGCGTGATACAAGAAGTTTCCACACGGATACAATTCACGAATCTTCAACACAATGGTTCAGGGGTGGCACTATGGCGTAATACAAGAAGTTTCCACCCCCGATAATGGGAGTAATAAGGGGTGGCGCCTATGGCGTACTTTTTTAACTTGTGTTTTTTTACATAGACAAACGGTGCGAGGGTAAAAAATGTCTATGTAAAAAACACATGTTAAAAAAGTACGCCATAGTGCCACCCATTACTACTTGCGCCGAAATTGTCTTGACCGGACACCATTGCAAATAGGTATGTGTGCAGCACCTCTCTAGACCGGAGACCACTGCAAGCGATGTATATGTGCGGAACCTCTGTAAACCAGACACCACTGCAAGTGAGGTATATGTGCGGAACCTCTCTAAACCGATCACCACTGCAAGCTAGGTATGTGGGCGGCACCAGTATCAGTAAGCAGTAGTGGGCAGTGAACAATACAATATGGATGCAGCAATATGATCAATCTTATAAATATAACCGAATAATGCCAGATACGGGTATTGACTAATTACTTGAGAAATATTCTCCACAATAGCGAACATTGTAGAACGGTTCAAATATAATTTTAGTTAGAGGAACTTCGCCCAAAGAATCATATATTATAAGAAAATGTTTCATTCGTATTATCTCGAGCGAATATACATGCAATCAATGGTTCTCGACTGGTACATGCAGCCATTTTCTGCATTGAATGCTGATGAACGGAGAAACTTACTCAGACTTACGTGTAAGTGGCATAAGGGTGCGCGTGATTAAAGAAAAAACACGAAACAAAACAAAAAAATAAAAAATATGTACACTGGATTCGAACCCACAAACGCAGCGATCATTGACTTTGTCTCTACCCACACGACTATATTGTTCACATGAATAAGATTTGAAATTAAGAAATATAAAAGTTGTAATAAAAAAACAAAATGGCCGCGCCGCGCTCAAATAATAATATAAATAAAATAATTAATTATGCTCACAAGCAGATAAATTATATTAAAAGTTGATTATGATCTATAAAGCCTTGCAACTTTTTTGATGTGGATTTGGAAAGTGTGGTCACGTGGTAATCATGTGGCCTCGTCGTCCCAGTCCCAGTCCCAGTCCCCCCCTCCCATCCCACCACCCCCGTAAGTGTTACAGCATGACTCCATCCCGGTTAGTGCTCTCAACTGCGCTTAGCGGCCAGCAACGAACCCCACTGTTACTGTTATTTCAGCTTGATGATATTCAAACGAGTTAGGCTGGTAACAGAAGCATGGAACGCGCTGTGGGTACGATGTAGCCCGAGTGCCCCTGTAGGCGTTGCAGATAGGCCGAGTGCCTCTGTACACAGAAATCTGGAACAGCGCGGCCACCTGGTGTACGATGTAGGCCGAGTGTCACTGAATGCGTTCCAGCACATCTCGCTTCCGGCTAGTGCTCTCACCTGTGGATAACGGCCACCCCGGATACAACGAACGTCACTATCTGCTGCTTTTAAGGCGTGGGTGGGGGTATTCAAACGAGTTAGACTGGGAACTGAAGCCTGGAATAGCAGCTTTCATTTTGTACATTTTTCTTTGGTTGCGTTTTACGTAAAATTGATGAAATTAGCAATATAGAGCGAGACGAGCAGTTTCGGGGAAAAAACATTTTCCCTTATAAAGGGAAAAATCTGATTTTTCAAGGTGTCATATTTCACCTCTAACCAGTAGTGTTTGACAGAAGAATATTTCCCAAGATAACATCCAGCAGTTTTAGTTGACTGCACTCAAATATGCAGGGTCCAGCAGGGCTAGAGGTAAGCATGGTATTTTGCAGTCGATACACCGAAAGGAAACTTCGCTTTTCGCCATTTTGGTGGTGGGCGATATCCGTGCCCCATTTGGACAGCAGCTTTCATTTTGTACAATTTTCTTTAGTTGCGTTTTACGTAAAATTGATGAAATTAGCAATATAGAGCGAAACGAGCAGTTTCGGGGAAAAAACATTTTCCCTTAAGGTCTCACGGGCGGCTAGCTTTAAAAAGGGGATGGACGATTTTCTATATACTTCACTACCGACCCTGTAAGTTACACCCGTGTGCCTAGACAAATAGGTTTATAAATATTTCTTGACTTTGGGAGGCTTGACTAGGTGTATGTTTTAGAGTATTTCATAATTCTACGAAACTGAATGTTAGCTCCGGTTTATTTTGACATCTTGGCGCATGCTATTCTGTCTCGCCGGTACGGTTTTGCGTCAGAATTGAAGGTATTTTTCCTGCATTTGTAGCGAAAATTTGAGGTGGTTATGACCCCGCTTTGGAATCATTTTCAGGAAATGGTGTGGTGTTACAAGTGATAGAACAAGACATAGCAAAGTATCTGTGCCTCATATTTTCATGAGAACAATTCCAACAAATTGAGTCGTGTTGAAATTTCTGGCCAAAAATAGGTGGGTGGGGTAACTTAGTGAACAATTAATTAAACACATCTGATGCGGTTACAGCATTTTTAGTGTGGCGCGCGATTTGTACTTCATTTGCGAGTATTTTTCTCAATAGTCGAAAGAGCCTCCTTAACTGATTGTGAGAGGCGGTGATTTGTATAAGTCACGCGCCGCCCTCAGAAAATCAGTCAATTTTGGCTATTTTCAACCGTCCCGTGATGCCTTAAGGGAAAAGTATGATTTTTCAAGGTGTCATATTTCACCTCTAACCACAGGGGTCCGAAGTTGTGCTGGGAAAAGTGTACTGGGTCCGAATCGGTGGGCGTCTTAGTCGGTGGACATCTTATAAAAAGAGAAGTGATGACACTGTGTATAGCCAACATAGTCGGTTCGCCGTTTTCGAGACACTTTGCAATAAAACATGTACACATATTACCTAATATGTATTATATATTGTTCTCGTCGGTTTACTTGATACGTTTCAGCTCTAAGTTTCAATTAAAACTGTTTTTTTACAGCTGAGTCTAGCGAGGACAAGATTGTCAACAGATGATTTCCGGTATACGAGGGCGAACTTTTACGGCGCTATCTGATTGGTTGATATTAATATTGTCAACATTGCGCCATTATTTGAATTGTGGTTTGACGAATTCAACATGGCAAAAAAATAAACTGAATGAACCGATTGTAACATGGTAATGCTGAAATAAATATTTTAAAGATCACGATATTGTTAATGTAAATCAAAGTACGACAAGTACTGAAGCATATTTAGATAAATGAATATCATGTCAGATATTATGTTTTGGTCAAAACGTACCCAATATCTTGTCAAAACGTACCCACTTTTTTATACGCCCGTTTGAAATACGTCCCGTATTATGGAATGGCGATGTCTGTCCGTCCATCCGTCTGTCCGTCCTCCGTTAACTTGTTGGGACCACTAAGTTTGTGTAATCAAATCCTCCCACAGTTTTCAACCAATCCTTCTGAAACTTCACATATGCATTCTAAATATATTGAAGATTTGCACCTCCCCTTTTCATGCCGAAAATATATTTTTTACAAAAATATCGTGCTTTTCAAAGTCATTTTTCACACTTTTCAAATACTAAATTAGCTTTATTCGAGCTTTATCACCTCGACGGGCGTATTTTGTGACCTTCGACACTATTGTTGTCAAAACGTACCCATAATGTTTAATAAAGAAATGGAAGACATCTCCAGAAATTGGTCTCGTTTGGTTATGTGATTGTAAATCAAAGCACGGTACGAACATTTTCGTTACTATTCAGCTTACATATCCAGTCGGGACAAATTGACAAAAACGTGTTTCTTGTATTTGATGTCCTTGGTGCAGTCTATCCGCTAAGGTGTGGCACATTATTCTTCCTCTCTCTCGGTTGGGTGATGGTTGGGAGCACGCGAAGGGTAATTTAACGATCGGCGTTCATCCTTACCGGAATGTCAACCTACATGGTTTGGCCTTCGTGTACCGTTTTGGCTCCCTGGTACATGAGAGCTAAATTCTGTTATGCCCATTAAAAAGGAATAAGATCTGTACAGATCATATTGGTTTTGGGGCTGGACCTTAGTGACTGTGGTGCGGTATGGGCCTGGCACCAGGTCAGGATATTCTAATTTCAGGACTGAATATATGGTGAACTGCGTAAGCCCTGATCAGACTGCGCGGGTTCACGGGCTGATCTGGGTTTACGCTGGTCTACACATGTCTTGGGGGACCTTTTCAAAGCCAGCCGTAGAAACATCGACATGTATATACTAGTAGTTAGCGCAACACTGAAATGTCTTAATCTTTGAGAATATTCAAATCCCTAGGACATGCCAAACAGCGTAGCTGCTGATCAGACTGCGCACATATTTCAGCGGTTGTCTCTCTCCACTCCACCCCACCGACCCCCCACTTCATACAGGCCTGATGAAAACAATAAATGGCTATGCCCAAAGACGGGTCATGGCCATTTTTTTTGTTAATTAGGACTGTCTATTTTGACCCATTTTTCAGCGGTTGTCTCGCTCCACCCCACCACACCTCCCCCTCTTCACACAGACTTGGGGAAAATATGAAATTGCTACGCACAAAGATGGGTCATGGCCAAAATTATTTTACTTTAGGACTCTGCTAATTTTGAGCCATTTTTCAGCGGTTGTCTCACTCCACTCCACCTCACCCGAGACTCCCCCCCCCCCCCCCCACCACCAACAAACACTTCATGCAGGCCTGATTAAAATAATAAACATGTGTGTGCCGGCTGATCTGTGCCGACACTGTTTACACTCTAACGGCGTTCTCCATGCTCAGACAGTGCATACATGTATATGCTCACCAATATATCTTAAATTGAATATATATAGGATGGACAGACATGTGACCAAGTCATATCTCGTATATCTACAAACCGGGGATTTTGTATCGGCCATCTAATTTCCGTCTCTTGCAGTATAATTACTCATGTATGGCACGCACGCCCACGTGTGGGTAAATATAACAAGACAAAGTCAAGAGATACTTGATAATCGTCGAACATTGGTAAGACATTGGTAGATGTATAATAATAGACTGCATCAGTGTGACAGCTGATCAGATCTAACACGATAAGAAATTTAATCTACCCAACATTTTGTCACATCATGACCGATATGCAAATGCATGTATTGATACACATTCAAGTTTTCCATCTTATTTGTTCTTACAATTATGGCAAAACCAGTCGTCCTCAAATTCACTTTCAGTACCAGTAACCTTGAGACAATCAAAATGATACCAACGCTCACAGTCATCACAGCAAACGCAGAGCTCCAAACAATTGTTTGTGCACATACCGCACGGATAATCTGTCACTGTCTTCTTTCTTTTTCCTTTTGTAGCGGCAGGTTTGCTCACCGTTCTCTTTCTTGTTGTTGGTTCAGATACAGAATCCAGAGACACTGATTGCATGGTTCCTTTCACCAATTTCTCCGGATGCGGCATCTTGTTGGAAGCAGATATCGCGGAGCTCAGCATTTCTATCAGATGACCATTCACCATTTTCTTACTAATTTTCAAATTATAAGTCCCACCTAATAATAGAAGGCTTTCCTTTGTAAGTGATGTTAACACATTGTTATTGTCCAGTATGTCACGTTGAAGACGTAAATGAGATCTCATTTTACCATCGCTTGCATCTTCCGTGATGCATTCCATATTGTATGGGGAAGACTTTGATGTTTTTCTTTCCCTCATGCGGATCTGTTTGCGATGAGCTTCTTCTTTCTCTATGTGTAATCTACGCTTGTAGACTTTTCCAAACTCGGAAGACGACATGCGTAGGTATTTGCTAATTACTTCTTTAAGAAGTGACTCTAGTAGATCCAGATTGTCCATGTTGTCCATGTCTTCGTCAACGAAAAGCCCTTTCCAATGTTCACTGATTTCGGTGGCGTGCTCTAATTCATGATAAATGTATGTGTAAAATTCCGTACTATGTAGGTTTAAATTTTCAATTGTTTCTAACTCTTGAACTTTTTGATCCAGTAGTAGGAAGAACTTGAAAGTAATATTTGTCAAACTGCCTGTAACATTTTGTTTCAGTTTTACTTATGACAACGATTCTTTGTCAAATGACGTGTCAAACAAGTGCTCTTCCTCATCAATTAGTTGATCAATAGTTTTAATTTCTCTGTCTGTTTTGTCAACTTTTTGTTTTGTGTATTTCTTATAGAGGTTCCTTTTCACGAACATTCTCTTTCGATGGCGCATTGTTGCCATACACCAGCCCCCACTGTATCGTACCTTCGACCTCCCACCTTTCGAATCTTTGGTTTTGGCCTTTTCTTGTGCCATTTCTTGTGTCGATGCAATTATTGGCTGCGCTGCCGTATCCACAATGGCTTGACGAATCTTCTCAACAATACTGAACGCTACTCTATAATGTTTTGCTGTTAACTGTACCCCTGGAAATAATGCGCGCACACTGGATTTATATGCTGCATTTCCAATGAATAGTGCAATTTTCTTATAATATGCAGTAATATGTTTGTTTTCAATTTGCTGATCCGGTACGGTTTCCTTGAAGAAATTACTAAATGTAGTCCAAATGTTGTTTGTAAATGAATGTGTAGTGGCAGTATCTTTCATTAGGTGTAGTAAGATGGAATTGAAATCATTTTGTTCAGTGGTTTTTGCGCTTGCGTACAACTGACTTTTTAACATGGTTTGTAGATTTATTTCTCCAGGGCATGGGACATCAGTGTCCCAATCATAAAACAATTGTTGAAATTGTTCCAATTCTCCCAATTCCAATTCACCACTACCATTAGCATTATCATCTTCATCCGATGTTTCATCGATGGGATCTTTGCTTTCATTGTCCAGATGTGATGTGATGGCTGGAGTGTCATGCCGATGAATGTGTGAACAACAAGACTAATCGTCTTTCAGTGTCACAGGTTGCCGGTCATACAACTCATAAATTTGGGGCGATTGTTTTTTAACTAACGAGTCCGTGTAATGTAGCAACCTTAGTCCATCGGAACACCTGACTCTACCTACTGCTACTCCTATCTGACCAGGATTGTTCATGTGTCTGCAGTCCACCTCAACCCTGTCCATGGTCAAACCTTGTGATTTATGTACAGTTAAGGCGGTGGCCTTCTCTCTGTCGTAAATTGTGAAATTGTACCGTTCGATATTGGCTGTTTTCGAAATGGATGGGAAATACACATCTACGCTGTTTTCGTTTAGTTTTTTTAACAACTCCACACATGCCGTTTACGAATATAGAAATTTAAATTTACCACTAACATCACAGGTGCGTCTGCCTTCATAAACAATGTCTTTGGAACACGGGATAACTTTGAATTCCCTGTGTCAATCGAGTGGTAGGTCTTCATCTCACCTGAAAATGCATGCCCCACTAGTGTGAATAATATAGCATAATGTATAAACAGTTTTGTACTTTTTTAAAGGTGGATGCCCTTAGATTATGTAAACATATATTTTACGGAAATTAAACGGATACCTAATTATGTAATCATTCCACATGTTTGCAACATCAAAAGTGTCAGTTTTCTTACATTGAGTTTCGCTTAAGCCGGTGCTAGAAGGCGTTTGTTTCATAGTCTGTGACAATACTGTCTCACACTGTGACATAAATGAACGAGTGGAATAAAGCCCCATTGGCAATGTATTTTTTTCTGGCAGTCGTGTTCAGCGAGTACCATTGACCGACTAACTATGTCTTGTTGATTTATGCCTAACTATATATGTAGTATATCTATGCTTTATTCTCTTACAGGATGTTAGACAACATCGTCGAAGATTCAATTGGTCGTATAACATCCAATGACCTGCAAGATCGATTTCGCTTAAAATTTGGTGGCAATGAAAACCACAGGGTATTGGGCGATATTGTGAAGAAGATTTTCCCATCAGTACAACACACACATGGTCATACTAATGGACAATTTCCTAATGTTTACAAGGGCATATATTGGAAATGCGCAGTAGACACAACACTCATCGACTGGACATTTATTTATACTTTGATACCTACCACAGCTCTCTTATTAAATAAAACTCTTTGAATCACATATCATTTGCATTGAATAGCGGGATTGTTTCAAATGGAAATATGGTAATGAAGGAAGTTGAAATAGACAACAACTTAAAAACGTGGAAGCTAAAAATCAGAGGAAAGTACACTGACCTTCAGAAATTGGGAATTAGTGATAAATGTGTGTGTACCCGCCACAAGTTTAAAAGTATTATTCAAATCGTGAATGCTGTTGAATTGTGTCAAGGCCAGAACATATATATATTAAATGTGACAAGCTGACCGAGTCGAACACAATAATCAAGGAATACTACAGCAAAGTCGGTGATGAGAATGCAGCCCTCCGTGTTACCATTAGATCCTCACATTGTACACAAATACTACCATTTACTCACAGCCCGTCCCAATACACATGCAAACGGTGTCAGAAGCATATATAGTCAAAAAACACAGATTAGACCGGACCACTGACAATAACACGTATGAACAATCTGAGGAACTACGTGATCCTCCAATTAATACAAGTGATAATACGTCAAATGACAATGCTACATTTTCTATTTTTCCCAAGCCAGACGAACACATTTCTAACCAGGATAAAGAAAATGGCGAACTTATTCTTAACAACAGTGATCATAAAGACCTTACACAAATATTCGAAAACGTCTTTCACAATGCCCCATATAATATGAAACTACTTCTGAAATCACAACACGATGCTCTAAAAGCAAAATCTCCAAAAGCCAGGCGATGGGACAAAGACGTGATAAGCATGTGTTTATCCTTATGGATCAGGTCTCCCAAAGCATACACAACAATGCAAGAAACCGGTATGTTAGTTTTACCATCTGGTAGGCAGCTTTGTCGATATAAGAATAGGATACCACAAGATGCCGGAATAAATAATGACATATTCAACTGGATGCACGCCGCTGCCAAATACTCGAATATACCTCCTCATGGATGGGCTGGGGGCATACATCATGACGAAACCAAAGTGCAACAAGACCTTGTATTAAATATGAATGGTGGCACACCTTCATTAGTTGGCTGGATCGATCTAGGGGAAGAGGCCTTCAAATTAAAAATTCTAAAAGACTAAAGCGGTGAAAACGGGAATTGGCAACGGAAGTGATCCAGCTTTCATTTCTTGGCTATACAGGCTTTAGATTTCCGATATGTCATTTTCCCAACTGCTGGTATAAAGGCATCAGAACTACATATTATAATTTGGAAAGCGATTGCCAAACTTAACGATTGGGGTTTCCAAGTGGATTACATTATGCAAGATGAGGGTGAGGAAAACCGAAGTTTCATGAATATGCATTTCGACGGTCATCCATTAGATACACACTACTCTAGGATTAATTTAGTAAACCCTACAAAGCGAATTTACCATGTGCAAGATTTCTCTCACAACATTAACAAAATCAGGAATGGTATTCTGAAAAGTGGTGAAATCAAAGGCATACATACAAGACATTTAACAATGCGTGGAAAGCGTGTAGTGTGGAAGCATTGGGAAAGAGCTATTGATTGGGATCGAAATGCAAATTCTCGGAGAATACATCATAAGGTCACAGACGCACATTTACGTCCCAAAATATCATGAGAAATGAATTGGCAGAAACAATGCTAAACGGCGATATGCTACACGTCATGCAATGCTACAAAGACAGCCTTGATAATGGCGAGTTTCTTCATGGCAGAGTTGTTAGAAAATACAAGCACCATGATTTCTATTTTTAGAGATAATCGATTAATTACATATTCATCCGATGTTCGATTCGGTAAATTGAAATATGTCCATAATTGGTTAGAGAGCTGGCAAAAAGATATTAGCAATGATATAAGCATTCCGAAAGGAGAAAAGTCTAAACATTTGCTTTCACAGCAATGCCTGGATGATACAGTGTCTATGTTAGTTATTTTTCCTGAAGTATGTAAGATGCATCTTAGTGATTTTGAATTTGGTTGTGTAAAGCCATCATGTTTCAACAATGACATTGCCGAACACATTTTTTGTCAGCAAAAGGGAATGTACAATGGCAATAATGCTAATCCTACATACGCAGCTTATAGTAAAACAGTGAATGCAATTGTCCTAGGCCAATCTCTACAATCTAGAGGTCGAAAATCCAATGCAGGTATTCAACCTGCAAAACAATTCACCTCTTACACGGATGAGCCTGTTACAAAAAAAGTGAAAACTTCATTCATTTTTGTTACGGATTTAATTGAATTTTGATATTGGCATGAAACAATATTAATTGCATTGCATTATCTTAGCAAATTTAAAAATGTTCAAACTAGCTTTAACTAACCATACAAACAATTATTAGTATTGCAAGTATATTGTTTATTTTTATAGACAAGCAACACTTTCCGATGCGTTAATCTTACGCAGTGTGTGTCATTACAAAATACTGTATGAGCATCTACCCGAAATGTGAATGACCCAACGCACAGGTTGAAGCAATAAAGCTGCGTGTTTTTGAACACCAGATTCTAATACGGTACATGCTTAGCATATTTTACAATCATTTTCAGGATTCACTGATACCATAATCAGACTCTTTGAATGTTATTTCATGTAGACCATACAATTTGTCAAACGTTTACCCTTACAACGTATGTATTAAAATTAGATTGCCTGATGGTTCTTACTTGCAGACTTTCATAACAAAAACATATTTGACAGTGACAGGTCATGACTATTCTTTCCAACGACAAGCAGGCTGATCAGGGACTACACTGTTCCCATCAGGGGCTACACAATTCGCAGGTACAATAAGCCCCTTTTTGTGGTGCGATGTCACATACATGTAGACATTGACCTGGTCAGATTATATGTTTGCATAGTTCATGTGGTATAATATTCCTGTCTGGAATATAAATTCAGAGTTGTACCAGTTTGCATACAGGTTATAGTTATAATGACATAATTATCTCTTGTGGTGTATGGTGGCATGAATTGACCATTGAGATGACAAGATATTAAGATATTTTATCATGTCGACATAAATATCACAGTATGTCGACATAACGTGAAACTATTTTGACATGTTGATAAAAATTATGGCGATTTATTGCGATAATATATCACAACATGTCGACATAACGCGATACGATATCACAGCATGTCGACATAACGTGATAAGTTATCACAACATGTCGACTTGCCATGATACGGTATCGCAACCAGTCGCCATAATTTATGGTCTTCTTGTCAACATGTACTGATAGTTATGTCGACATGTTGCGATAAATTATCTCGACATCTCGTCATCTCGATGGCCAATTCATGCCACCATAGTGGTTGATATGATTTACATAAAGACCTGGTCGGAAGAATTGCCTGTTCAAATGTGTAACTACCTTGCATTTCCATTAGCCTGTCAGAGTTGTGCTTGTCCACGTCATAATTTAGAGCAAACAATTTCACTGGAGGATCACCTGGAGGTAGTGGCCGTTTCAATCCATACACAAAATCGCGTGTACTAGTAGACACTTCTCCTCTGCCAAACTCGTGTACAGCTGTGATTAGTTTCTCTACAAACGGGAAAACAGTGGAATCAAAAGCAGTCGGCATTTACTATATAAAGCTGCCATGTTTATGTTATTGTCATTCATGTTTGGCGACAGTACACAGTCTCGAGTATTATGATTGATTACTTGGTTGATTGATTGATTGATTGATTGATTGATTGATTGATTGATTGATTGATTGATTGATTGCTTGATTGATTGATTGATCGATCGAGTGATTCATTAATTCATTCATTCATCTAAGCATAACACGAAAATATGTACACATGTGCAGTGCAACCGCTCTACAACAGCCAGCCATGGGAAGACTGCAAACTGGCTGTTGTAGAGAGGTGGCTGTTGATTGGCTTGTCACAATGGTGTATTACACTACAGCCAATGTTCTAGCTCTGAAAGACAGTCGTATTGTATGTACCTGTATGTCCCTAATGTGCACTGGTAACAGGGTCAGAAAAAAATATGCACCGGCCCGGGACCCGAAGACGGGACCTCTGGATTAGCGATCCATCATTCTATCGACTGAGCTAACGGGGTACGTATGCACACCTTCTGCCCATCGTGAGTTACATACATGCCATGACACACTCATGCAAAAATGTTACCTTCACTATGTCTATACACTGTTGTCAAGTGGAACACATGGGCCTTCCAGTGTTGCAGCATGTAGTCCCCAGCGTCGTCATATCTGGCATTGGGGATCGGTTTCAGTTGGAAGAAGTCCCCTACTAGGATCATCTGCATACCCCCAAACGAAACATCTGTTTTGCGAGCCGCACAACAAAGGTCGTCGATCTGCTGTAATATCTTCAAGGACTGCATTGACACTTCGTCTATGACAACAGTATCAGTGTTGCGTATTTTCTCTGAAAAGTTTATAAAATTATTACATTGTATAATCGAGGTACACTTTGGTATTCCTTAATACCACTACCATCAGAAAACTATACATTGCAAAATACAGCCCCTGGTCATCTTCATGGATGCACAGATGAGTTGGGTAAGTGAGAGGTTTGCGGCGCCGCGCTAACCAGGTTTACACCCTCCCCCATCCCAATCCCAACCCCCACCCATCCGCCACCCCCTCCCCACACAGTGGAAATAGCTTCACTGACCGTTCCCACGCAGAAGCCTTGCTGTCATGTCTTCTTGTAACGTGTATTTTTGTTTCTTCATTTTTCGACGTGATTCTTTGGGGAGATGTTTTGTAGTGCCTTGTAGTATTTTGTGTTATTTTCCTATTTATTGTAGTTATGGTTTTTTGTTGGGGACCGTACACCACGTTATGTGGATTGCATTTTGCCCACTTTGGGTTTATTACTCTATTTTGGGTAAGCACTGGTCACAAACACAATTACAGTGTCATAGCGGTTGACATGTAACACAGACACATTTGTTCACATTGAAATAAAAATGGCATGATAAATCCATGACAATCGCGGAACATGGCTACCAGAAAACTGTGATAGCATGCATCCATCTCAGGCTGTCGTCTCTGGTTAGGGTTGCGAAAATGGCGCCACATAACCAATGGTAAACGCAATTTCGTAGCGGTGGAAGGACACATTTATAAGACTACGGTAACAGTACGCATATACATACATAAATTTAGTACACACATACACACACACACCGGCCGTTCCAAAGCGGCACCCTTGCTGTCATGTATTTGTGTAATGTACATTATTTTGATTTTTGTTTCACGTTGGGACTGTTTTTTTCTCGGTAGTTTATTGGGGAGTAGTTGTTGTGGGGCTTTCGTTGCATTTGTTTTCGTTTTATGTATTGCATGTACTGCTGTTTTCCTTTTGGGATCGCACACCGCTGTTTATTTCATTGTTTGAACTACAATTATTGATGCTGCCCGTGCGTACGGGGGTATGCCACGCTACGACACTCACTCCCATGTTCCGATGATGGTGTGTGACGGGTGGTTATTATTACATGTGTACATTATAAGTCTCCGTCGCATCCCATGTGCACAGCGTTGTATACTTACCATTAGCCGTTATTCTCTGGTGATAATACAATAAAGGTACATAGACCAGGGTGTAGGCGTGTGCAGTAAAATCCAAATATATGATGGTATCTTCCAAACTCTATCGATACGGAAAATAACCGTGGGGAAAATGTCTTGTTAACAAGGACAACAATGGTTGATAATGATAATGTCCGGACGGTTTTGTATGTTCCGTGCAAGTTCGCTGTGGTTTTTCTCCGGGCACTCCGGCTTTCCTCCACATTAAAAACAGGCAGCGGCCACCCGGCAGACTCTGTGCCAGCATGTTGATCGTTTGTACATACTAAACCCATTTTTTGCTTGGTTATTTCTATTTAGACCATGGACAGGTCATCCGGGGTGTGTCGAAACCATACCCACGCATTCTTTATGGCTGTTGGGGGTTTGCGTCGAAAAGTGAGCGGCGGAATACCAGACATACAACAACAACAAAATTGTTTTTCCAAGAAACTACCCAGTTTTTAGGAATTGTACACTGAGTAAGTATCAGTTTGACTAGATATATGTTTAACATGGTGCTAATGTTTGTAATACCTTAATATATAATCAATGTCATTGTCACATGTAAATAGGAAAAGCCTTTCTGTTCGGATTTCTTAAAAGTGCCGATCAGTAATGGGTACGAAATGAGCCTGAAATTACCAACCAATCGCAGAGTACCAAAATATTCACCCCTTTCCAACCGGTAGTAGGTTGTTGATAAACATGTCTCCGGAATGAAAGAGATGAAAATAGCTATAAAGTCATTATTTCACCCATATCGACGTTCAATATTGATCGTCATAGGATCGGTTAGTATTGAAATCGGTTCATATATACATGTGTACATGTTTTTATTGCAAAGTGTCTCGAAAACGGCGAACCGACTATGTTGGCTATACACAGTGTCATCCCTTCTCTTTTTATAAGATGCCCACCGACTAAGACGCCCACCGATTCGGACCCAGTACACTTTTCCCAGCACAACTTCGGACCCATATGCCTACCGACTAAGACGCCCACCGATTCGGACCCAGTACACTTTTCCCAGCACAACTTCGGATCCCTGTGCATCTAACCAGTAGTGTTTGACAGAAGAATATTTCCCAAGATAACATCCAGCAGTTGTAGTTGACTGCACTCAAATATGCAGGGTTCAGCAGGGCTAGAGGTAAGCATGGTATTTTACAGTTGATACACCGAAAGGAAACTTCGCTTTTCGCCATTTTGGGGGTGGGCGATATCCGTGCCCCATTTGGACAGCAGCTTTCATTTTGTACATTTTTCTTTGGTTGCGTTTTACGTAAAATTGATGAAATTAGCAATATAGAGCGAGACGAGCAGTTTCGGGGAAAAAACATTTTCCCTTAAGGGAAAAGTCTGATTTTTCAAGGTGTCGTATTTCACCTCTAACCAGTAGTGTTTGACAGAAGAATATTTCCCAAGATAACATCCAGCAGTTTTAGTTGACTGCACTCAAATATGCAGGGTTCAGCAGGGCTAGAGGTAAGCATGGTATTTTGCAGTTGATACACCGAAAGGAAACTTCGCTTTTCGCCATTTTGGGGGTGGGCGATATCCGTGCCCCATTTGGACAGCAGCTTTCATTTTGTACATTGTCTTACGTAAAATTGATGAAATTAGCAATATAGAGCGAAACGAGCAGGAAAATTGATGAAATTAGCAATAGACGAGACGAGCAGTTTCGGGGAAAAACATTTTCCCTTAAGGTCTCACGGGATAGTGGGCGGCTATCTTTAAAAAGGGGGTGGACGATTTTCTATATACATTGAATTCGCGATGGCTTGAAATGCGATGGCTCGTAATGTCGGGCTCGCTCGAAATGGCGTCGCGGTCCCGATAATTTCACTTGTATGTTTAATGTATTTTACATGCGATGGCTCGAAATGCAACTCCTCGAAAAATGCGATCGTTCGAAACAATTGTCAAGTCCCGCGTACACATTTCTCGCTATTTTACTATACGATTACTCAAAATTGATTTTCACGCGTCCGTCCGACTTATTACGATCAAATGCCGTGCCGCGCTCTACCTGTCTGTGAAATGTGATTTCTTTTCAAGTGCAGTTAATTGCCTAAAGTTGTGGAATTTGATCGTTAACGTTGTTGATAGCGATCATTTTCAATGTTAATTAAATAATTGCTGGTAATAAGCGTTTAATATTTGTCAACCCAAATGAGTCACATTGGAGTGAATTTCTAATTTACTATTTAAATCTTATTTTTGTGTTAGAGATAACATACAAGTAATCCCACCCAACGAGTGCACGGAATTCTACCCACCACAATCCCGATAAAGCTATATGTACTATGTTAACTTAGACTAACAGTAGATTAATATTTAGTAGTAGTGGTAAGCGTAATGAATGGAAAGAGGAAGCGTCAACAATTGGTCTGGAACTCGCTTCACCGACGAAGCCTGTTTAGTCGGTGACGGACGGACTCTTCTTGCACGCATTATTGTTGGCCTGCCTTCTAACCACTCAAGCCAGACTACTTCTGGTATTTTAATTAAACAGCAACAATAGGGTGAGTGGTGGTATATTTTACATATATGCATAGACGTACTTGTATATATGATAGGCGGTGGAAGCCGAACATTATTGGGGGGGGGGGCCCCAATGTTGAGGGCCCGAAGTGCACGATAGCGCTAGGGGGGTCCGGGGGCATGCCCCCCCACGTAATTTTTTGAAATCCAAGTGGTGTGAAACGCCATTTCCTGGATTCTCAGTAAAGTTTGAGCACATTCTATTACTCTAAATTTTCGTGTTTCTGTATGCATATTTCAACACGGTTTCTATATTTCCCAATCTTGACAAAAATATCAAAAATTTACAGAATTATTGGGGCCCCCTTCAACAAAATTATTGGGGGGGGGGGCTAGGCCCCCCGCCCTGCCCCCGCTTCCGCCGCCCCTGTATATATCCATGTACATATATAGAGAGCGCACCGTCTGATAACAAAATATACTGGACTCGCAGAGATTGACATCGTTCCGTGCATAAAATGCCACGGCTTCTGTCGGTCTCTGCGAATCTCTGGGACGGCTGGTGTCGTGGGGATATCGTTGTCGGGAACCGTAAAGTCGCCCCGAACCCTGCGATATCAGCCGTTATAAGCAGTAATAATATACTTGGCCCAAAACCGGCCAACATGCATTAGAGATATAATCCCAAGTCTGAAACAAGTGCCGCTCTAATATAAACTTGTATTTTAACTGTAATTTAATTTTAAAATTGGCCCGATAATACATCAATACAAAACATATAGGAATACATACGTCTAGGTCCACACTGTCGCCGAGGAGTAATCATAATACACATATGTATACATGTCCATGATATGTACATATGCAAAAATGCATAGCATAACCAGGAGTCCCATCTCCAATACACGAAACAGATAGGGACCATACAATTGATGCTGAATAACCATACATGTTCTTCTCCCAAGATTTGTTGTAGCACCAATGCGTCACCAACGAAGCGACACCGAGAGGACCGCATCCACGTACACCGATATTTGTCTAGTAAGTAGACAAATATCACCGACGCTCACTAGGTCACAACTGGTCTGGTCCATCACAGGCAAGCGTCCAGGGAGTTCAGAATCTGCGGACGTAATACACTCATGTCACCCATAAGTCCACTCAGTCCATCTTATGATAGACCGCGCAAGACACGGGGGCGGCTCATAGCTCCCTTACGTGTGTCTCGTCCTGAATGGCAGGGTGACAGTTTTTTTTTTTTTTTTTTTTTTTTTTGTATTTTTTACTACATCCAAGCACGCAATAATAGCTTACTTCCGCCCAACACGGAGGTCCCTTACACGCATAGGTATTATACATGTACACACTACTCCGCACAGCAGCGTGTAGTGTAGTAAAGAATATGCATAACATAAATAAATATAAACTCACACACCCATTGTGTCCGGTACAACAACTAAGGCGACCAAGTCAACATATGCAGTCATAGAAGACAGAAGCTGCTCCCGCTGATTGAAAGCCTGGAGTGCTTGGTGAACCCGGGTGTCACAAATAACCGGTGGATCCACTCCATACAGACACGACGCTAGAAGACAGAAGCACAAGAACGGAGGATTTCTGCCTGCATCAATATACCTCAACTGTTTCTGTGCAGTCAGTGGTCCAGCCGGGCACAGTGGTCTCATCATATTGTCCATATAGTCAATCAACAGAAGCTGGCCCTGTGGGGACCAGCTATTTCGCCCTTAGGGGGCAGTAGATGAGCCAAGTCAATATGACATTGGACATAACCCTGACAGACACAGTTAGATAGGCACGCACCCACAACATATACATACACAATCCAGATAAGGGCATCTGTGATTTACATGCATACAGCTCACTCAAACACAAACCAGATGCGGTCCTCGCGGTGTAGCCAGACGCCTACGACACCAACAAAGAGAAGATCAGAACCAACAAAAGAAAACAAAAAACTTAGTCCCCCCTCCTCGGGGACAAGGCCTCGCTCGTGTCTACCACCCACTCAGTGGGAGGTGGCCTAGGCCTCTATGGACCCGACATCGGGTCGTTTACTCTGTGTTGCATACTGGGCAGTGTCATGCTATATGCGCCTTGGGATCTGTGGCGGAATGAGCTGCCTGGGGGTTGCCAGTGGCGGCCTTGTGGGTGGCTTGGACATGGCTTGTCTGGCTCCTCGTCGCTGTGGTTGGCGGTTGCGGTGCGGAGCCTCCGGTTGTCACTGGCTGCGGTGTCCCGGTCTGCTCTGGGTGGGTCGGTGGCTCGGCTCCGGCTCGGCCTGCGCTGTTGCTCCACTGGGCGTTGGATTTGACCATATCACGTGGATCCGTCTCTGCTTGGTCTGTCTTGCCTCGTCCAACCCTCTAATATCATTAGCAGGTAATATAACAATGTAACGGCTGAGTCTCCATATATCATGTGCACGCACACTCGGCCCTCTTCACGGTCTGACATATCGGCATTGTGCAATAGGAGAATGAATTAACTAGGTTAAACTCACCGCCTCATCGTCTCCTTCATTTAATGCACATATTTCGACTGTATCGCATATATTAGTAAATTCGGAAAGAAATTGGCCAACGGCCATTGGCCTGATCATTTACGGGCACATGCCCGGGTATGGAAGGTTTTCGAGCCATTTCCCACCCTTAAATATAAGAAATACAAATAGTTAGAGATCATACTTACGCTTGTCTTACGCACGATACTATTCGTAAATATTACACCTGTTTGCAATACATTCGAGTAATCTGGTGCAGGGCCCACAGGATAACTGGATCGAAAATGTCGGCAACAGTAAAAGTTGGAGTTAAACGGAAGTTGTACTTGAAGACTGCCGAGTTCAAATACGAATACGGCATACGGCGATTTATTAAATATTCTGGGTTTCGTCCACTCGGAGTATTTAATAGAGTCTGTCGTGATTCATTGGTCGTTTTTCGTTTTAACTCCCGTGTTATTCGAGAAGCTACCCAGAAGTTACAACGAAAAACGCCCATTGAAAAGACCACTGTTTCGAGTGACGTCACAACCACCTGCTGCATTAATTATGTGCGCCGCTATTTATAGTGAATACTGGACCTTTTTTACTTTTCGACTTTGATAATAATTGAAATAAAGACAGTTTTGTAAATACATGTAGTTTATTTAATTTCGCATGATGACTAATTTGCGAATAAATTTTATAATCATCTAAAAATGGATACATTCTATTGTGCTAACTTCATTTCCTAAATCCAACGGGTACAGTAGTCGGCAAATATAACAAAATCGAAAGATGCGATGGCGCGAAAGATGCGATCACTCGAACAAAATGTGCGGTCCCGTGGCATTTCGAGCCATCGCGATTTCACTGTACTTCACTACCGACCCTGTAAGTTACACCAGTGTGTGTAGAAAAATAGGTTTATTAATATTTCTTGACTTAGGGAGGCTTGACTAGGTGTATTTTTTTAGCGTATTTCATAATTCTACGAAACTGAATGTTAGCTCCGGTTGATTTTGACATCTTGGAAAATGGTGTATGCTATTCTGTCTCGCCGATACGGTTTCGCGTCAGAATTTAAGGTATTTTTCGGGAATTTGTAGCGAAAATTTGAGGTGGTTATGACCCCGCTTTGGAATCATTTTCAGGAAATGATGTGGTGCTACAAGTGATAGGACAAGACATAGCAAAGTATCCGTGCCTCATATTTTCATGAGAACAATTCCAAGAAATTCAGTCGAGTTGATATTTCTGGACAAAAATAGGTGGGTGGGGTAACTTTGTGAAAAATTAATTAAACACATCTGATGCGGTTCCTGCATTTTTATTGTGGCGCCTGGAACAGGGCGGCCACCTAGTACACGATGTGGGCCCAGTCCCCCCCCCCCCCCCCCCGTAAGCGTTCCAGCATGCCATCATCCGGGCTAGTGCTCTCAACTGTGTTTAGCGTCTAGCATGGGCACAACGAACCTCACTGTTACAGTCCTTTCAGCTTACTGTTATTCAAACGAGTTAGGCTGGAAACAGAAGCATGAAACAGCGCCGCCACATGGTGTACGATGTAGGCCGAGTGCCCCTGTAGGCGTTCCAGCGCATCTCCCTTCCGGCTAGTGCTCTCACCTCGGATACAACGAACGTCACTATTTGCTGCTTTTATGGCCTGGGTGGGGGTATTCAAACGAGTTAGACTGGACACTGAAGCATGGAACGGCGCAGCCACCTATTACACGATGTGGGCCCAGTCCCCCCGTAAGCATTACAGCATGCCTCCATCCGGGCTAGTGCTCTCAACTGTGCTTAGCGGCCAGCACGGACACAACGAACCTCACTGTTACTGTTATTTCAGTTTGCTGTTATTCAAACGAGTTAGGTTGGAAACAGAAGCCTGGAAGAGCGCGGCCACCTGGTGTACGATGTAGGCCGAGTGCCCCTGTAGGCGTTCCAGCACATCTCGCTTCCGACTAGTGCTATCACCTGTGGTTAACGGCCACCCCGGATACAACGAACGTCACTATTTGCTGCTTTTATGGCGTGGGTGGGGTTATTCAAACGAGTTAGACTGGGAACTGAAGCATGGAACAGTGCGGCCACTTAGTACACGGTGTGGGCCCAGTCCCCCCGTAAGCGTTCCAGCATGCCTCCATCATTCCATCCCGGCTAGTGCTCTCAACTGTGCTTAGCGGCCAGCACGGTTACAACGAACATCACTGTAACTGTGCTGGAACTCGCTGGCGCGGGGGGACTGGGCCCATACCGTGTACTAGGTGGCCACGCTGTTTCAGGCTTCAGTTTCCAGTCAAACTCGTTTGAAAAACCCCGCCCACGCCATAATAGCAGCAAATAGTGACGTTCGTTGTATCTGGGGTGGCCGTTAATCACAGGTGAGAGCACTAGCCGGAAGCGAGATGTGCTGGAACGCATACAGTGACACTCGGCCTACATCGTACACCAGGTGGCCGCGCTGTTCCAGGTTTCTGTGTACAGCCTAACTCGTTTCAATAGCAGCAAGCTGAAATAACAGTAACAGTGAGGTTCGCTGTGTCCAGAATGGCCGCTAAGCACAGTTGAGAGCACTAGCCGGCATGGAGACATGCTGTAACGATTAAGGGGGTTGGGGGGGGGGGGGACTGGGCCCACATCGTGTACTGAATACCCGTTTGAATACCCGTTTGACGACAAGACCGTAGGATTACCTCGTGACCAAATTCACATAAAAAAGTTGCAAGGCTTTATGTTTAGTTTTTTTTAATCACGCGCAACCTTGTGCCGCTTTCACGTAATTCTGAGTAAGTTTGTCCGTTCATGAGCCTTAAATAATGCAGAAAATGGCTGCTACCACGACAGATAAATCGTCTAAAGTTGTGTACACTGTAATAAGAGGCGAATGTGGCAGCTGCACTGCAAGTACCGGTCGAGAACCATTGCATGTAATAGATAATACGAATGAAACATTTTCTTATAATACATGATTCTGTGGGCGTTTGAAGCGTGACTGAATATATATTTGAACCGTTCTACAATGTTCGATATTGTGGAGAACATTTCTCAAGTACTTAGTTACAACAGTCAATACCCATATCCGGCATTATACGGTTATATTTATAAGCTTGATCAATCATATTGCTGCATCCCTATCGTATTGTTCACTGCCAACTACTGCTTACAGCTACTGGTGTCCGGTTTAGAGAGGTGCCGCATACATACCTAGCTAGCAGTGATGATCGGTTTAGACAGGTTCCGCACATATACCTAGCTTGCAGTGGTGATCAGTTTAGAGAGGTTCCGCACATATACCTAGCTTGCAGTGGTGTCCGGTTTAGATAGGTATCTCGCTTGCAGTGGTGTCAGGTTTAGAGAGGTTCCGCGCATATACCTCGCTTGTAGTGGTGTCCGGTCTAGAGAGGTTCCGGACACATATATCTCGCTTGTAGTGGTTTCCGGTTTAGAGAGGTTCCACACACATACCTAGTTTGTAGTGATGTTCGGTCTAGAGAAGTTCCGCGCACATACCTAGTTTACAATGTAGTCCGGTTTAGAGAGGTTCCGCACATATACCTCCTTTACAGTGGTGTCCATACCGCGTTTACAGTGTTGTACGGTTTAGAGATGTTCCGCACACATACATAGCTTGCAGTGCTGTCAAGTTTAGAGACGTTCCGCACACATACCTAGTTTACAGTGATGTCCGGTGTACAGAAGTTCCGCTCACATACCTAGATTGTGGTGGTGTCCGGTCTACAGAGGTTCCGAAAACATACCTAGTTTACAGTGATGTCCGGTCTACAGAGGTTCCGCACACATACATATATTGCGGTGGTGTCCGGTCTGTGTAGTCCGGTTGTTCCGCACACATACCTTATTTACAGTGGTGTCCGGTCAAGAGAGGTTCCGCACACATACCTAATTTACAGTGATGTCCGGTCTACAGAGGTTCCGCTCACATACCTAGATTGCGGTGGTGTCCGGTCTACAGAGGTTCCGCACACATACCTAGTTTACAGTGTTGTCCGGTCTAGAGAGGTTACGCGCACATACCGCTTTTACAGTGTTGTCCGGTTTATAGAGGTCCCGCACACATACCTAGCGTGCAGTGGTGTCCGCTCTAGACAGGTTTCGCACACATATTTGAAAGTGATGTCCGGTTTAGTGGTGTTCCCTACATACACCTAGTTCACATTGTCCTGTCTAAAGAGTTTACGTACGTACTTAGTTTACATTATTGCCAGACGCATACAATTGCTCACTGCCGCTTACTGCTAGCACTGCCCACTACTGCTTACTGCTAGCAGTGAAACTCACCTCACTGCTCACTGCCGCTTACTGCCATCTCACTGCTACTTACTGCTCACTGCTAACTTCCTCCTACCGATGTATGCCTATCATATAATTATGTTGTAACGGCGTTCGTACGTGCGCCCAGTGTACGTTTCAAGACGGTGTCCGTCCGTCCGTCCGTCCGTCCGTGCATCCGCACAGTATTACACGTTATTAGCGAAAATAAGTGGCGGACATCGTAGGTCATAATGGCGAGCAGTATTATCCCTCTTTCTCATCTTCTAGAAGCGACAACGAGGCAGACTTTGTGTCTGTAGTATGGTTTTCAGGGATAAGGACACAGACTATATATAGTAAATGTATTTTTAACGGCTTCTAATATTCAAAATAGCCACAAAATCATATTATTCATATTGTTCAGCGAGAAAGAGGCAACTGTAGTACCTATACATGTATGTGTTCTGATTTACTTTGGTTAAGTTAACTAACTATGTGCATTGGCAGATAATTGACAGTTAGCTAGCTATCACAGTTCAAAATGGCCACCAAAATAATGAAAGTTAAATATATGGGCCGCGCTCTGGGAAAACCAGCCTTAATGACAACGTCATGAAACCCTGAAAATGACGTCGCAAAGTTACGCTTAAATTTACCAACGTCACGTCGGATTTTGACACTTTAAATCGTTGCGTCATTGCAATAAGTTGCCCTATGTATAGCCGTACGCATTACTAATTGTGGCTCACACATATTTTAAGGTTGGATACACGTGGCAGAATTTTACAGTTGTTTTCATAGTGGTTCAGTTGTCTGTTTTTCCGGTTTCCTTCAAGGAGACACGTAGTGATTGTGTTGATTATTTTTATACAAATGAGCATATTGCAAATGATTTTTATAATATTATATGGACGACTTCTGAAATGAAATTTGAAACTAAATAACTATATGACCGGTATTTTTACATAACACAGTCAGTATCATGTAATCATAATGCTAATATTTCTTTTAAACTTTATTTAAATAACAATTACAAACAAACGTGAGAACATTTGTAGTCGGCGTAGATGGAGGCGTCTGCATGTTTCATAATTTGGGTTGAAACCGGAATGCTCAAAGAAAACAAACTTATCCTGTCTGGCAACCACCATCAGATATACATGTCCATAGGCGTAACAACGGGTGCGACCGTTTAACCCCATCTCTTTAATGTAACGTATGGAAGAGTGATTTTTCCAATCGGTTATCTGGCGTGCTTGATATGTTAGCAATATAAAACTATCAAAGCTGTATCAATAAAGTATTAATAAAGAACATACACATGCAGAAATTGGTTATTTTATCTGACATTTACATGTATATCTTGTAAATTTGAAAGTTTCGTTTTGTTCTGTTGAATGTTGAACAACAATTAGATAAAAGATGGATTACATGGGGAAATGATTTCCCTGTTCTATTATTGTGGGCAATTTACTAGCTCTACATAAAATATTATTTGTTTAAAGGTATAACATATACAGTTCACTAAATTTTGACCTTTTTGAATGGGTCAAATTGTAGCCGTAGATAACATATCGGAGGAGAATATTTGTAGCTAGCTCCGTACGTACTGTCCCGTGAGACCAAACGATAATAGCTGCTGTATTCATACGCACGAAATGTCTTGATTCGTATTTTCCAAAATTTAACTGATAAACTGAGCCTAAAACTGTGAAAACTATAGAGAATAGTATATGCAGAGTTTAGGCGGCGTTTAGGCGCAGCACGACAATGGCTGCCCCCATAGAAATTTGCGTGACATAATATGCTATCTCCAAGGACTTTACCACAGGTGGACGACCTAGGAGTCAATAAATGGCTCATTTGTAGACCGTTACCCCACCAAACAATTTCCGTACAATAGACATCCGGAAACGGGTGAGTAGTATATAAGAGTCACAATGATACCACCACACTCTGGGAGGCACCGGCTACGTGCGGTGCCTCCCACCACATAGTGCTATAATTAATGACTCTTATATACTACTCAGATTTTCCTCCATTTTTATGAGAATATTTATGAGAATGGGAGTAATTTTAATTTTTCAAAACACGAAGGGGGGAGTAGGCATAATTTTAATTTTTCAAAACACAAAGGGGGGAGTAAGCATAATTTTGTAAAAACACCTACTGTTCGGCGTGTATGTATGAGAACATATTTTTCATCAACCGCGAGACCATATATTTATGACATGAGAAGTACACCCTATTAGAGATAAGAATCCCTATGTTATACTCAGATATATATAACATAATGGTTCTAGTTAAGTGTGCGTGGTTGAAGACAGGTAGTCACGAGAGATGTTTTCGTACCGGTATTTACGAATATTGCAAACATCACCGTGCATGGATGCGAAGAGGTTCCGTTTCGCCTCGCCCATGTCGGCATTGTGGGGTAGGGACCAAATCCGAGTCATTGCTATGTCCACCATGTGGTGGCACTCAGGCTACTCATCGAATGGTTAACAAGGATTACGTGCTCGCAAGTATTATCGTTTAGTAATAATTCAAATCGGAAAGTCAGTTAGAAAGATAGAATAGATGTGTAGTTTTTGATAAGTCACGGTGTTTCTACAGCATTAAAACACTGTAAAAAAACATTATCAAACTAATTTTATAAAATTGGAAATTGAACAGAAAAAAACAACTACCAATATTATTAGAGAAAATGGATAATACAATACAATTAGAATTGAAAGTTTTTAATGCCTGTGTTGAAGAACTTTACGAAGATTACGGGGGTTATAGTCCTATATATAAATTCTATAAAATGAGAACACTAGGCGATATCGAATACATGAAATATCAGCGTAATTTATTACGCTCCGATAAAAACGTTGCATTTACAATATTATACCGACAATTATGTGAACTATACAAGAGGCAAATACAAACATTAAGACTGATAATGCGTATCGGATATAAAACTAAGGTGTATTATATAAAATTGTTAAAACCCAACGATTCGTTTACGAAAATACATTTCTACGATATCGCTTATAAAGATATTTTGAACAAAAAATAGCAAAAGCCTCCACTCGTGCACAACACCCCCAGCGACTGGGCAGATTTCTAGCCGGCACCCAGCCACTGGGGTGTTGGGACCTTTCTTAAGCCCACGCATCTGTTGGCTCACAGTCTGGGTCGCCTTGAACCCCATTGCCAATTCCTCTATTAAGAGAAACCAGCGAAGTAAGGCGAGCCTATGTGTGAATTTGGTTTCCGAAATTGCAAAGCTCTTAGGCAGAAATCTTTTAGGCCGGCACCTTTGAGCTACGCAATTACATCGCCAAATACACACATATGCATAGACTGCTACCATTAAACAGACGAGACGGACGTCATACCGGATCAACAACATAGCACACACGAGATGAGACTAACTGTTATAAGGTCAACACACGTATATATAGTTATCAGTTTTTTCATACGTAAATTGATAGCCGAGGTTATTTATAGCCGAGTGTATCAATTACACGGGTTATGAACCATGTGTAAATTGATAGCCGAGTGTATCAATTTACACAGACAGTGTGTACACAGGTATAGGTATGTAAATTTGTTTACTGCACCAATATAAGAATTTATTTATTTATTTTTAAATTATTTTATAATGGTGCTGTAACATTTCCTCCGACTTTATTTCCAAGTTTTACCCTAAATTTATCCCAATCAGTACACTCAATTTTGGGCATGGTGGCGCACGCCTTGATTCTTATATCATTTTTTAATTCTTCATATCTCCCCATTTCTTCCACCACGGATTCAAACTCTAAATTTGATATTTTCTTATCGGCCAACGCTTTGGACACCATAACGTCGATGCTATTTTTCTTAGACCTAGCGAGAAACGGATATTCTATCATGTTTTCTACTTTTTTTTCTCTAGTTTTCCACCCGCCGCCCTAATTACCATACACAGCAACCCAGAAACGGCCGACACCGCACATAAAATCCCCGCTACAGGAACCGTTATAATGGTGGATATAGTTGCAGCTGTCCCCGCCCCCGCACAACACAGAAACACTTGCCAGAACCGTACTAGATGCTTCAGCTATGTTCACCGCGCGCTTATATTTGTTAGCGTGTTTTTTTCTATTTGCACATTCTCTAACTAAAATATCCTGCATAGCGACGATATTATTCAACCTAAAATCTGAACTTCTTTCGTTAATTGGATATAGTGTTGGTGGAGTGGTATTGAGAGTTGGATTCAGTGTTGGTGGAGTGGTATTGAGAGTTGGATATAGTGTTGGTGGAGTGGTATTGAGAGTTGGATACAGTGATTCGTTCATGATTTTCAATATATTATTATATTTTACAAATTAAGTTCAATTAACAATGAGACAATAGTGGAAGAACTCTCTGGGTCACCGATTTTCGTAACAAAGTTAATAACACTACTTTGGGAAAGTCTAATTCGATCATCACCGGCGAACGCAACAATCGTCGAACTATCTCCAGCGATTTTAGTGACTCCAAACCCCCGTTCTTCCCCATCTACTACAATATTTATCGCGACCGCGCCCACAGGTTTACCACTACCATTAACCGAGCAGACCGCCATTCGGACAACTTCACCTGCAGTTGTCATAGCGTATCCCCCACATTTATTACTCGCTTTGGCACCGAACGAATATTCATAGTGCCCCTCAACCAATGGGCCCCGCTTCTCAGCCCAAAATGTTATGACACGTTTTGGCGTTTTCATTGTTCGCACTATTCCGGCAAGCGCACTGTTTGCGTTATATGCCTCAGTACGAATATTATAAGAGGCCTCCTCAAGAGCTTTGATCGCGGCTATACGATCATGTTTCAGTTCCTCGGAAATTTCGTTTATCTTTTCGTCTAGTTCGGCAACCGCCGCTTCTCTGTTGAGAGAGTGCTTTAAGACCAACACATCATAAGCCTCCATAATATCCGCCTGGTGGTCTTCTCGGACTTTATCAATATCCGACCTGCTCTCTTTTTGAAATTCGGTTATTTTTTTGTCTAGTTCAGTAACCGCCACATCTCTGTTGAGAGAGTCCTCTGAGAGCAACATAATATCCGCATGGTGGTCTTCTCGGGCTTTCTCAATACCCGTTCGGGTCTCTTTTTGAAATTCGGTTATTTTTTTGTCTTGTTCAGTAAGTGCCGCTTCTCTGTTGAGAGAGTCCTCTGAGCGCAACGCCCCATAAGCTTCCGCAATGGCCTCCTTGTGGTCTTCTCGGACCCCCTCAACCCCCGACCTGGTCTCTTTCAGAAATTCGGTTATCTTTTCGTCTAGTTCGGTAAGTGTCGCTTCTTTACTGAGAGAGTCCTCTAAGCGCAACGCATCATAAGCCTCCGCAATGGCCTCCGCGAGGTTCGACTGGTGGTCTTCTCGGACTTTATCAATACCCGACCGGGTCTCTTTTCGAAATTTGGTTATTTTTTTATCTAGTTCGGCAACCGCCGCTTCTCTGACGAGAGAGTCCTCTGAGCGCAACACCTCATAAGCCTCCGTAAGGTCCGTCTGGTGGTCTTCTCGGGCTTTCTCAATACCCGACGTGGCCTCTTTTCGAAATTTGGTTATTTTTTTATCTAGTTCGGTAAATGCCGCATCTCTAATGAGAGAGTCCTCTAAGCGCAACGTAAGGGCCGCCTGGCGGTCTGCTCGGACTTTATCAATATCCGACCTGCTCTCTTTTTGAAATTTGGTTATATTTTACCTAGTTCGTTTAGTTCCGTTTCTCTGATGAGAGAGTCCTCTGAGCGCAACACCTTATAAGCCGCCTGATCTTTCAGCACTTCTACTCTAACATCTGATATACTCCTGTGAATCCCGTTTGTGACCTTCGATATAGTTTTATTGATCAGGGCCTTGGTTTTTCCAGTAGTTAAACAGTCGCCCTCTGTCGGGATGAATCCACCTTCTGCCGGTTCCAAATTCTTTGAATTTGTCACCCAATCGGAAGAACTACCTGGTCCGTATATACTCATTCTTAAAATTAATTATAATATTGGGCACCTATACTCAATTGGAAATTTCGAGAACTACCGAAATCGAGTAATAGTTATTCAACTTTCTCGCTTGATCATCGAGAATAGAGACCGTAAATTCGTGGATATGTCCCGATTCCAAAACTTTCATCTCGGGGTGTGGGAAGTCTAAAGTCACAGTCTCGCCATAGAAACAGTCGCTGGCGGCACAGTTTCAGTAATGTGCTGGGGGATCCGTCTACCGTGTTGTACGATGTGTTCACCCGATCCAGGTGCACCCTGAGAGTTTTCGTGAAGGCGAAGTCCACCGGATTATCACCGACGTACTCAACCACCCGGGTAAACACTCCTTTGTTGAGGAGTATGTCTCTCTAAAACCGAGTTGAATACCCAACCCCGGGAGACCACTACCTTATTATCACTGCTGATGGTCATTGTTGCGAGCCCGGTAGCATTCGATACTGTGAGGTTGATTATACCGTCAAGCTCTGAGTTGACAAAATCTTTGAGCTGTCTTATTCCCCACAGTCCGTGAGGCAGCTTTACACCTAATTGTTGTCCATCCTTCACATAGTAATAAAACCCTTCGCTCTTCCCCACATTCTGCCATCCAACCGTGAAGGTGATTGATCTGAGGCCCACCCGCGTTTTCCGCAGCAGTTGTCGATTGATTTTTGAAGTTCACAACTCTCTTTTTGAACATTAGTGATAGTAGCAAACTATAATATCTTTCAATGGATACCAAAGCATTTAGCTTTAACTCTAATGCAAAATACGCGGTCGGAGGTAAATACACGCAAAAAGACGTTGTTAACCGCCTTGTACACCCAACCGTAACGGTTAGAACCGGACAGCGGCTTTGCCACCAACTTCCCCGACATCTTTGAACAATATAGGCTGCCCAAGATTACTACGGTGGAAGTGGTAAACTGGTGGAAAGCAACACCGATGCAGTTTTGGCAGAACCAAATAAATTTCGCTGTATGATGCGCAACAGCCGGGTGTGGAGTTTCACATAAAGACCATCTGACATCCAAGAATGTCATGCTCCGAAGTGTTTACAACTTTCACACGTATTATACTATTAGGAGGATTCTCAAAGAACTAGGTATTTCACTACCTCAAGACGACGCCTGGGATCCCATTTCCAACGCATACGACCGTATGGCGTTCGAAAGACTGTGTAACGAATTTAACGTTTCAAAAGACGCGGACTGGAGACAGAAAGCATTTCCTACCAGCACCGGCCTCGGGGACGTTCTCATTCAGGGCCAGTCCGGGAATTGGACGCAGACTGATTTTAGACACGATCACTCCGGCGACCACATCGTCAGTCGGAACGCCGGGAATTTTGACCCAGTGACGATGACATTCGGGCCGGAGGTCGGCACTGTGGCGTGTTTTCTTGTAAAATGTTACCTCCGAAACGGGCTCACGTCGATTACATACAGCAGGCTGCTGAGGTTCAGGACGCGTGGGGTACATTTATGTTAGATACAGGTCTAGGGTTCACGCAGGCCGGGGTTACTCGCGTCAACGACTCCATTCGCACGTACGTCTGGGCCATCCTCGGCGCACAGAAGCAAACTCGCAGTTCTATACTGGGCACGGGAACAGCGTTTGATGCACAAAAACAATTCTTGGCACTTGTAGAGGACGCCATCTCAGCTAGGGTGGACCTGGAGAAGGCGATCCAGAATTATCAAGACGTTTTGCAGAATGCCAGCACTCCAGTAGACTATGTATTTGGAATAGGTCTTTATATGGCGCCGAGCAATATGATACTACGAGACGACCCGGTTGACGGTTACAATAATCAGATCGTAATCGCCACCGCCAATCAAAAAATCGGCCACAACGGTAACGTGAACACGGATATCATCAAGCGCACCCCCAACATGATCGGGCGCGGAGTTGTAAATTCAAATAAGTTTGAAAAAGATTTCATAAAACCCCCAATTCATGAATTGGCCACCCCATCAAGTTCATTTGAACCCGTTGTTTCACACACACCCACAATTGTTAACAGACCAATCGCGATTGGAGAAACACCAATCAATTGCAAATTGGGTGAAATTGGAAGCACAACACACGAGGAGGAGAAATTAGGGCTCGTCGTCGCCCTCGTGGTGATAGGACTACTCGCGGTTTGGTTGTAGGAACTCTCTGGCAGAGAATAGTAGGAGACCGGCGATTGCCACGATTAAAGCCCAAGTATTATTGGCGAGCCATCCGACCGTTTTTGATAATATAGATAACAAGTAAGAAATGATACTTCCGATCAGTCCAGGTAGTGCGGCAGCCGCCTTTCCAGCTAATTTAGCTAGAAGATTGGCCAGGCTTTTAGTTGTTTGTTTACCCACTCCTTGGCTCCACCGGATGGCGCGGGTGCTGGTGGTGGCTCGGGTGGTGGCGCCGCACCACCAGTGCGGCGCCACCACCAGTGAAAGCTAGAACTATGGTTGATATAGTCATGCCGACAGCTGCGAGGATGCTTGCTATCGTGACGCCCTGCTCTCTGAACAGAGTGCGAAGACGCTCACCGAGTGTCGTGTCCTCGTGCAGAACCCTTGATATTGTTTCGCGGATCCGACTTATTTGTGTGCGGAGAGCCTCACGGTTAGCCGAGGCGGCCTCCAAGCGAGCTTCTCTTTCGTCCCGCAAAGACCGCAGTCGTTCGGCGATCCGCTCGGTAGATTCTCTATCGTCACCAGGCTTCCTCCAGTTTTCTTTCTTCTAGCGCCATATGTTCATCCAGCGCCGTGAGTTTGGAGGGGTTAAGGACCAGTTCGCCCCGGACCGTTTGTAGAGCCTTATCGAGTCCACGGAGTTCGCGAAGAGGTAACGGTGGGTCATCGTTGAGTATTTCCCCCAATTGTGATTGGACGCTGAACGTGGTCTCCATCGTGTTAATAGCGTCGGTGGCTACTTGAGGGACCTCGCTGAGCTCGACCGTTTTTATCGCGGTGGCCGTCTTCGCCATAGTTTCGTCGGTAGGCTGTAGGGCCGCTACAGCGCGGGCCGGCATAATTGGTTTACCACGCTTCCAATCTGGAAATCCTAGTTCGTTCCTTATGATTTCGCCACCACCCCGGTTTCCGGCAATGGTTTTTAGCGATAGGGGTTTACCGGTATTCGTGTTGATGATCGGGATATTTGATGATTTTAGTCGCAACCTACCACGCATATCCAATTCGAACTTGGAGTAGTCGCGACCGACAGACGGGACCAGACCGATTTCTGACAAAGTGTTGTAGTAGTTGTAGTGTTTACAGCTCCCTCGAGCAATTCCCGACTTTGACCAACGCTGCTGGTATCGCCACCTATTTCATCCAATTCACTAATTGGAGGGGGTGTTTTGTCGAAGGTTGTGATGGAATCCTCGAAGTTATCATCATCATTATCCTCATCGTCTCTGCCGATTTCATCCATGTTAATATCGTAATCATCCATTTTAATTTTTTCAAAATTATTAATTATCTATTAAAGACAAAACCATACGGGTTTAATAGTTTCAATAATTTTCTTAAAATTAATTATGTCTTCGAGTCAATACGGTCGCAAACTCAATCCATACCGCAGACTGCGTGAGCCCCTCGGGGCAAAAGGCGTGAGACAGAGTGTCGTTATTACGAACAACCCATCGACGATCGACCAGAACCAGCAGCTCTTAGTCCGCTTCCCCAACCTCGGAACTCACGACGTCATTGTGCCGGGTACTGTTCGCCTCGCTTTCACTATTTCGCTAACGTCGACGGACGCGGCCGACCGAACCGTCGTTCAGAACCTGGGTCGCGCCATAGTCAAGACGACTATGATAAAGATTTCTGGTAATGAGGTGATGTCGATCGACGACAGCGACGTCTACCATTGCTATCAGGACCTGTGGAAGACGGCACAAGAGCGCGAAAACGCTGTCTATCAGGGTATTGACACCAGCAAAAATAAGAACGTAACCAAACTTAGAATCGGGGCTGCTAACAAGGCAGATAACAACGCGAGCGACAACGCGATCGCGGCCGCTTACGGCAACCGCTTCTACATCCCGCTCGACTTTGAGTTGCTGGAGAGTCACATGCCCTACTATCAGAGCGCTTTGGCTGACCGCCTCGAATACGAACTAACGTTCAACGACTACGGCCGAGTTCTCATAGCCACCGACATGTTATCGACGTATACGATCGACAATGTTTCGCTGGAGTACGACATGGTCACGATGCCCGAACTCGCGCGATTGATCAGAACCCAGTACGCCGGGCGCGTTGCCATACTTTACGACCGAGTTCTTCGCCATCGCAAGATGACGAAAGACAAAGGCGACACATTGTGGAATATAATGTCAACGTACCCGCCCGCTCGATGAAAGGTATACTGATGCTGTTTGAGGATGCTCGGTTCGCGTTCGGTGCTAGAAAAACCGACAAATTCTATAACCCCAAAATCACGAAGGTAGAGGTGACGATCGAGGGACTCCCCAATCAACTCTACAGCGCGGGTCTTCGCGCGCACCAGCAGTGGGATGAAGTAAGAAAGCAGTTTGCTGCCGGCTCTAAGCGCTCTCCGGAGGTTGCAGCAGTTGCCAAAGACCTGCATCTCTCGGCCGTCTCACTCGCGGATTTCCTGAATACCAAATACGCGTTATGGCTAGACATGCGAGCCAGCGACGACGACCAAATGCACGGTAGCGGACGTCAAGTTGAGAACGCTAGCGAGGGTGTGACGATCCAGATAACCAAAGAGGCTGATGGAAATGGCGCATTGAACGTGTACTTATATATAATTACAGACGCACAACGGAACATCGAAGATGGCCGATACGTATCAGCGATCTACTGATTTAATAAAAAAATCATCTAACGATTTATTTAATAATTCTAAAGATAATTTGGAACAAATTAAAATTAAATATCAATACCAATTCACGATTGGAGATGCCCACTCTGCCATAATATGTGGGCAGACAGGATGTGGAAAAACGGTTTTCATCCTCGACTTACTCGAGGGATCCTACCGCGATGCCTTTCGTCACATTGTGATCCTATGTCCCACTGTGCGGCAGAACGATACTTATCAGCGGCGCCCGTGGATATGGACCGACACTGAGGTATACGTTATTGACCCCGGTGATAGGCTTCACGATTGGTTGCGTGGTTTATACCAAAGATTCCAGGGTGAGCCCACCCTATACGTGATTGACGATTGCTCAGCCAAGGCGGCGATGACCAAAAAGAAGGACATGCTCTCTGAGCTCGCATTTTCTGGCCGCCATGCTAGGCAAAGTGTATGGATATCCACTCAAAAGTACAACGCCGTCCTCAAGGATCTGCGCGAGCAAACGAAATGGGTCGCCCTCTTTCACTGCAAGGACCGAGACTCATTCGATGACTGTCTTCGAGAGAATGACGTTATCCCAACGCGCGAGGAGCGCCTGGAGGTTCGACAGATGCTTTCGGAAACTAAGCACGCCAAGCTTCTGCTAAAGACTGATCAACCAACTGCTTACGAAGTTATCAATTAATAATAATTTTTTTTTAAAAATTAAGAAATTACTTAACGCTTAATTTTAAGAAAATTAGTAACTGCCGAGTAAATGCTTAACAATTAATTTTATAATTTTCTTAAAATTAATTAGCAATTGCTGAACAATTAATTTTAAGAAAATTAGCAATTGCTGAACAAATGCTGACAAATGCTGAACAAATGCTGAACAATGCTGAACAAATGCTGAACAAATGGTTAACAATGTTAACAATTTGGTGCTCCGCTTCGAGCTTTGTTGCGAGCATAATGGTGATAATAAGTATCGGGTGGTGCGCTTGGCAATATGTTAAAGTGATGAGACTTGTTAGAATAGTTAAATTAATTTTGAAAAAAATGAACTGCGACGAACTTCTCCATCAGCTAATAGAAGAAACCTCAACTCCGACTGCCAACATCCTGAAAGATAATGATCCGACAGAGCAATCGGAATCAACTCCAATGGCGGTTGGTATTGGGTTGACTCGGAATGAAAATGAAAATGCGGCGAGACGAGAGCGGCTAGCTGCGCTGGTTGCTGGGGGACAATCGGAGCATTATCTCGGTAGGCGTCTCTCAGTTTATCAGGTGGATAAGATGTCAGATGCGGAGATCGATAAAATGTATGCGCGATACGAATCCAAATTGGGAGCAGAGATGATAAAAACTCTTGGATCGGCGGCTATTCATTTGTACGCTACCGCCGTTAGTATACTTCTCCCTATACCAAACACCGAGGGGTTGATTCACGGTCTAGAGACTGACCCTTTTATAGGACACACTCTTAGAACAGCCTGCTGCTCAATTTATCACAAGTTTGGAATGTACTTAGCTCCACTGACAACCGCGTTGACCACGGGTAAACACTGTCAATTTGGACATATATGCCCACGAACTATAAGCCCTAATACAAAATATAATTTTGAAAATGATGACACAAGACGACACACCTGCGAGAGTGACGGAGTTGAACCCGATTGCTCCAACACAATCGAACCCGAGTGTTACACCGCCACTGGATGACATACCGCATATAAAAAATCCCAAAAGACAGGCAGCTGGGCGGGCGGCTGGGCGGGACAGCAAAACATCTGCAATCGGGTTCAACTTCAATCTCGAGTACAACAAAACCCCCAATTCACGAATTAGAAGCACACCCAAATTCTTTGAATTTGTCACCCAATACCAACTCCAATTCACGAATTGGGGGTTGGAGTTGGACTGAACCCCAATTCACGAATTGGGTTGTTGGTGTTGGTCTGGCAGTTGTTGGTGCCCTGTGCGTGTGGAAATTACACCAATCCTTATCGAAAAAACAACCCCCATCAATTCATCCAAAAACAGTTACGAAACACCAATCGCAATTGGATGCGCCCCATTTAAACGTTGATCACGATCCCTTTTATATGCAATAATTATAATGGCTGAACAAGATGGTAAAATGATAGTGAATGCGCTTTATCACGCCGTGGTGATATCGGGTTTCAGTATCGGGTATGCTCGACTATCAAAGATGGGCCTATGAGGATCCACTCCCAAATTGGACTTTACTGTGAGAGACGCAGGGCTCGCGACCTTAGATGTAGCGGCCTCAGTTTGGACCCGAGATTATCTAATTAAAGTTGGAATTCTACCTGCTAATATATGGAAATAAATGGCTTCGATCGGAATAATGATAGGTGGCGCACTTGTAAACGCATTGGCGTTCAGCGGTAGCAACTTTATATTCTCGAAAATATGAAAATCGGACGTGGATGAGGAGCGCAAGCGTCACGATTTAGCTGTAGAACAACTCAATAGCGCAAAGGAAGCGTGGTCGAGAAAACGAACCGCCCATCTGGACTGGGTCAACGAAGAGCTGCGCCGTGAGAATCACGCCGCGCAAACTTTCCAGAACGTTCAAGAAGCCAACCGCGAGTACGCGCTGCCATATCCGCACAAAAGTCTCGATCCAATGGATCCCGAGCCCCAACTTTCAGATTTCCATGTACCGTCAGAGCCCCAAAAAGACCGCGAGATCGCGTTCATCGTCGTGGGAATGGGTGTGGTGGGTCTCCTCGGCTACTATATAAAATAATTATCTAATTTTTACAAAATTAATTAAAACAATTTTTTTTTATAAAAATATATATATAGAACGATGTTAGTTGACGAACTTTATTACGCTATGATCGATGTAGGCTACACTGCCCAAAAACATCGTTTACCTGGTGCAAAGAGTATGATTCGTCTGGCCCGAGATTGTCTCGAGACGTGGCGCGAGGACGAAAAAGCGGCCACCCTTTTCGCAAAGCGGATGTTAGATTCCTCCGAGTTAGATTCCCCAGAATTCCCTCTCCTGTTCCAACCCAAACGCGGTTGGGGCTGCAGCGAAACTTCCAACAAAGTTTTTTTATTAACGACGCAGTTACCGGACGAACAGGCGAGGGCATGTTGGAGATTGTCGGATATATTAAAATATTTCGCATACGATGAACACGCGCAAACTTGATACCAAACTAACGCGCAAGCTGTCGAATACATACTATAGCCCACGTGGCTACTGGAAGGGCCTCGCGGCGATCAAGAACCTCGCGGCGGCGACCAAGGTTTCAGAAAACGCTGTCAAGGAATGGCTCAAGAACCAGGCCATCTGGCAGATCTATTTACCCGCGCCTCACAATATTCCGCGCCCGAAATTCGACGTACCGGTGCCGAACCAAGTTCACCAAGCGGATCTCCTGTTTCTTTCTCCCTCACGATCGCGTCGGTCGCAAAACGTACAAGTACGCACTGACAATCGTTGACGTAGCGAGTCGTTATAAAAGGGGGCTGAGCCGTTGGCCACTAAAGAGTCTAAGGAGGTGGCCGAGGCTCTTTCCTGAATATATAGGAGGAGTCCTCTCAAATGGCCGAATCTTCTCCAGGTCGATCCTGGCCGCGAGTTCATGGGCGCGGTCTCTCATCTATTGTCTAAGCACAAAGTTTCTATCAGACGCGGCCGCGTCAACATCCACCGGGACCAGGGGATCGTGGAGCGGTTCAATCGAACCCTGGCTGAGAGGCTGTTCGGACACCAATATGCCAAAGAACTTGTAGACCCTCATTCGCGATCGACCGAGTGGGTGGCCAGACTGCCCGCCGTGGTCTCCGCACTGAACGGAGAGGTGACCAGATTGATAGGTAAGAAAAAGGCCGTAGATGCCATCAAGTCTAAAAAGGTGACGAGCAAGCCCTCTGCCGTCTCGCGCGGGCGACCCGTTGGTTTAGAGGAGCAGCAATCGCCGATTGCGCTTCCATCGGATGTTGACGTCCGGTATCTCTATCAACCGGGAGAGCTTGAAGGTGGCAGCCGCCGCGCGACTGATCCCGTGTGGTCTCTGAATGTATATCATCTGGATCGCTCTATTACCAAACTCGATGAGCCCGTGCTCTATTATTTGGCTGATGGTCCATCTCGCGGTTTTGTTCGCGAAGAACTTCTTATGGTACCTTCTGACACCCATTGTACCCCCGGATCGTTAGAGTCTTTAGTATCTACCTTTTTCAGAGTTCTTTTTTTACCTATCCTATAGGCTCTGTGTGCAACCAGTCTTCCATCACTCTCCTCTTGTCGTAGTACGCCGACATCCCCAACTTCTCCTGCCTGTACGTCTTCATCACCCCGTTAACCATTCGGAATCCCCTGTTCTCCGCCATATCCCTACCCCCTTCGAGAGCACTCTTGTATCTTCCTCAAGTCAGATCGTTAGATCTCTTCGACATCCCCTTGGCCGAGTGCTTAGATTTTCCGTCCAGATACTGGATGATGTCGAGAAATCTAAACTCCGGGGTAAACAGAAACATCGTCGTGCTGGCTCTCTTTCCGACCATCACCTTAGTCACGGTGGCCGCCAACTTCTCGACAAAGTACTGCTTGATGAGGTTCAGGTCGTACCTGCTACAGTTGAACCCCACCACCGGGACTTGGTCAATCCAAGAGACAATCTTTGCTTGCTGAGACTTCGTTAGCATATCTATATCGGCCGGCAGATACTTCTTCCTAACCCCCTCCCTGATTGCCTTGCCTCTCACCTGTAGCTCGGTCACGAACTTCTCGACTAGCGTGTCAGGATCTCGTTCGCAGATGTGGGTTATCCCTTCATGCATCGTATCCCCCAAAGACACAGATATAGGAACGTGCTCGACCTCGAAGGTCAAGGTCTTTGGTGGGTTGAGTGGTTTTTGACTTGTCGAGATACGCCTCGAAGTCATAGACTATCTGGTGAGGTACAGAGTCGTCTCCTCCTCGCGCGGTGATTGTGGATAGTAGGTATTCACCTCATTCAACCACTCGCACTCCCACATCACCACCAGCTCGTAACCCTCATCCCTTATCTTGGTGTCTTGAATGTTCGTCCTCTTGTACAGCGATCTCGCGTTACCTCTCATGCAATGCCTCGGACACCCGTGCCAGTAGCATCCGTGAAACTGAAACACGGTTTCAGTCTCGTGACAGTAACCGTCGACCGGATCGCCGGCCACCCACTTCTCACCACCCGTGACCACAGTCGGCGTGATGTATGTGCTTTCCCACCCACCCACTCCTCTTCTCTGTTCAACCATTGAATCGACCTCGCGCTCGCTGACCCCTTAGGGTAGAACGCCTTCTCGTAGGCCGACTGTGGTCTCTCTGCCCTCTTACCTGGACATGTCACCACGGTCTTCCCACCCATGCAGGTGGTCGCGTGCCTGTGCATGTTACACGACTTTGTGAACCGTTGTTGGCATCCGGAGCACCCGTACTCGTTCGTCATCTTGCGGAGGTTCGTTATGAGGAACGAGTGACCTCCAAACATTCCTATTGTCATGATCTTCTCCCCGACCGCGTCGTAGTTTGCCGGAACCTTCATGAGGTACCACATTCCTTCGTCGGTGGGCTCGTAAACGCGAATGCCCATCTTGAAGTGCTCTTCGACCTTCTTAATATCTTTCAGGGGAATTCCCTTACTATCCGGTCCGTTATCGTGACCGAGATATTCGTTAGCTAGAGTTCGTGCCTTCTCACAACAGCGGTCTGGTCTCCCTCCACGGTGGATGGCTATGCACTTAAACAGACACAAGTAGTCGTCGTACGTGTCGACGGAATACATTCCCTTTTTCTGTCTTAACCAGTCTGGGAGTTTTCCCGCTCCCATGAGAAGTTGTTGAGCGTCGATGATCATCTTCACCTCGACCGATATCCAACGAACGAAGGTCCATTTTGTGTTTGGTCTATCAACTTTGTCGATGTCCATTCGACCTTTCTCTCTATCGGTTATCCAACACTCCGCTTTGGAAATCTACGCGCGCTGGGATATTCTCTGACACGCTGCGCGTAAGCAGTGGCACGCAGACTGGCCGTCGTCTCGTTCTCCAATTTCTCGGAGCGTTTTTCAGGGTCAGCGGGCAGTCGTCCGGTCGAAACCGCACGTCGCAGCCTCTCCTCGTAGACGATGGCTCGCGCGTCACTTATCCTATCTGCTATATCTTTCTTGAGTATCAAACCTCTTAGGGAAATTCCCCAACTCTTAGCTTGCTCTCTCATTTGCTTTATGGTAGACATTATACTGAGTATAACCAATAGATTTTTATCTTCAATAGGGTGTAAGTTTATTTGTAATAAATGTACCTTATATATAAGGACAGATTGCTGTAATATACTGAGTATAACATAGGGATTCTTATCTCTAATAGGGTGTATCTTCTCATGCCATAAATATATGGTCTCGCGGTTGATGAAAAATATGTTCTCATACATACCCGCCGAACAGTAGGTGTTTTTAAAAAATTATGCTTACTTTGTGTTTTGAAAAATTAAAATTATGCCTACTCTCCCCTTCGTGTTTTGAAAAATTAAAATTACTCCCATTCTCATAAATATTCTCATACTGTAGGATGTTGTTTTGCATTGTACAAACGTCAGCGTTTCAATAACGTCATTTTCTCGATGACGTTACTTTTTTTCCTTGCGTGATTCACATGGTGCTACAAAAAGTAAGATAAAACAAAAACTATGAAACATATTTGCATTTTCTTTTCAGCATATTGTTTTTGAAAGGTGTCCGCATCAAAAATTGTAAAGAAGTGCGAATTGAAAATGTTGTCATTAAGGCTGGTTTTCACAGAGCACGGCCCGTATATATACCTATGGTTGTGGTACAAGTAAATGGCACTATGTTTGAAATCAGTAAAATGGAAAACAAATTGTTGTATTCAATCAAAAGATACATTCTATATGAACACCATTATGGTATACTCAACAAAACTAGAAACGTCCCTGTATTATAGCCGGTGTAGCTCTGTCTATGTATGTACCACATCTTCAAAGTACATGTATTTTAAACCGTGGCGATGTTCAGAATACGATCGTGTACAGTTTAGCCGATACACACGGTTTACATAGCGGCCAGTGACCGGAACGTTGATTTCCACTTTTTGCACGTGCACGCTATACTTGTCATCGATAAGGTGATTCAGTTCATGTCGTACCATTCATGCGATAGGGGCTATTCGGAAAGTAAAAAACTTTTTTAATTTTTCACTGTTTTCGATATGCCACGGCTTTCCGAAAACGAGCGAAATCAGGCAATTGGGATGCTTGCGGGTGGGATGGCCGCCAGGGCGGTCGCGCCTCGGTTTGGTTGCTGTCGGAAGACGATTGATCGTCTTGCAGCCCGGTACCAGCAGACTGGGGCTGTTCACGACCGGCAGCGACCTGGTAGGCCTCGTGTAACGACGGCTAGAGCCGATCGTTACATTACGTTGACGCACTTACTTACGTCAACGTCGATTGGCAGCCACAGTCACTGCTAAGCGATACGGTGTCTCAGGGCAGACCATTCGCAACCGGTTACGTCGTCACGCCCAACCAATCCGGGCACGCCGCCCGTACACTGGTCAGATAATGACCCAACGTCACCGCTGCTGCCAGACTGTTTATGGGCGCGACGTCATCTGAACTGGAGAAGGGCTGACTGAACCGAGTTTTGTTCACCGATGAATCTCGGTTCACAGTTAGTCATGCTGACGGAAGATTACGGGTATACAGGCGTAAAAATGAAAGATTCACCGATTGTTGCATTGTTGAGAAGAACAGGTTTGGGGGAGGGAGCGTAATGGTCTGGGGTGGGATCATGGGAAACCGGAAGACAGATTTGGTTGTTGTACAGGGCAACATCAATGCACAACGTTATGTTGCAGATGTGCTAAATGCACATGCCTTACCATTTATCCGTCAGCATGGTCCTGGTGTGACATTGATGCACGACAATGCCCGCCCTCACGTAGCCAGGGTCACCACTCAATACTTACAGCAAAACAACGTCGACGTCATGCCATGGCCCCGCGGCTCTCCCCGGATCTCAATCCCATTGAGCACATATGGGATGAGCTGGGCCGCAAAGCACGAGCTAACCATCAGATTGACAATGTTCGCGATCCTTACACGGGCGTTACAAACGGGAATGGAGGAATTTGCCCAACGCACTGGTATTGCGTTACGTCACGTCGATGCGGCGTAGGATCATTGCATGCATTCATGCAAATGGTGGCCACGCTCGGTACTAACGAGATTTACTGAATTTGCCACATTACATATTGAAATTCCATCTCTAAACATTAAGTAACACATTTCTGAGTTTTTTGTGATTTTTGATTTTGACCCCTACCGCCCTTGGCCGGTTATCTCTCGAATATTTAACAAGATATCCAAATGCAATTTATTGGCTTTCATACAGAAATGAATGAACTTGTTTTTCCATTTTGATTTTTAAAAGTAACCCTTTTGGTTTTTGATGAATCTTTCCTTAAACATGGAGGGACGTTTCTACTTTTGCTCAGTATATTATCACAATAGGGAACATACAGCTAGCAAAATGTTATGTATTCACCTAATGGGATATGTAGCTTAGTTAGTCGCGATTGCTTTATAATTGTTTCTGGCGCTAGATGCTCACATTATATATATAACTATATAAAATCTTTGAATACCATAATTTAGTTCATACTTGATTGGGGTCTGATATCACAGCCATAGGTATATCTATTTAAGGCGAATGATGTATCTAGTACAGATTGACATGCATGTATATATGTATATATGTTTACAGCCAATGGTATGTGCATACTATTATGTGTGGTACCGTACATGTGAAATGTTGATAATATATGAGCAATGACATACACAACACAAAGATGGGTCATTATTGTTCCAGGCCGTGAATACCAACACAAGTCAGCATATATGTGCAGTCTTGTCATGGTCTTCACTTCTTACAATCGAGTAGGCGAAACCTTATACAGGCGATACGAAATCAATTCAGTTGCATGCCTATCTTGGTCTATATAGGACAACATAAAACATATTGGCTTTTGTCAGGTCACTGTTCATACAATATTAGTCGCTAAGCATTATGGTACCACCTGGTTATATGTGTAACTGTGTAAATATAACTGTATGTTGCATTACAGGGACAACTTGATGTCCATTATCATTATGGCGTAGTCACTCATGGCATTGGTGTTCTGCATGTAACCAGAATCTACCATCTTACTCGTGGCATCCGCCCTGAAAAGTGCATAGATCGGTACATGCCAATTAATTTCGTTTTCATTTGCAGAGGCCTCTGTATGCCTTTTTGCATCCACATTTTATCAGCTCCTGGCACATCTTAGCTGATTCAGAAAGAGATGTCCAGAATGGACGCCAGCCATCACCAGTATCCTCCCATCCCCAATCTGCAGGGCTGGGAATGTCAAGGTCTTGGACAAGAGTTTGTCCCCAGACATAACCTCCTTGGTATATGGCCCGTTTGCAATGCTCTTGCAATGCTGATTCTGTTGGCGGTATGTTGTCAATTGTTCTTACCTTGTGAGAACCATTGCTTCCTTGCACAGTTAACGTTACTCTGATCAGATGTTCTGCTGTACAAGAGCACTACGAATCGCTGAATGGTGTTGAAGCCATCAGCAGACATTTGCACAGGGGTATTTGCAAGAGTGATCAAAGTATCTGTCAACTGTGGAAGGACTTTCCATACATCCCAACATGATTTATTTCCATGCCCAGCAAAGAAGGAGACTGTATCACAGCCTGTGAGGCTGTGGAACATTGGCAATGCCTTTGCCTTCTGCGTACCAATATTTGAGAATATGGTATGGCCACCAATGTACCTGAATGCTTTCCCAGTATCGAAAGCTACCCACAGCTCTTCAAGATCTAGACGACACAGGATTGACATAGCTAGCACAACAACGTCCGTGTCTGTTGTGCGGATGGTGATTTTGGTGTGTCCCTGTTTCACACAATCAGCAATGTGAACCATGATTCGAGAATCGGCCTCCTCATGGCTGCATGGTTCAATTCCAGATGTGTCTAGTTCGGGATCAGAGCACATCACACTTGTGTCAGCTGTCTTTACTAAGATCTTCTCGTGCTGCACCTCCTTGATTAAATACTCAGCAAGGAAGGAAAACAATTCAGCTTTGTTACTGTCCACCTGAATGAAGGACTGCCAGTTCGAGGGAATAGGTGCTGTAGCCAGAACATGTCTATGCTCACCTGTACTCCGCTTGTTCCGTGTATATTTCTTAAGACTGTTTGCAATGTACATATCCCAAACAATGTCTCTGTACGTGTTTGATACATCTCAGGATATATGGGGCGAATACATCTGCTGCATAGTCTTTGAATGTGCTTGGAACACTGGTTGCTCCTTTTCTGGTGAGTAGCATATGTACAATGGCAGCACCATCAGGTACTTCTGCTTCAACTGTTGGTAACAGTGTATCATCTACAACAACTCTGTCAGGGGTAGTTGATTGTAGGACCATTACCAAGTCAGCCTTTGAGCCAGTACGCATCTCGCCCATAGTCTGTCAATGATGGGAGACATGCCTGGTTTTCATACTAAAAACAATCAGAAAGATTGATATTACGTAACTAGCAGGCAATAAACAATCTGGAAAACGAGGCTGTGTTGGCTTTGAGAGATGCTATCTGGTTTTTGGTTCGGGTAAGTGTTTTCTTCGTAGGTGTCTTGAACAATGTAATCTTGTTCTTTGAAATGGTGTCTGTCACCGGTTTTTGACACAACAGTACTCTCTCAGTGGCACACCCTTTATACTGTTTGTTGCCAATCTCCTCTACTGTTTGGACCTGTTGCACCACAGATTCATCACTAAATGTGTGTGAACGGCTTTGAGCTCTGAGTGACTCATGATCAAGAAATGGGTTATCCATTTCTTTCAGAACGTTCACCATCTCATTCACATTGCCTTTGAACTCGACTTGGATGGATTTGGATTGTTCATGGTGCTTTGTGTCTCCTGTGCGGTGCGTGTTGTAACTCGCGCGATTTCTGGTCCAGCGATCATCCATGTCAGGCTCCACTTGTCACGATGAAGACGAATCAGTCAAAACACAATAAAAAATACAACTGTTAGAAATATATTCGCTGTTTCAAAGATGCATTCTTTGGTTTTATTCAAATTGCAGGGCTGAATATAGTTATGTCAATGGAATACTCAGTTCTGATTTTGGGATTTTCACCCATCACAACAGGCGATATATTGACCTGTGGATTGGCCATACATGATTCGAGCCTGTGGACTTGCTAAAATGACCATAGCTGTTGACAGGCCATTGAACACTATTAAACAATCGCCCAAAGCAGGTGACCATGTTGAGCTCGATCAGTGAAGTGAAATGCCTGAAATGAACGCACACCAGAACATCATAGCTAACTTTATACTGAACTCTGCAAGACGGCTAAAATATACTGATATGAAGATATGTAAGTGCGCTTTTACGGCACGGAACATACGGCATTATTATACCATAAATGTTCCCCAGTTGAGAAGAGACCTGATGCAGTTTACCTTTTACGACCTGCTTAGTCTCAGAACTGGTCTGCGCATATATTGACGTCTGATCATGGCATACATGCCATACTGGCCTTCAATCTAGGTTTTCAATGACGAGGGATCTAGGGCTTTGGGTTATTTACCAGCATTCTGGTGTAAAATTCAGTCTGCTCTCCCATCTCCCGCCCTAAAACCCCCTACCCCACCCACCCCACCCGCTATCTCCCACCTCCTGCCCCGCTCTTCTGTTAGACTTACAAGGTGATGTATCACTTTATTTTGATTTGGTAGTTTGGTGTCATCTGAGGGACCACTGCAAAAAGCATATGCAGTATTAACCATTTTAATGAATCAGTGGCGTAGCCATATGGGGTAAATTTGGGTTATGTGTGTATTTTTACATTATTTCTTTTCTGTGGGAAGTACGTGCAATATATGTTGTAAATTTGTGAAATCAATATTGTTTTGGGGAAGAAACACGGGGAAGGAAGTCTACACACAATCCCCCTCCCCAAACCCCCTCGGCAAGAATCTGGCTATGCCACCATTGTTTAATGTCATTTGCTGACGAATGAATGCTCAATGTCTCTCAAATGACACCAGCACCTACGCACATAATATAACAAGGTTATGAGCACCAATTCATACCGGTAGTGGGGTATTGGTATATATTGATTTTGCTCATTCACATGGCAAGTATTGTTGTTGTTGTTGTTGTTATTGCTGCTGTTCCTAGACTAACATCCCGCACTACCTTTCTGTGACACCAGCATAGGTTGAACAAATTTAACACTGGTGGCCATTTTGAACCACATGATATTTTTCAAAGGTGTCCTTTATTTTATACACAATAAAGTAACTTTAAAAACAAAATTGCCATCAAACGTGCGTCTCTATGACATCTATAAACAAAGATTTGTTCACTTAATGCATACGGCGTCCATTTTTAATATTGGCGGTCATCTTGGACCGCAAGGCATATTTATTTTATGTCCTGGGATTTTTTATTGTATACACAATAAATATAACTTGGTAAAAATAACACATAGCCATCAAATATGTGTGTCTATGTCATCTGTAAGCAGAGATGTGTTCACTTTTATGCGTACGGCGGCCATTTTTAATATTGGCGGCCATCTTGGACCACAGGGAATATTTCACTTGTGTCCTGGTTTTTTTTATTGTATACACAATAAAGTAAATATGTGCAAAATGTCATGCTTGTATCACAAAGTGCACACCTCATGTGCTTAGCTCCTCTACTATACTGAATTTACTCGTTTCTGATTATTTATTTTAATAACAACCCCGAGAACGTACATTTATATTTTGGCATAGAATGGCAAAATAATCAATGATCTACATACAATTGTTTTTTTTTCGCAAAAGGTACACCGACTAGCATACGATAATACACGTATATCGTTTGTCATTACCGGCTGTAAACAACGACGTCGGCCATGTCAAAAGCGTAAATGGAAGCGACGTTTCCGAAGTCAAAACTCAGTAAAGTAATTTTCGCCATAAGGTGCCTTTTCGGACAACGCAGCTCATATGTTCTTATGTGTGATATGAAAAAAAAGAAAGTAAAAGAAATAAAAAAAATATCCGTGAAAAAATAACTGGTGTTGCAAATGATAGTTTTGCTAACTATAACAGTTATATTTCCCGCGGATGTTCACAATTGTAGTCAGATGACAAACTTTTATGTTTGAATATTATGTCATCGACTAAGTCCGCGATAACATACACTTCTCGCCTTCTTAACTTCGGTTATGTTTGCGTATCACGCACGTACATAGTGCGTTAAGGTATTACAGTTTGTGTGGTGATTATAAACAAGTGTACACTGCTGAATATACGTACATTGCAACCTCATTTTGAAGAGTTTCAAGCGGTGTGACTTTTTATCTTATCTTCAGCAAAAATGTAGTCAGTGGTAACTGTGAATCGGTGAAATGAATTACGTCATTGCTCATGGGGTTTCCCCTATAGATGATGCAATACGGACAAGTTAAAGTTAACATGGAATTTCCTCGGCTTGCTGTTTACATCGAACGCAGACAGACAAACGCGATAATCAGCTGACAAACATAAATACGTATGACCAAGGACAAGTTGTGACTGTATTCGCACACTATTCATTGATGTATCTCAACTATTTTTGTGTGGAATGCATCTACGGAGGTACCATCTGAGACACATTCACTTAACTAAAATGTCCTTATTTCGAGTCGTGTTGTTAATATATGTGTTTTTTTATACAATGTATATTCATAAAGTCAGGACTGCATTTTGTGATGAATTTCAAATACTGATGTCAGTTCTGGCCGAAAATTAACCGTACGAGACTTATATTCGGTATTTGCAGTTTTAACCAAGAAACCGACGTAAAGTGCAAGCAAGAAATTTATTTCGTTACTGCCTGAATACTTTCACGCAGATTCGCATTAAAAATGCAACGTAAGCGTGTTATATCTCACATTTGTGATCTACATATGTATTGCAATTTGTAAAGTTGCTTTTGTAGCACATACCAACCAATATTTTCATTTAGAATATGGAATACATGAGAAAACAAATTATCATTATGTGTGCGATTTTATCAGTTTGCACATCACAGAGGCCCCGAATGGGATTTTCATTTTCATGATATAAATAAGAGAAAGTAGGACTTTATATACACACTTTTAGATACTTAATGATCCAATAGTAATGTGTTTCAACTGTCAAGATGTATGTCACCGAAAAATATTGAAATAAAATGAGACCCCAAACTGGAAATACTACATACAGATGAGGCGCATAAAGGGATTTATTTTCAAAACAGTTTATATCAAATCAATCACATAATACATTATGTATCGGGTTTTATTTATACATTCCTGATCATCTGTTATTATATTGTCTAAGGCAGTATTTAGGCAACATTTAAAAACAAGAACAATGTGGTATTAGTTTACACAAATACATATACAAGTACACGCGGATTTCATGTCAAGTGATGCAAGACATGGTGAAGAATACATTGAAATTGCGTCGTGTTAAAGACATATGCATACTCTTTGACACGCGTAATGTTCAAATGTTTCAGCGAAATATTGTACGTTAAAAGTATAATGTCAGTGGCATCGTACGTGTGTAACGCGTTTTCACACGTATCCAGTTGCCAAATAGTTATGCAAGCCTTCAACTTATGTAGAAGATATCGTTGGTAAAATATGTGTTGCAAAAACTGTTACACCTTGTAAAGGTCAAAGCGATCGAAGTCATATTAATGGACTGGAGATTATGTTTTTAAAACATTGGTATATCCTCTGGCATACTGATCACAATAAAACTTGTTATAAACATTTTGACGTCAAAATATGCTAATTGATTCAACGAATATTATAAAGCTCATACATTCCATGTGAATGGGCCCATGTGTGTGTCACATATGTCCACATGTATCAAGTTTCCAAATATGAAATAAATAGTTGATACTATGTGAACGCTATGGCATAATGAAGAAACTCTTAAACAAACTCCTACAGTCTTATTGACACAAACATGGCTAAGCGTTTGGGCGAACCTGTGGAGGTTATACATGTCAAGGTCATGACAATGCTAGCATGGGCATTTCAAATATGTATACATGTCTCAAGTAATCAATTATTTATTATCATCCATATTTTCATTCTATAGCCCACATATGCGGCACATATGCCCAAGATCAAGGTCAAATTACTTTAAAAGTTGCGTTAAAGCTTTTACATACCTTATATCTCCACAACCCTTAATTCAAATACACTCTCATGCTGGGAGACGAATTCATATAAGTCATATGGCTTGTTTTCGAATACCACCTTTCTTGTATTGTAATGTATATTGTTATTTGTAATTCATAAATAAATATTGTTTAAACCAAATACAGTCGAACCTGTGTACAAAGACCGCCAGCCGGAAGTGGCCAAAGCGGTCTTTGTTCACAGGTGGTCTTTATTCCCAGGTTAAAAAAAATTGGTCTTTTCTCAACATGCTTAACTAGTGTTTGTAATCTATATGCATATAAAACACATGTAAAATGTACATTGTGTACTGCACATGTCAATTATAGTGTGACTCATGTATACAAGTTTCTCATTATGCACGTGTCATATGTATGTAGCTTATAAGTACTGGATATTTACTATGTGTGGATACATAAATTATTTAATAAAACTCAAATAAGCCTTCAGAAATTGCTTTAATTCTTATAAATACATGTATAACAAACACAATTTGTTCAAACAGACATCAGTGGCAAAACTGTTAAACCCCATACACCTTTATGTGGCAAGTGTTTTGAAAAAATAGGTCATATTGTCTGTGCGACCACCATGGACCAAAACCAGTCTAGCCAGAATTATTTTGATATGTGCTGGTTCCAAAGATAATAAGACACAATTTGTTCAAACACATATCAGTGGCAAAACTGTTAAACCCCATACACCTTTATGAGGCAAGTGTTTTGAAAAAAATAGGTCATATTGTCTGTGCGATCACCATAGACCAAAACCAGTCTAGCCAGAATGATTTTGGTATGTGCTGGTTCCAAAGATAATAAGACACAATTTGTTCAAACACACTTTTTACACATACGTGTAAAAGCTTGTTTTCTAATCCTGTTCTCAATTGTATGTATATATATACCACTTGCCACAACTTGAAATAAATATTGTTTAAACTAAAGATAATAAGACACAATTTGTTCAAACACATATCAGTGGCAAAACTGTTAAACCCCATACAACTTTATGAGGCAAGTGTTTTCAAAAAATAGGTCATATTGTCTGTGCGACAACCATAGATCAAAACCAGTCTAGTCTAGCCAGAATTATTTTGGTATGTGCTGGTTCCAAAGATAATAAGACACAATTTGTTCTATGGCAATTTTTATCACTTATTGCTTGATCACAACAGCTTAGCACACCACACTGAACACATAACACTGGAGATTCACTGATTCACAATTCACAATTCACTGATTGTCTTCTGTTTTGCACCATTAAATTTCATCCCTGTGATCAGTTCATTCAGTGCCATGGGACGTCTCTAGTATCTTCTCATTCACATGATACGTGGCGAACTGCTTGATCTGGTCAGTGAATCCAAGACAGTCATTGATTCTACAGCTCGGCTTAATGTCCTCTACCTGACCATCGTCATCGTCGTCGGACTCGTCGTCGTCAATTATCTCCCTGGCCGGCCGTTCCCAGTCGATGGGTTCAGTGTCGCAAGTCACCATCTGCTTATCAATATCCAGGAGCTCCTCAAACTCGCAGTCAAAGAGCTGCCTGGCCATGAGGTGAACTGCGATCGGGTAGTTGTCAGCCTCGTCGTCGTCGTCACTGTCGTCTCCTAGAGCAGGAATGCTCGAACTCTCGGGCTCAGGCTCAGACACCAATGACACAGGCTTAGCGAAGCCATACTTAGCAAAACACTTTATCACGGTAGAGAATTGGACCTCCTTCCACGAACTCGCGATCCAATAAACCGCATCGAGTACACTTATCCCCTTCAGTAGTTCGCAGCCATTCTGTGTTGGTTCCCGATCCATCTGGTTGATGACGTACTGGAGTTGTCGCCTCCGGTACTTCAGCTTCAGTGTCTGAATAATGCCCTGGTCCATGGGTTGACACAGGGCGGTGGTGTTGGCTGGTAAGAACTTCACAGTCACGTTCTTCAGTTGGGTGGACGCGTGTGATGGGGCATTGTCGACGAACAACAAGACCGTCCGACCCTTCGTCTGCCGATCAAACCACTGTAGCCATTCTACACATACACCAGTCATCCACGCCTTCTTGTTGGCCCGATACAAGATTGGCAGACGATCGACATTCACACGACTGAAGCACCTCGGTTTCTTCGATTTGCCGATAACCAAAGGAGTAACCTTCTCTCCTGCAATTGAGACAATTGACATATTGATTGAAATGATTCTAAAATGATGTAAAACTATGTTTTTATCGATAAAGAAGACAAACAATAAAATAACAGCAGACGACAATTTGCGTTTCCCGCTCACTAAGAGTTAACAAGTTACATGTGGTCAAATGTCTCGTTTAGAATGAACCCTTTCAACACCACAAACCTGTATAGTGGTATTGGCAAACAGTGTAGATCCAGATGACCCGGGTCGTGACGAGCCGCATCATCAGGATCTGACCTTTTTGCAAGTAATTTTCATATTTTTGAGAATAACCACACACCCTTTTCATAAATGGACAAGTCTAAAAATTATTTGGTGACGATTGGATTGGTTGCAAAATTAACATATCACAACCTGGTAACTGGATAACGAACACTGTATAACATGATAACACTGTGCAGATGTGCAGACTGATCTGGGTATGCCTGGTCGGCAAGATAACCCTGCATCACAAACACTGTAAACGTGTTATAAACTTACATGATAAGACGCAAACGAATTAAACATCCAATACATTACACACCTCTTACAATAGTAGGGGGGCTTAGCAAAAAAATCGTTCACTTTCATCAAACTCTTTGATATTTTGGTCATAGATAGACATGGACATGGCATTTCATAATCCGCCGACAGACAAGCTCAATTTTCCCTGTGGTGGCCATATTGGACAAATCCAAGATGGCCGCCATCAGCATTTGGGCACATTATAACTTTTGAACTAAACATCGTAGAATCATGAACAATACCTCTATTTTGGGTGTCTTATGGATGAGGAGAACAATCGTAATATTATTTTTGCAATTGGAGGTCAAGGTCAAGGTCAAATTACATTATACATGTTAAAATTGGTCGGAAATATAGGTTTCACACATGTTATCATGTGTTTAACACAATTATTATATTATATTTGTCAATTCTTCTATTGTTTAATATGCTGAGTTAGTTATGGTCATTTTATAGACATGTACATGCATGTCAAGACCATAACATAAGTCCAAATGGTCGCCAATGAAAACTGGGTGTTTGACAATAAAACCCATTTTGGTTTTGGTGCCTATATCTATGTTTGGTACATAATAATTATCAAGGCATATAATGGAATATCAAATCTTAGATGAAGTGGATGTCGTGTGCAAACAATAAGTGTCTGCAGTTCATTACCACCAGCAACAACAACAAAAACGACGACGACGACGACGACGACGACGACGACGACGACGACGACGACGACGACGACAACAACAACAACAACAACAACAACAGATCATCTGCTAGTGCCAAAGATTTTCTAATTTTTCAGGTAATTATACATGTTCTCATCACACATGCATGTTAATAACAAACCTATGAACAGTTCCACCCCAGTAACTAGAAATACATCTTTGTTTGTTGTCCTGAAAGTCCTAATGCTGAGTATATTGGTTAGTATATATTGTTGCAAAGTGCCTATACTCGTACGGTACCAATACCCGGACTGATGATCCCATACCCCTACCCGTCCCCTCCCATATTCAGACAGTACCAGTACTCGGACTGACGATCGTGTGCCCCCCGCCCCACACACCACCCCAGATAAAAAACTTAAAGCAATTATGGGCCCACAACCCCTGCCCAATTTATTTATGAGTGTCAACATAGTCGTTTTCGACCCCGTCCCCTCCCCTATGATCGCGTTCGTGAGGTGAAGGTGGCTGTTGCTCGAAGTGTATGCAAGAGGATTGAGGAGAACGATGATGTCCTGCCTACCAATATGCGGTCAGGTGTCTTCACATCTGGGGATATGGATAATTTAGACCACAATAAGACTAGCAACCTATCAAACGATGAGTTTCATGGCAAGGCAGTCACACTAACCAATCACTTATCAAGTGAGAACATGGGAGTTACTCGTGATCCAGTTAAAATTGATCCTTTGGATACTACTAAACCCAAACTCCCAGACCATTATGTCATCGTCCCACCTGTTGATCTCCGACATGATGACATGTTTGTACCATGTAGTGACGAGGGTGGCCCAGTTAGGCCGTCTCATGATAGGATACCTGGCTCAAGAGCAAAGGATGGGGAATAGATCAACCATGTTGCTGGGCTCCTGTCACAGGAGGATTTGGGGAAAGATGAGGTTGTGACGTGGTCAGGTTATCACTCCAAGTTGCATGATTCTAGCTCCATCAAGCCCCCGGCAGAGATTGGCATATTACCACTGTTTCCTGACAAGTATACAGATCCTGGTATCATCAAACATGTGATGCTCCTTGTCAAAAAGTCCATTAGTTTCCTCAACCCTGGTCAGACACCCGTCCTTGGCGCTGACCAGCCTCTGTATTCAATTGCAAAGCAGCTTCAGTGGCAGTTCCCCATGATCCTCGGCGAAGACAAGTATGTGTTATTGATGGGAGCACGTCACATCGAGGATAAAGCACATCTTGTGACCGGGAAGTTCATCCATGGGTCTGGATGGGAATGGGCCATGTCTACCGCTGAGGTGTTTATAGCCGGTAGAGCTGCGTCAACCCTAGACGATCATCACATCAAGCGTACTAGATATGCCCACCAGGTCTCTCTTATAGCTCTGTCGCTTCTCAAGCAAGAGGCATGTGCTGTCTACTGTGAAGAAGTGCGGGGACCTCCTGAATCATTTGACTTATGGAACACGAACCGTAGAAGCCATATACCTATGTTCAAGTACTGGTCCCAAATAACAGAACTGGAGCTCCTCCTGTGTCGCTTTGTTAGGTCACTACGGGATGGTGATTTCGAACTCTACGTCCAAGTTCTGGACGAACTATGCCCCTGGTTCTTTGTCTTTGACTATTCCAATTATCATAGGTGGGTGCCCATCCATGTGAAAGATTTGGTCGAGTTCCCTGTGAACCACCCGGAAATGTATGCAGAGTTCAAGAAAGGACATTTTGTTGTCCAGCGTTCTCGTCACAAGTTCTCGCTTATGGCCAAAGACCAGTCCCATGAACACAGCAACAGAAAACTGCAGGCAGGTGATAGTGGCTTGTCAGACATGTATGATGGTACTGATGCGATTGCCCTCTACATGCTGCTGGTCACGATTCTGTGAGGCTAATTGACCAATTTGAGAGTCTACTCTCTGTGGGTGACACATCTCTCGCTCAGCATGAAGAGTCGCATGCTCTCCAAGTACGCTTCATCACTGATGTAAAGAAGTTTATGGGTGTGCTTAGAGACCGCAGCAACCATTCCTGGAAACCGGTCATGAGCTTGTTGCTATCGACACTCACGATGTCATGGTATCCGAGGTGGCAGCATCAATGAATCAGGTAGATAAGCTCGGCCAATCTCTAGATGACAAGTATGTTCAAACCAGGGTGAACACTGCTTCAGTCGCCATCTCAGACACCATTAAGCGCAACAGCATATATACATTTGCCAATCGCCCAGATGTTCGTTCAAAGCGTTCCGAGAAAGTGGGTGTTCTTAAAAAGAACACAGCTCTTGTTACTCAGTTGTTCCATTCTCTGCAGTCTAGACCAGATGCTGATATGTCAGATTTCTTCAGATTTGAGATTAAACGTGAGCCACCCTCCCTTGTTGATCGTGGAGGTCTGAGATCGGGACAAAATCCGATATTCTTAAGTATCTCGGTGCCCCGACAACAGCGAACGCTGATGCTCGTGATGTCACAGTCCAGGTATTGGACATGCCAGCGGTGGTTCACATGGTGCGGCCAACTCGTGCAACTACATTCAGCGATTATGTTCCCATGCATGTAGTTCCCTTCTTGAAGAGTCATCTGACTCCATCTGTTGAGCGGGTCGATGCAGTGTGGGATGTATACCCAGAGACGAGCTTGAAGATACAGACCCAACTACGGTGTGGTCCACGAACACAGATAGGTACAGGAGGCAGCACACACATCCCAAAGAGAGACTGGCAGAAATATCTTATGAACACCAAGAACAAGAAAGAACTGTTCTCTTTCTGCAGCAAGAAACTCTCTGAAATCACTCTGGATAACATCCTAATTCTTACAACTAAGGATGAAACTGTTTTGTCCAACAAGCCATGCGACACATCAGAACTGCAACCCTGCAACCACAGTGAGGCAGACTCGCGTATCATCCTCCATCTAGCACACGCATCACGTCAAGGGCATAATCGAGCATATGTCCGCACTGTAGATAGTGATATTGTCGTTCTCGCCATTGCTTTTTCAGTCAGTTCAATTTCTCTCACCTCTGGATTGGTTTTGGAAGTGGCAAGAACTACAGAGATATTCCAGTCCATGATTTATTCTCAAGGTTAGGTCCATCGAGATCACGGACCATTCCTCTCTTCCATGCCCTTAGTGGATGTGACACGACGTCTCAGCTCCTCGGATGTGGAAAGAAGACAGCATGGGCTGCATGGGAGAGCATGCCAGTGATGACGGAGACATTGCTATAACTGACTGACAACCCTGGCACATTCACAATAGACTCAGTACACATGCAGCAGCTTGAGCGCTTTCATGTGATCATCTACAGCAAGAGTTGCAGTACTGCGACGGTGAACCAGGCGAGGCAAAATTTGTTCTCACACGGATCACGCTCACTTGAGGCCATACCTCCCACACAGGCTGCACTGTTTGAACATGCAAAGAGGTCAATCCTTCAGGCATGTTTTATTTGGCGACAGGCTGTCATGTGTCATCAGGATATCCCTGACTTCAGCAGGTGGGGCTGGGAGCTTGATGTGAAAACAAACCAGTGGTTGCCGTTCTGGACAACACTGGCTGATGCCAGTAAGGCTCCCTTCTTCTCCATTGTGGGTGTCAAAAAGCATGTCGAGGTCACTGCAAGTGCAACACAGCTGGGGTGCGATGTACGTCCCTTTACAGGTGTGAAGGAGGCTGTGTCAATAATGTAACAGATAATCAGTGAGAAAGTATTAACTAATGCTATTTGAGTTACGAGAAAGTCCCAAGACAGGTGACACAGGAAAAACATAGACTGAATCTGTGAATGTTCTTGCCAACAATCTTAAATTGCATAAAAAGAAGTTGGCTTTGAATAATGAGTATCATGATATGTTAGTTAAGTACTATATAATGTGAAAATCCGGAGAATTTTTGTTGTTGTGATTTTGTGAATGTTTAAAACATACCCATGTTGAAGTGGTGGTCATATTGAATTTGCTTACTAGTATATTGCATGGTTATCAATCACCTTAGACAACTGAATCATTATCTTAAAAGATGGTCCCTAGCTCTTAGACCTTTCAAATTCATCCCTAAATATCTGACATGATCACAATTATTCATGCCAATCGATTCATAAACAAGTGGTATATCTTGAAAAATGGTGGCAAGAAATGTAGATATGATTAGATCTACACTGTTTGAAAACAGCAACCTAATAGCGTGTGATATTGAAGGGACCGATTTGTTTTACAAATGTGTAACCTAGAATAAATAACATATTTTCAATAATGTTAACCAAATTTCGCCAATTTTAACCTTGAAATTGTGATTTGACCTTGACCTTCACATTAAATTGCAATAATAATATGGCGAGTGTGTTCCTTGTCCATGAAAACCCCAAAATAGAGGTATCGTTCTTGATTCTACGATGTTTAGTTTAAAAGTTATGATGTGCCCAAATTCTGATGGCGGCCATCTTGGATTTGTCCAATATGGCCGCCACGGGGAAAATTGAGCTTCTCTCTCAATAAAATCATGGTTTGACTGCGGGTGTTAATCATTTCCAATGGAAATGAGTCTAGGTGAGAATCATTACTTATGGAACTAATTATCATGATTATAAAGTGATGTCAAAGCATGTTTTTGATGAGAAAAGTGGAGAATATAAAATAACCAGTAGACGACAAAATCTCATCCAGCATTGTAATGGTTAATCTGTTCGTGTTTGTGACGAGTTGTGACGTAGGCTATGAGAAAATGGTAGACCCGGCTGATTAGCCATAGGGCCTAAACACACAGATAGAACTGTATATTAAACATATAGCGTTTAGGGGTCAATTCACGCACCGCCTGTAAAAGCATACACATTGGAATCACACATTGAGTTACAATGTCTTTGACGACTGGATCATGCAGGCCCGTAGCCAGACCTGTTTGAAGGGGGGGGGGTCGTTTCGAAGGCTCAATGGGTCTGAAGTATCTACCTGTTTGAAGAAGGGGGGGGGGGGGGTCGTTTCGAAGGCTCAATGGGTCTGAAGTATCTATGGGGTCTAAAAAAGTGGACCTCAAGGCTAAAAAAGTGAACCTCGAGGCTGGGCGGGAGGGGGGGGGGTCATCCGACCGCTCCGACCCCCTGACTACGGGCCTGTCATGCCGTCTCCTCACCAAATTGTCAACACCATTGAACACCATGACCATTTCGTTTTTCTGACAGGAAAGGAAACATAACAGCGGGGTCAAAAATCATCACGTCACAACAGACGCAGAGCCGCATCACACTTCATTTACATGTGTTCTGCCACACAAAATAATCCATTCCAAACTGCAGATCTTGGCTGTGTACTAGAGCCCCTGTGTAAACACTGTCTCCACATGCATTAATAAACCACATCAGTGCACCCGAACCTGCCTCAAAGCACCTGCAACACAAACATATGCATTTTTCTCCAGACTATTTTGTACCGACCCGGAAGCAGTATATCTGTGTACTGATGTCATAGGCCAGACAGTCCCATTTTTGGCGGGAGACATAATGTCTCCACGCTATTGGGATCGTGATTCTGGCCGTTTGCACGGGTCTACTTTCGGAAGTGGCTCTCTGTTCATCGGGGGACGTCTCAATGGGCTCAATTTGCGTTCGCAATTAACAACAGTCAAGTGGTCAACTTTCGGAAGTGGCTCTCTGTTCATCGGGGGACGTCTCAATAGGCTCAATTTGCGTTCGCAATTAACAACAGTCAGGTGACATTTAAAGTCAACGAGTGAACTGAAAGCAAGTTAGTAATAGCAACGGCAATGCTCAACATTATGTGTAAAATAGTTGGCATGCCCAACTTTACTTTTGAAGAGAAACAAATTGCTGTTATTGAGACGCCCCCCCCCCCCCCCCCCCCCGTATCGCGTATCACGCAGTCGCAATGATACATGATGAATTACATTTATGAAGCACAAACGTTTTGGCAGAGGGCACCTCTCACCATATCCGTATAAAGGCGTATATCACCACTTCAATTCTGGGTTCTACCCCAATAGATACGTCTGCAATATACCTCGTAAAACGGTTTATTAGTCGGACATAAAGCACCTTTGCTTCATCAACCTATTTGTGTTTAGAGCAGGCTGTATTTTACAAACACCAGTAACTGATCAAGTTCTCCAAATTTGCAGATTGTACATCCAATAATCAACATCGAATATATTTCTAACAAGGAATTTCTGAGTATGCAAATTCACAAGTGGCTACTTGTCTCCCGCCAGTCAGTACTTTCAGTACTTTGATTAGTGAATAGGATTGTGTATTAACACTACGTTCACTCGGGACAGTGTGTATACACAATCGTGTTCGCTAAAAACCCGACCACGGACCACACTGACAACTTTACTAACCTGCCATGCTGGCGCACAGTGCTACGGTGATCCGATCCTTTGACCGTTACCCCCCCCCCCCCCCCCCCCCCCCCCCCCCACCCCCCCCCCCCCACGCAATCCTCGCCTTTCGTGAAGAAAGTCGACTTCGTAGTGTCCCGGAAAAAGACCCCGGTCTCGTCCATGTTAAATAAGTCAGCCGGATCGTATCCTTCGCATACCGATGGAATCTTCTCCTTCCAGTTGTCAACGACAGTGTGGTTGATGGCGCCGCGTTCACCCGACATTGTCTTAAACACGATATTGTTCCGTTTTAAAAAGCTCTCCAGCCACCCATTTGACGCCTTGAAACCGTCCTCACCGAGGTCCGTCGCAAACGAGAGCGCCTTTTCTTTCAATAAGGGGCCGGACACGTTGATATGTCTTCCTGTTGCATCGTTAAACCATTTAACGCACAGGTCGTTTATCTCCTCGAATTTGTTCCCTCGTCGCGGGCGTTTTAATTCCATATTCGCGTTTGCATCAAACTCGTCCATTATCTCACGTTTCCTTTTCATTATTCCCTGGATTTGGGTTTTTCCTACTCCCATTTCTGTCGCAATCAAACGGCAACTTTTCCCCGTGCCGCCGAGTTTCAGCACTTTCACCCTATCATCCAACGTTAGAAATTTCCGTTTAGACATTCTCGCTCAGAATTTGTAACAATGTTATCACGATTTACGGTCATTAAGTGAATGGAAATTATTAATTTCATACCGACTATAAATATACAAAGTGAGTAAATTTATAATTAGCAAATTACCAAAAGCAATGTTAAATGATTTTTCTCATTAGCATACGCTCGCTTTAAATTGTACCTGTCGGCCGCCGATTGGAATATAAAAGATCGTTAATTTGCTCTTTTTCGCAATTGGCACAATTAGCTAAGCTTACATGATATAATAACGGCGATAAATAAAAGAAACCACATACAGGTGTTTACATTTGATTATCATCAAAGTATTGTGACGAAGTAAACATATGCAATCGATGGCTAATTGGTTAACGTCAAGTTGCAATTCAAATGATAGCGACCACGTTTGTGATGAAAGGAAAATCGGCGATTGCGATGTTATTTTTTTTTGCCGACAAAACATGACTTGGTCCCTACACTCCCGCCTGCGATTCGCTTACCAAGAATTACAATCCAGCGGTCCTTCAATTGCAATTCTTCCCCTCTGGAATTGCAGTCTAATTGCGGTCCAAACGCGGTCCCGTTTTTGCGGTCATTCTTTCGCGATACCGTTTGTGCGGTCATTCTTTCGCGGTCCAGTTTGTGCGGTCATTCTTTCGCGATACCGTTTGTGAGGTCATTTTTCGCTATTTGCGGTAAAAACTTACCGTATCATCGTATAGTACAGTTTGTTTACATTATCAGTGATTATACAAACGTACTATACGAAAATTATACAAACATACGATATCCGTTCGTATATACGATATATCCGTACGGATATGGTATGAATATAAAGTGGGTCATCGTGTGGTTAAAATATACCGATGCACCGGTTCATTTCGAATGTAAACATCCGGTTTTCATTTCGATCATACTGAAATCAAACTAGTCGACAATAGTTTCGGAGTACCTCGGAGTGTTTATTTCCGGTAGTACGGATTACTCGGCTTTATCAGAACATATCTCAAATATGTCCAACTATAACTAAATAAATGTTTAACTGATTATTATATTCACTCAGTTAATAAATAAGTTAAAGCATTTTAATAAAATTATTGTCTGGAATCCTGTTGTGTAGCAGTTTAAGACGCAGGTAACATCGCAACACTAAATATTACCCCACCCACTTGAACCCACATTAAAGATTTACAATGTGAATGCATGCGTATTGACTTGAACGTTGAATACAATGAACTTATTTTAGTGGCCATGTGGTTTAAGCAGGTCATGAATGACATGATTTCAAGTCAAGTTGACTATAGCTTAGATAATCTTGGCTATGCGGATAAGACTTTTACTACTTCATCACTGTCTGTATGCTTTCTGTATCCTAGCTGAGACACCTACTGTGTTTTTATTTTGGTTTTGTCACAATAACAGCTTATTCTTCTCCCGTTATTCTTTCTCCCGAAGCACTTGTAAAAAAAAAGTATGTTTTATACGGGTAAGTAAAAAATAACTCGAAAATGGACAACGGTGACCCCAGGACCCTATTGTTGCCACCCCTTAAGGGGAATGTGACGCATGAACGCCCGTCTATGTTATCTAGTATATATGTCTCAATAACAGGAACACACTATTAGAGTGGGGCACTTCTCCCAAAGCACTTGCAAAAAAGTATGTTTTATCCGGGTATGACATAAATAACTCGAAAATGGGCAACTGGTAACACCAGGATCCCCATATGGACCCCTTAAGGGGAATGTGACGGCACAAACTCCCGTCTATGTTGTCTAGTATACATGTCCCAACAACAGGAACACACGATTGAGTGGGGCACTTCTCCCGAAGCACTTGTAAAAAATATATTGATCAGGGTATGACAAAAATAACTTGAAAATGGCCAACTGGTGACCCCAGGACCCCTATTGCGACCCCTTAAGGGGAATGTGACGGCATGAACGCCCATCTATGTTGTCTAGTATACATGTCCCAACAACAGGAACACACGATTGATTAGGGGCACTTCTCCCGAAGCACGTAAAAAATATATTTATCAGGGTATGACAAAAATAACGCGAAAATGGCCAACTGGTGACCCCAGGAACCCTATTGCGACCCCTTAAGGGGAATGTGACGGCATGAACCCCCGTCTATGTTGTCTAGTATACATGTCTGAACAACAAAAACACACGATTGCGTGGGGC
>CM055266.1:62445453-62662729 GCA_029237695.1 Conchocele bisecta | reverse complement strand
TGACCAACTGGGAAATGTACATGACGAAATGCTAAACGCACAGAACAAACTGGTATGTCTACATAACAATATGGCAAATGTACATAATGAACTGCTAAATGCACAGAGCAAACTGCTAAATGCAGAGAACAAACTGTTTTGTCTACATAACAAACGGGTATTTGCACATAACGAACTGGTGTTTGCACTTAACAAACTGATTATGCACATAACAAACTGGTGAAAGCACATAACAAACTGGTGTAAGCACGTAGCAAACTGGTGGATGCACATAACGAACTGATGTGTGCACATAACGAATTGGTGGTTGCATATAACGAACTGATGTTTGCACATAACGAACTGGTGTATGTACATAACAAACTGGTGTTTGCACTTAACAGACTGGTGTATGCACTTAACGAACTGGTATATGCACATAACGAACTGGTGTTTGCACTTAACAAACTGGTGTATGTACATAATGAACAGGTGTATGCACTTAACAAACTGGTGTTTGCACTTAACAAACTGGTGTATGCACTTAACAAACTGGTGTATGCACCTAAAAAACTGGTGTATGTACATAACGAACTGGTGTATGCACTTAACAAACTGTTGTTTTCACTTAACAAACTGGTATATGTACATAACGAACTGGTGTATGCACTTAAACAAATCTGGTATATGTACATAACGAACTGGTGTAATGCACTTAACAAACTGGTGTATGCACTTAACAAACTGGTGTATGTACATAACGAACTGGTGTATGCACTAACAAACTGGTGTATGCACTTAATCAAACTTGGTGTATGTACATAACGAACTGGTGTATGCACTTAACAAACTGTTTGTTTTCACATAACGAACTGGTGTAGCACTAAAACAAACTGGTGTATGCACTTAACAAACTGGTGTTTGCACTTAACAAACTGGTGTATGTACATAACGAACTGGTGTATGCACTTAACAAACTGGTGTTTTCACTTAACAAACTGGTGTATGTACATAACGAACTGGTGTTTCCACTTAACAAACTGGTGTGTGCACATAACGAACTGGTGTTTCCACTTAACAAACTAGTGTATGCACATAACGAACTGGTGTTTGCACATAACGATCTGTGACATGTACATAACAATTTAAAACTCATAATGAAAATGCAGCTGAGGCGTTCCATAGTTTTTCGTATTTTCACCCACTGGATCCTCTACTAAACGTACAGCTCGAGCTGTTTGACCATGGCTGTAGGGAATGCTCATTCCGGGGCCAAGCCAACACCTACGTAAAACATGTGTCTCATTACGTTACTAGAACGCGCCATTACGTCACCAGACCAGTTCACTACGGTTGGAATGAAATTTCCAAATTGTTGCGGCTGCATCGCGCGACTTGTACTGCGGCCATGTTCCTTGGGAACTGTTGAACCCGCGGCATACGGCCTTTGGGTTCAAACAGTTCCCTCGTTCCACGGGAAACATTTACCCACGACTGGACATGGTCGAACCTTATATTGTTTATTAAATTCCCGACCGAGGAACTTAAGTTTAGATTTCCGTTCACTTAATTTCAATGATTCCCAATGCGTATGTTTTCTTGGAAGGAAATAAATCCATCTTTTTCCGTCTTCAGAATTACCTTATTTATGGCCGTGACTGGAGAAATGGGTCTTATGGGATTTGTGACCAGTGTAGCTCCTGATCCAATAGCACACTCCTGCAGCATGATATTACGATATACTAGTATATTGTTTGTTAGACGGACGTTTCATTGATGGAATGGCGAAGTTACTGTGCAGATCCTGATCAGACTGTGCTGATGCACAGGCTGATTTGGGTCTACACCGGTCGCAAACCACAAAGCCACTTTTCTCCAGGCACAGTCACATGTAACTAACCCACGCAGGGACAAACACGGAAGGCGGGACAATACGTGGTGTGTATTGCCTGAATAGAGAACAGTAGGTATATGTGTGTCAATCTACCAGACGGCGTCGCGCTGACAAGTTGTTTCGTTTTTAAGAAATTGGTTTATACATCAGGGGCGGATCCAGTATTTCAGGTTAGTGGGGGGGGGGGTGGGGCGGACTTCTTAATTGAAATAGTTTACTATACAATGTATTTTCGAACCAGCACCGTTTGTTCGTCGACCGAGTGGAGACTGCTAGGTGGGTCCGGCGGTATGCCATTCGGAATATTTTTGATATCTACACCCCATTCTGCTGCGTTCTGGCGCATTTTAGGCGCATTTTAGAGCAAAACTATTTTTACTCGCCGAATTTATGGGGGGGGGGGGGCAGGTTTTCCAGCCTTTGCGCCGGGTTTTCCCGCCTTTGTACATATGTATACGTGTATCAGTATATACACGTAAGTGTGTATATACTTATATTTGTGCATAAGTATATGCTAGACATAGATAAATGTTCTCAATTCGTAAGGAAAATTGGCTGCTGTTGAGCAATATTGATTTAAGTCTGATACTATCACGTATTAAATGGTGTTGTGTTCTACATAACAATATGCATTTACACGAATGAGGTCCGGCATTCAAGCGAACTGGCATTGACTTTCGGGACAGGTTTCCAGAGTTTTTCCTAAACAAATAGGTGTTTACCTCTGGTTGTTCCTGCGCGAGCCAGATCGCAGTGTAAACAGCGTTTTGTACTGTAATGTATCATGTCTACAGTGTATAATATGTGATCCGGCTGTTCGGTAACTTGTCAATACACACGTTAGTCTGGTCCTGCATTAAACACAATGCGTGTGGTTGTATTTCTGTGAGTGCAGTAAAGTATGAAAACACTTCATCCTAACCGCAAAGTATGTGTACTAGTCCAGAGCCTGTCCTAAAGATCCGTATACATTTTCTAGTTGAGTGAAAATGAATGCTGATTTGAGTAATATATACTTCTGTCTTAATATTTCTACTAGGTGAAACTTTGAAAAACAGGGCATGAAGTTGTGGCGGCGACTTTGGAAAATGGCCGCCAAATGTTAATCAACTAGCAATATAGCAAGGTAAAATAATGATTTTAATCATTTTAATGTCTGTAATGGTGTTTTGATGCAAGTGTTGTGAATTTCCAATATGCAAAATAAGTTTGATATTGCAAGTAACTGAAATTCAAGATGGCCGCCTAGCACAACAATGTGAAATGTTCTCATGGTCATACGTCGAAAATGAATGAATTGCCCGACAAAATGGCCTCTAAATGCATATGTTCGTGCCCAGTGTTTCAAAGTTCCACCTAGTAGAATTTTTAGCTGTGCTTTTTTTTAAATCCCGGCTATTGGATTGGCGACGGCGTCCACAATGTTAAGTTTTCGTGTTTATGTCCATTTCTCTGTTACTGCACCACCTAGGACCACCATACTTGCACAGCTTCATAACCAACGGGTGCCCACCACATACTACTATACAGCATGTGACCTTTTTTTACCTTGACCTATTTTTTTCCGGTTAATCGACTTAGCAATTACAATGTTAAGTTTTCGTGTTTAGGTGCATTTCTCTGTTACTGTACCACCTAGGACCACCACACATGCACATCATCATAACCAACGACATACCACTATCCAACATGTGACCTTTTTCTTTACTTTGACCTATATTTGCCACGTAATTGACTCAGAAACATTAATTGTTAAGCGTTTCGATCGGTTTCATACTTTTTGTACCATCTAGTACCACCATACCTGCACAGCTTCATAACCGTTAGCGGTGTCAAGGTAAAATGATCCACTCACGGGCCCCTATGTTTGTTATTTTATATTTTTAAAATATTGTCAAAAGTTTCATTTCAATTTTTACTATTTTTTTTATTTTTACATTTTTAAAATATTGTCAATTTTTTTCGCTACAATACAATCTCGCTTTCCAGTTCAATGTAAAATCAAAAACACACTACATGTACATACCTCTCACTTCCGTATACACCCACCTTACCTTACTAGTACAATCATACAGACGAACATAATGATATATTTACTTACATGTTTCAAATAAATTTAATTTGAAGAGAAGCAGAATACTATTTCTGCGTTTTTTCAACAAATATTGATAAAATACGCCTGATCTGTTTGACTGCTCCGGATGATATGAAACTTCGCAATTGCGCAATAGGAAATGACTTAACAGAGAATATTCGAAAAGCACAAGTTCCCTGTTATCTCCCTATCTATGTGGCATGAGCAGGGGACCAATCTTTAGTGTTTATATTCACGAGTATAGGCACACCCAATTTACGGATGGAATGGATGAGAGACGAGACAGACGGTATATTTGTTGGCTTGCCTAAACCGGTCACCCACAAAATGCGCTGGTTTTCTTTTCGAGTCATATCTAACCGGGCCACCTTCTATGTTTGTCTGGGCTTTTTTTACTCTATCAGGGGGATTTATCTAACCTCACACCCAAAATGGGCTGGCCACAGCAGACGACAATGTTCATCTCCGCGTAGTGAGAGTAGACTACACACGATAAGGGAATCCCTTCCTGGTACACACAAATCTTTAGCGTAAATATGATCAATCAACTGTGCAGGTGTGTAGGAAACTTATGTTATACAGTTGAACCTCGTTAACCGGACCACCTCAGTGTATCTTCAGGACATGGGCCGTACAAGAATGTTATTACTATGGCGGTGAATCGCTGCCCCGGGACAAAAATGCGGTGGAGTAACAACAAACGTTGACGAGAGTACAGCCTTGCTTGATCAGTATTCTGGCGATGCACTCTGGCGTGGCGCGTCGTCATCTCCCAAAACATACGGATGGGCCTTGGACCGGATCGCACCCTTTAACTCCTGGTATCTGGCCATATCTTCGACGACCAGTTTGAACTCACTATCTGATATATCGTTGTCGGCTATCGCTTTCGACACGATAACGTCGATACTGGTTTTCTTCGACCTCGCAAGAACTGATATTCGGTCGTGGTTGCGACTCTTGGCCTCGAGCTTGCGGGCCACCAGTCTGCTCGTCATGCAAAGCAGGCATGCCCCTGCTGCGACCGCACTCTAGGCCACCGCAATCGGCGCGGCAACGACTGTTGACAATAAAGACACACTCCCCATCCCGCTCACAACGGAAGCTGAGGCTAGCGTGGTGTTCACCCACTCGCCGACATTGACAGCCCGTCTATATGTGTTTGCATAACCTGTCGGTGTGTCTCCCTCATGCTCGAGATCTGTCGTATCTCGACAATCCTGGTCATCATAAAAGAGGTCGGATCAGCGGCCGCCCCGGACGGCAGCTGAGGAAAAAACAAATTCGGTAGCCATTTTCTCGATTAATGCATTCACAACAGTTGACGAAGAAGTAGTGAAGGGGCACTCTCCGTTCTGAAATTTACAACAGTGCCAGCTGCGACTTCAATTGGCGGGGTGAAGATAGTAAACGCAGATATGTGGCCCACGTGCTTGGTCACGCCGTGGTCCTGCCGCTCGCCGCTCAGGACGTTTTTCACTCGGACCTCGGCCGTTGCCTTCCCACTATAGTTTACCGAACATAGGCACAATGGCAAAATCCTATCTGCAGCGAACAGGGGAAAGCCCGTGTGTCTGTTGCTAGCATTGCTACCGAAAGAGTACTCATGGTATCCTGAACGCAATCCGCCTCGTTCTTCAGCACACATCGTAATAACTGGCTTTGTTTTTGTAATTTACCTCCCCGATAGTATGTTTGGGCGCACCGTTGACGCAGTCGTTAGACTCACCGGCGTAAGTGTAGGCAATTCGACGGGAATGTCCTCCTCTGCGCTTGCACAGGAGCTACCTGTGCCGTATATGCTCATTCCGAGGATATCTCAAGAACGACTGAAATCGGGAAGTCGTTCTCCAATTTTATCGTCTCGAACAGAGACCTCGAATTCGTGGACGGGACCCGTTGTCAATCGTTTCATCTCAGGTGTTTGGAAGCCCAATATAAGGGTCTCGCCGTAGAAGGAGTCGCTGGCGGGCCCCGTCCAATGTGTTATAGGTGGTATTGAGCTGCTCAATGTGCACACGGAGGGTCTTCGTGAAGGCAAGCCCTACAGGCCCATCGCTAACGTGCTCACCAGGATCGAACCATCCCTGATTTTCGGAATATGATTTTGTAAACCCGAGCCGCACCGCCAACGCCGGAGAGATTGTTACCCGATTGGATGACTCGACGGTCAGTGTCGCAAGCCCGGTGGCCTTCGAGATTGTGAGACTGGCTCGGCCGTTAAGCTCGTCGGCAACACGTCTGGAGGGCACGCGAATTCCAAACTCCCTTCGGAAGCATCACGCCCACTGGGCGACCCTGCTTCTCGAATCCGAACCCATCATTCTTCTCAATATTCCGCCAGCCGACCGTGAATGTGATCGACCGAAGGCCGACGCGTCGCTCCCCGCAGCAGTTGTCGATGGGTTTCGTCAGAAGCGTGGCACCGCTTCGAACATTAATGAGCGTAGCAAACATATTTCTCCCTACGAGATATAATTTTGACCGACAATGCATTCGCTCTAAATGCCGCTGCATGCTATGCTCCTGGAATGCACTACGTACAGTAAAAACTGAATTTGTCCGACCTCACCGTCGTGGTAAATTCTTCGGGGGCATTCTCGGCGTCGTTTCTAGACATAACCAATGACTATGCCAACCCGCCGCTCATGGGCAATCCGACGTTGAACAACAAGGCCCTCAGCTCTTTGAGGAGCGCCCCTATTATGTTGTGGCAGAATGAAGTCAATTTCGCCGTCTGGTGTGCCGCGACTGGTTGCGGCGTGTCTTATAACCATCACCTTACCACAGGGGATCCTCTATCTAGTGCGTTGTTTCGTTTCCACGTTTCCTATCAAATGTGGCGTATCCTTACCGAGATACTTGCTCAACTACCACAGTATAAGGAGTTCGACTTGCAGGCAAACAGCCACGACCGCCGGATGTATGTATGGGCACTCCTCATGGCACAAGGGCAGTCGCGCACGAGCATCCTAGGAACAGGCACAGCTTTCGATGCACAAAAGCAGTTCATGGTGAACGTCGCGAAAGCCATATCCTTTCCAGTCGATTTACCCTCATCAATCGGCTATTATCAGGATTCCCTGCAATATGCGAGGTCCAAAGTCGATTTCGTATTTTTAGTCAGTTTGTACATGGCACCCAGCGACATGGAGCTTCGCGCTCTTGCACAGCAAACACATGGCTATAACAATCTGATCGTTGTGGCCACCGCCCAGCAACATCTCGGCCAAAATGGGAACGTCAACATGGCGATTATCCCGCCAGTCCCGGGCGAAGGGCAGAATGATTTTGCTCCCGGCCTCCGGCCGACAGTCGTCCCCGGCCTCCGGCCTGTCGTCCCCGGCCTCCAGCCTGCCGCTGCGGACACCCACGAAGCTGAAAAACTGGGGCTCATCGTCGCCGGCGTCGTTGTGGGGCTAATCGCGCTTTTGTTCTTTGAACGATCCTCATAGCCGTTCCCGTACGGCTACGAACAGCATCCCGACGATCAAAACTACCAACGACCAAACATTGCTGGCAAGCCACCCGGCCGTTTTCGACAACAACCCGGCGGCCGCTTTCCCAGCCAGTTTGGCAAGTAGGCTAGCGAGGGCCTTCTTGACCCACTCCTTCGCACCGTCGGGCGTATGATCAGGCGCAGGCATTGGCGTTGGAGCGGCGCTACCACCATCCGTGACAATGAGAAAAATCGTCGATATGGTCATGTCGAACGTTGTAAGGATAGACACGATCGTGATGCCCTGCTTTTTGAAGAGTGTTTTGATGCGCCCGCGCAGCGTCGTATCTTCATTGAGGGCCCGATCGAATGTTTCACGTATCCGCGAGAACTGACTACTGAGAGCCCTTCTATTGGCCGATATAGCCTCCAACCGCATCCCAACCTCCTCTCGTCTCAAGCCCTTTATTATACACCAGGAACTCGCGACGGGTAATCGGCGCGTTCAGCTGCGAGAGAATGTCGTCCATCGCATCGCCTACCCTCTCGTTCTCAGCGAACGTTGTCTCCATCTCGGTGATTGCGTCAATTCCCTCTTTCGCGACTTGACCCAGATCATCCATCCCCACGTTATTCTCCACCGCTGCGATCATCTTCACCATCGTATCGTATCAGTAGACTGGAGAGCTGTAACCACCTTGTGGGCAGCTGTGACGTCCCACGATCTTGGATCACTCCAAGGGCCTGAGCAAGGAGTACTCTATATCGGTTCACAGAAGAAGCGCTGAGGAACCGGTCCGGGTTATTCTTGAACGTCAACAAATTTCAGTCCTTCCTCCACTTCGCCCTTCACCCACAGAACCCCTCCTTTAGTACTGCGAAACTCCACCACATGGCATGGATGCCGTACTGGACATCTTATCCTCCCACCGCTTCACCAGGGCCTCCGTTTTTCTGGCCGGCGCCAGATCATCCTTAGCGATCCCCGCAGGAATCTCGGCACCGCCCATCCACGCCGGGGCCGTGGGTGGGGCCTCCCACATGTCGTCAACATTGCCGGCTGTCGTCAGGCATGACATCATCGCTGACGCCGTGAGGCGTGAAATCGTCTATCGGAATAAACTCGAATGCGTATTGAACAATAAACCCGGGTTCAATACTTCAATACTGTAATACAAATATAATGTACGGTCGCAAACTTAATCCGTATCGTCGACGACAGAAGCCGCTCGCCGTGAAAGGCATCCGGCAATTGGTGGTGATCACCAATAATCAGAGCACCATTGGCATAGGGCAGTAATTCTGGTCCGTTTCCCCAACCTTGGAGACCAAGATGTGATCGTGCTGAGGACAGTCCGTCTCGCCTTCCAGATCACTCGGGAGTCGACAGACGCGGACCGGACCAGAATCGCGGACGCGCGATAGCCAGTAAAGTGACGATCAAGATTTCGGGAAACGGAGTGCTCTCGCTTGACGACGCTGATGTGTTCAACTGCTACTGCGACCTCTGGAATACCGCACAGGAGCGCGAGAATGCGGTTTATCAGGGGATTGACACCAGTTGAAACCAAAATGTGAATAGGCCCAGATTATTGGCTGGAAATGCAGCCAACGTTGCGGCCGACACTGCCATCTCGGATGCGTACAGCGAAGTATTCTGTATCTCATTGGACATAGAGCTCCTCGAGACGGCCATGCCGTTTCATCAGTCGGCCCTAGGTGACAGACTAGAATCCGAGCTAACGATCAACACATTCGATTGGGTGATCGATAGCACGGATCCGGCGGCGAGCTGCACCATTCACGGCATTTCTCTGGAGTACGATATGGTGACGCAACCAGAGCTCAGCAGAATGATCCGGAGTCAGTACGCCCATCGGGTGGCATTCCTGTGCGATCAGGTCCTCTGTACGATCGGGTCGTACGTCACCGACAGCTCGACAAAAGCGGTATGCTGTGGAACAACAACGTTCACGTCCCGGCCCGATCGTTGATTAGGATTGTGCTGATGTTCAAAGACGCCACCCTAGGAGGCAACAACGCAAAGAGCTTCTAAAACCCCAAGATCACGAAGGTCGACGTGACCATTGAGGGGGTGCCCAACCAGCTCTATTCGCAGGGCCTCCAGACCTTGCAGCAGTGGGACGAGATCAGAAAACAGTTTGCCGGCGGGCGATTGTGCTCCCCGGAGGTCGCCGCAGTGGTTAATGACCTACAGATGGGAGGGGTTTCGATCGCAGATTACTTCACGAGTGCTTTTGCGCTCGGGCTTGACATGATGACCTCCGACGGAGACCAGCTTCATGGGAGCGGGAGGAGGCTGGAAAACGCCTCCGAGGGGTTCAGCCTCGCGATCGCTAAAAAGGTAGATGGCGTCGGGCAGCTTCGGGTTTACTTCTATCTTGTTCTAGACGCCCAGCTAAACATAGAAGACGGACGCTTCGTATCGGCACTATTTTAGTAGTGCATCCTTCTAATATCTAGGAGTATGCTCCCCAGCGACCCCCACTCGTGCATCATCTGCGGACAGACTGGCTGCGGAAAAACCGTTTTCACTCTGGATCTTCTGGAGGGGGTTTACCGCGATTTCTTCCAGCACATAGTTGTCCTCTGCTCGACTGTACGGCAGAACAAAATGTATCAGACTCGTCCATGGATCTGGACGGACCCCGATGTGTACATCGTGGATCTCGGGGAGCGCCTCAACGATTGGCTCCGGGCTTTCTACACCATATTTCAGGGTGAGCCCACGCTCTACCTGGTTGACGACTGCTCAGCCAAGGCAGCCTTGACCAAGAAAAGAAATGCTTTTCGAGCTAGCATTTTCGGGGCGCCACGCTCACCAAACCGTATGGGTTCTCACTCAGAAGTATAACTCGGTCCTGACGGATTTGAGAGAACAAACCCGGTGGGTCGCGGTCTTCCACTGCAAGAACTGCGACTATTTTGAAGAATGTCTCCTCGAGAGGAGCGGGCAGCGGTGAGGCAGATGCTTGCCGAAACAAAGCACAGAAACTACTTCTGAAGACAGACCAACCTACAGCTTACCGTGTTGAATGTAGTTAGTAGTTAAACGTGTGTGAAGCACAGCTAAAGGTGTTTGAAGCACAGCTAAACGTGTGTGAAGCACACTCAGAACTCGAACCCGAATACTTGCCAGAAGAATAATGACATTGACGACGTTCTTGATCAGCTGATCGCGCACTCCGCTGATGCGGCCGCGCCCCCCCCCCCCCCCTCTCGCCGATACTTCCGCCGTCGTGCCGACTGTTCCCCCTGAGGTGGAAAAGAGACGGCAACGTCTTGCGGCTATAGCCGCCGGAGGGCAGGCAAAACATTATCTCGGGCTGCGAAATCTCACCGACGATCAGATTGACGATATGGCGCCCGCAGGGGTGGAAATGCTATATGCACGATACGAGGCAAAGCTCGTCGCAGATGCCACAATGACTCTCGGGATAGCGGCCCTCCAGCTCTACGCCGGCATGGCGAGCTTATACCTTACCATCCCACCGGAAAACCAACCGAAGCTGGTGGCCGACCTCGAGAATGACCCATTTTTGGGGCAGGCGCTCAGCGCTGCTACCTGTGAGCGCCATCACCGTTACGGAATGTGGTTAGCACCGCTGACCATGACCTTAGGAACGGCACGTCATTGCTAATCTGGACACGTCTGCCCGTGTACCATACCTGACGATGAAGACTGCCGAGACGGCATCGGAACTGGAGAGAGTGTCAGCGGTCCCCGCGGTCTAAACGACAACGGAGCAAGCAATGACAACGGAGCAAGCAACGACATCGGAACCGCCGACTAGATATAAAGACCCGAAGAACGTAACCGCGGAGAGGGCCGGAGCGGTCGCAAGAAAGAATGCTCGCCGAGCTCCGGGATGCCAAAGCCGCCTTGCAATTACAAAACTGCCAACCTGTTCCGTCAGTCCCGACTGAACCTGTTCCTTCAGTCGTCCCGTCTGAACACTGCGAACATGCTCCTTCGGAGCAATAAAGCAATAAAGCTGCAAACCTGATCATCGGAGCGAAAGCACCCATTTGAAGATTGATAGTGACCCCATCTATATGCAGTGACAATGGCTTCTGCTGATGGCAAGTTGTTAGTAAACGCGTTGTATCACAGTGTTGTGGTCTCTGGTCTCGCCATAGGGTACGCGCGGCTCTCCAAAATGATCTTGGGGGGAGCGATCCCAAAACTGGACCTGACACCCCGAAAGTTTGGCCTACTGTTGCTCGATTTGGGGGGCAGCAACGATGACCCGAGACTGGCTAGTTAAACAAAGAATCATACCGGCTGATATTATTACAAATATTAATAAGTAATAAAAGTGGCCTCTTTCGCGATGCTAGTCGGCGGCGCCGTGGCCAACACTGTGGCCTTCTCTGGATCAAACTTCATGTTCTCGTCTCTGAAAAGCTCGGATGCCGCAGAGGAGTGCAAAAGGCACGACAAAGCCATAGAGCAACTCCATGCTACGCAGGCCGCGTGGGCTCAAAAAGCCCCCCCCCTGGGGGGGGGCCCCCCCGCCCCCCCCAAAAGCGGGCGCCCCAGCCCCCCCCCCCGCGCCTCGATTAGCTCAACGATGGGAGCTGCGAAGCCAGATCTTGCAAAACTTCTGTGACGCCGATGCGGCGATACGGAAGTACGCAGAGATATTTCCGCAGCAAGGCAAAACACTCGAGCCTCCGGACACCGAGCCCCAGCTCCCCGACTTCCATACGCCAAGTGCGAGCCAAAATGATCGCGAGATCGCATTCATCGTCCTCGGGATCGTCGCTACGGTGCTGGCCAGCAAAACACGCCAAGGCGAGTTCATTTTTCCGCGTCCTGTAATAGCCACGATGCTGACCGACGAGTTGCATTTCGCGACGCTCGAGGTCGGCCACTGTCGCCGAGGGGGTTCCCGGCCGCTGAGCATGACGATGCTTTCTGTGGCGAACGATATGCTCCAGTAGGACGAGAGGGCCGCCGCGTATGTTATGTTGTGTCGCGTGCATGTTGGAGGATACTTGGGTTGCTGGTATGTCCTGCTGTCGAACGACAGTCGTAACGGCAACAATGGATAGCAAACAATGGCTTGCGCGCAAGCTGAGATTTCTATACTACAGTTCCCGAGGCTATTGGAAAGGGTCTCGCGGCGATTAAGCATCTCGCCGCCGCGGCCAAGGTCTCCGAAGCTGTGGCTCGGGAGTGGCTCAAGAAGTAGACCATCTGGCTGATCTATTTACCCCACGTGCGCAGCATTCCACGCCCGAAATTCGATGTGACCGTGCCAAACGGAGTTCACCAAGCCGACATGCTGTTCCTCCCGCATGACCGTGTCGGACGCAAGACGTACAAGTACGCCCTCACAATCGTTGACATGGCCTCCCGCTACAAAGAGGCGGAGCTCCTGGCCACGAAAGAGGCCAAAGAGGTCGCAAGCGCCCTTGAGCGCATCTATAAGCGGAGTCCTCTTAGATGGCCGAAGCTTCTCCAGGTCGACCCGGGGCGCGAGTTTATGGGCGCAGTCTCTAAGCTGTTGGCCAAGCATTCTGTCGCTGCTGTGCGTGGCCGTGTGGGTGTCCATCAGGGGACCAGGGAATTGTGGAGCGCTTCAACCGGACCCTGGCAAAGCGGCGGCTGTTTGGACATCAATATGCCCAAGAGCTTGTAGACCCTCATACGCGCTCCACTGAGTGGGTGGCTCGGCTGCCCGCCGTGGTCTCTGCAGTGAACGGCGAGGTAACCAGATTCATCGGCAAGCCCTCCGACACCATCAAGGTCAAAACGTTGCCCCGCAGCTGGGTCATATGAATACTTTTTTTTATTTCTTATTAGGCTATCGCGTAGAGACAATGGGGTAAGTAGTATATAGGGATTCAAAATGATACCACCTACCGTGATATCATTTATAAACCTCTATAATACCCCCACCACCCCCGAAAAATCAAAAAATTGGTTAACGAGGAAATTGTCCCCCACCACCCCGAAAAATCCAAAATTGGTATTGAAAAAAAAACATAATGTTTTCACAGCAAATTTATGAAAAGAGGGAGTCCCAATTATATTGGTGTCATAAATACATCATTTTTTTTCTCGTCCAATTGAACAGATAAATTGAATAGGTTATAATAAAATATTATAACAAAATGGATAATAAAATACGCAACGAATTGGAATCTTGTAATGTCTTTGTTGAAGAATTTTACGATGTTTCTACAGCATTAAAACACTGTAAAATGACAACACTATGCGATATCGAATACATGAAATATCAGCGTAATTTATTACGCTGCGATAAAAACGTTGCATTTACAATATTAAACCGCAATTATGTCGCCGGTATAAGTATCAAATTTATGTAATGAAGCGACTAAATAGGATCGGAGAAACACTACCGAAACATTATCAAACTAATTTTATAAAACAGTTTAAAATCAAAGATTCGTTTACGGATATGCGTTTCTACGATATCACTTTTAACGAAGAAATTGGAAATTATTATTATTAGAAATTGGAAATTGAACAGAAAAAAACAACTATTAGAGAAAATGGATAATACAATACAATTGGAATTGAAAGTTTTTAATGCCTGTGTTGAAGAACTTTACGAAGAATACGGGGGTTATAGTCCTATATATAAATTCTATAAAATGAGAACACTAGGCGATATCGAATACATGAAATATCAGCGTAATTTATTACGCTCCGATAAAAACGTTGCATTTACAATATTATACCGACAATTATGTGAACTATACAAGAGGCAAATACAAACATTAAGACGGATAGTGTGTATCGGATATGAAACTAAGGTGTATTATTTAAAATTGTTAAAACCCAACGATTCGTTTACGAATATACATTTCTACGATATCGCTTATAAAGATATTGAACAATTATTATTGAACAAGCACAACAAAAAATAGCAAAAGCCTCCACTCGTGCACAACACCCCCAGCGACTGGGCAGATTTCTAGCCGGCACCCAGCCACTGGGGTGTTGGGACCTTTCTTAAGCCCACGCATCTGTTGGCTCACAGTTTGGTTTTACGGGTCGCCTTGAACCCCATTGCCAATTCCTCTAATTAAGAGAAACCAGCGAAGTAAGGCGAGCCTATGTGTGAATTTGGTTTCCGAAATTGCAAAGCTCTTAGGCAGAAATCTTTTAGGCCGGCACCTTTGAACTACTCAATTACATCGCCAAATACACACATATTTATAAACTGCTACCATTAAACAGACGAGACGGACGTCATACCGGATCAACAACATAGCACACACGAGATGAGACCAATTGTTGGTCAACAAACGTATATATACTCATCAGTTTCCTATACAACATACAAATGGTGTGCAAATTATAATTATTTATTAATACCTATTGGCGAAAGAAAACATGGGATGGTTCGTTATTTAAAATTTAACACGAGTTATGTAACTTGATAGCCGAGGTAAACAGACAGTTTCAATTACACGGGTTATGTAAATTGATAGCCGAGTGTATCAATTTACACAGTCGATTACAGTGTAATCCCCGACTGTGTACATTGTCATTGTGATACACCAGTACAACCAATAGTGATTACGGCGTAATTCTCAGTGAAAAACACATGTTGTATAGGTATGTAAATTTGTTTACTGCACCAATATAATTAATTATTTTTTTAAATTATTTTATAATGGTGCTGTAACATTTCCTCCGACTTTATTTCCAAGTTTTACCCTAAATTTATCCCAATCAGTACACTCAATTTTGGGCATGGTGGCGTGCGCCTTGATTTTTATATCATTTTTTAATTCTTCATATCTCCCCATTTCTTCCACCACGGATTCAAACTCTAAATTTGATATTTTCTTATCGGCCAACGCTTTGGACACCATAACATCGATGTTATTTTTCTTAGACCTAGCGAGAACGGATATTATATCATGTTTTCTACTTTTTTTCTCGAGTTTTCCACCCGCCGTCCTAATTACCATACAAAGTATTCCAGATAAAACGGTAATTCCACTCAAAACCCCTGCAAGTGGAACCGTTACAATTGTAGATAGCGTTGCAGCAGTCCCCGCACCACTCATTACAGATAAACTTGCCAGAACCGTACTAGATGCTTCAGCCATGTTCGCCGCGCGCTTATATTTGTTGTTAGCGTGTCTTTTTCTATTTGCACATTCTAACTAAAATATCCTGCATAGCGACGATATTATTCAACCTAAAATCTGAACTTCTTTCGTTAATTGGATACAGTGTTGATGTAGTGGTATTGAGAGTTGGATACAGTGTTGATGGATCGGTATTGACAATTGGAAGCGGTGATTCGTTCATATTTAAATTTTACAAATTTAGTTCAATATATTAGTATTTACACAATAAGTTCAATTAACAATGAGACAATAGTGGAAGAACTCTCTGGGTCACCGATTTTCGTAACAAAGTTAATAACACTACCTTGGGAAAGTCTAATTCGATCATTACCGGCGAACGAAACAATCGTCGAACTATCTCCAGAGATTTTAGTGACTCTATCCCCCGTTCTTCCCCATCTACTACAATATTTATCGCGACCGCGCCCACAGGTTTACCACTACCATTAACCGAGCAGACCGCCATTTGGATAACTTCACCTGCAGCTGTCATAGTGTATCCCCCATATTTATTACTCGCTTTGGCACCGAACGAATATTCATAGTGCCCCTCAACCAATGGGCCCCGCTTCTCAGCCCAAACTGTTATGACACGTTTTGGCGTTTTCATTGTTCGCACTATTCCGGCAAGCGCATTCTTTGAGGTATATGCCTCAGTACGAACTCGATTTACTTTATCATCAACCGCAACAAGTGATTCATCAATGGCGCGGATAGATTCAACCACTCGGGTTCCTAATCCCGCAATCCCCGTCCGATCCTCTGAGCGCAACACCCTATAAGCCTCCGTAAGGTCCGCCTGATGGTCTTCTCGGGCTTTCTCAATAACCGTTCGGGCCTCTTCCCGAAATTCTGTTATTTTTTTTCCTAGTTCAGTAAGTGCTGCTTCTCCGTTGGGAGAGTCCTCTGAGCGCAACACCCTATAAGCCTCCGTAATGTCCGCCTGGTGGTCTTCTCGGGCTTTCTCAATACCCGTTCGGACTCCATCAAGATCCAACCGGGTCTCTTTTTGAAATTCGGTTATTTTTTTGTCTAGTTCAGTAAGTGCCGCTTCTCTGTTGAGAGAGTCCTCTGAGCGCAACGCCCCATAAGCCTCCGCAATGGCTTCCTTGTGGTCTTCTCGGACCCACTCAACCCCCGACCTGGTCTCTTTCAGAAATTCGGCTATTTTTCCGTCTAGTTCAGTAAGTGTCGCTTCTTTACTGAGAGAGTCCTCTAAGCGCAACGCATCATAAGCCTCCGCAATGGCCTCCGTAAGGTCCGCCTGGTGGTCTTCTCGGGCTTTCTCAATACCCGACGTGGCCTCTTTTCGAAATTTGGTTATTTTTTTATCTAGTTCGGTAAATGCCGCATCTCTAATGAGAGAGTCCTCTAAGCGCAACGTAAGGGCCGCCTGGCGGTCTGCTCGGACTTTATCAATATCCGACCTGCTCTCTTTTCGAAATTTGGTTATTTGTTCACCTAGTTCGTTTAGTTCCGTTTCTCTGATGAGAGAGTCCTCTGAGCGCAACACCTTATAAGCCGCCTGATCTTTCTCAATTTGTGCAGTCGCCGTCAGCACTTCTACTCTAACATCTGATATACTCCTGTGAATCCCGTTTGTGACCTTCGATATAGTTTTATTGATCAGGGCCTTGTTTTTTCCAGTAGTTAAAAAGTCGCCCTCTGTCGGGATGAATCCACCTTTTGCGGTTCAAAATTCAAAATTCTTTGAATTTGTCACCCAATCGGAAGAACTACCTGGTCCGTATATACTCATTCTTAAAATTAATTATAATATGGGCACCTATACTCAATTGGAAATTTCGAGAACTACCGAAATCGGGTAATCGTTTTTCAACTTTCTCGCTTGATCATCGAGAATAGAGACCGTAAATTCGTGGATATGTCCCGATTCCAAAACTTCATCTCGGGGTGTGGGGAAGTCTAAGGTCACAGTCTCGCCATAGAAACAGTCGCTGGCGGGCACGGTTTTCAGTAATGTGCTGGGGGATCCGTCTACGTGTTGTACGATGTGTTCACCCGATCCAGGTGCACTCCCGAGAGTTTTCGTGAAGGCGAAGTCCACCGGATTATCACCGACGTACTCACCCGGGGATAAACACTCCTTTGTTTGAGGAGTATGTCTCTCTAAAACCGAGTTGAATACCCAAACGGGGCCCGGGGAGACCACTACCTTATTATCACTGCTGATGGTCATTGTTGCGAGCCCGGTAGCATTCGATACTGTGAGGTTGATTATACCGTCAAGCTCTGAGTTGACAAAATCTTTGAGCTGTCTTATTCCCCACAGTCCGTGAGGCAGCTTTACACCTAATTGTTGTCCATCCTTCACATAGTAAAACCCTTCACTCTTTTCCACATTCTGCCACCCAACCGTGAAGGTGATTGATCTGAGGCCCACCCGGCGTTTTCCGCAGCAGTTGTCGATTGATTTTTGAAGTTCACAACTCTCTTTTTGAACATTAGTGATAGTAGCAAACATAATAATATCTTTCAATGGATACCAAAGCATTTAGCTTTAACTCTAATGCAAAGTACGCGGTCGGAGGTAAAATACACGCAAAAAGACGTTGTTAACCGCCTTGTACACCCAACCGTAACGGTTAGACCGGACAGCGGCTTTGCCACCAACTTCCCTAACATCTTTGAACAATATAGGCTGCCCAAGATTACTACGATGGAGGCGGTAAACGGGTGGAAAGCAACACCGATGCAGTTTTGGCAGAACCAAATAAATTTCGCTGTATGGTGCGCAACAGCCGGGTGTGGAGTTTCACATAAAGACCAGCTGACATCCAAGAATGTCATGCTCCGAAGTGTCTACAACTTTCACGCGTATTATACTATTAGGAGGATTCTCAAAGAACTAGGTATTTCACTACCTCAAGACGACGCCTGGGATCCCATTTCCAACGCATACGACCGTATGGCGTTTGAAAGACTGTGTAAACGAATTTAACGTTTCAAAAGACGCGGACTGGAGACAGAAAGCATTTCCTACCAGCACCGGCCTCGGGGACGTTCTCATTCGGGGCCAGTCTGGAAATTGGGCACAGACTGATTTTAGACACGATCACTCCGGCGACCACATCGTCAGTCGGAACGCCGGGAATTTTGACTCCGCGACTATGACTTTCGGGTCGGAAGTGTCTGGAGGTCGGCACTGTGGCGTGTTTTCTTGTAAAATGTTACCTCCGAAACTGGCTCACGTCGATTACATACAGCAGGCTGCTGAGATTCAGGACGCGTGGGGTACATTTATGTTAGATACGGGTCTAGGGTTCACGCAGGCCGGGGTTACTCGCGTCAACGACTCCATTCGAACATACGTCTGGGCCATCCTCGGCGCACAGAAGCAAACTCGCAGTTCTATACTGGGCACGGGAACGGCGTTTGATGCACACAAACAATTCTTAGCACTTGTAGAGGACGCCATCTCAGCTAGGGTGGACCTGGAGAAGGCAATCCAGAATTATCAAGACGTTTTGCAGAATGCCAGCACTCCAGTAGACTATGTATTTGGAATAGGTCTTTATATGGCGCCGAGCAATATGATACTACGAGACGACCCGGTTGACGGTTACAATAATCAGATCGTAATCGCCACCGCCAATCAAAAAATCGGCCACAACGGTAACGTGAACACGGATATCATCAAGCGCACCACCAACATGATCGGGTTCAACAGTGTTGTAAGTGGAACCAATTTCATAAAACCCCCAAAACACAAAATGGATACACATCCCTCAACACAATCAAACCCAGTACCCTCAATTAGTAAATTGGATGCACCATCGAGTTCCCCCAATCCAATCATCAACAGACCAATCGCGATTGGAGAAACACCAATCGAGCTTGGAAGCACAACACACGAGGAGGAGAAATTAGGGCTCGTTATCGCCCTCGTGGCGATCGGATTATTTACGCTTTGGTTGTAGGAACTCTCTGGCGAAGAATAGTAGGGAGACGGCGATTGCCACGATTAAAGCCCAGGTATTTTTGGCTAGCCATCCGGCCGTTTTTGTTATAATAGATAGCAAGTAAGAAACGATACTTATTCGGATCAGTCCAGTAGTGCGGCAGCCGCCTTTTCTTTTCGGCTAATTTAGCCAGGAGACTGGCGAGGGCTTTTAGTTAGTTGTTTTTTTTACCCACTCCTTGGCTCCACCGGATGGAGCGGGTGCTGGTGCTGGAGCGGGTGGTGGCGCCGCACCACCAGTGAAAGCTAGAACTATGGTCGATATAGTCATGCCGATAGCAACGAGGATGCTTGCTATCGTGACACTCTGCTCTCTGAACAGAGTGCGAAGACGCTCACCGAGTGCCGTCTCCTCGTGCAGGACCCTCGAGATTGATTCGCGGATCCGACTTATTTGTGTGCGGAGAGCCTCACGGTTAGCCGAGGCGGCCTCCAAGCGAGCTTCTCTTTCATCCGCAAAGACCGCAGTCGTTCGGCGATCCGCTCGGTAGATTCTCTATCGTCACCGGCTTCCTCCAGTTTTCTTTCTTCTAGCGCGATATGTTCATCCAGCGCCGTGAGTTTGGAGAGGTTAAGGACCAGTTCGCCCCGGACGGTTTGTAGAGCCTTATCGAGTCCACGGAGTTCGCGAAGAGGTAACGGTGGGTCATCGTTGAGTATTTCCCCCAATTGCGATTGGACACTGAACGTGGTCTCCATCGTGTTAATAACGTCGGTGGCTATTTGAGGGACCTCGCTGAGCTCGACCGTTTCTATCGCGGTGGCCGTCTTCGCCATTGTTTTATCGGTGTCCTGTAGGGCCTCTACAGCGCGGGTCGGCATAATTGTTTTACCACGCGTCCAATCTGGAAATCCTAGTTCGTTTCTTATGATTTCACCACCGCCCCGGTTTCCTGCAATGGTGTTTAGCGATAGGGGTTTACCGGTATTCATGTTGATGATCGGGATATTTGATGATTTTAGTCGCAATCTACCGTTCAGATCCAATTCGAATTTGGAGTAGTCGCGACCGACAGACGGGACCAGACCTTTTTCTATCAAACTGTTGTAGTAGTCGTTTACAGCTCCCTCGAGTAATTCCCGACTTTGACCAACGCTGCTGGTAGTGCCACCTATTTCCTCCAATTCACTAATTGGAGGGGGTGTTTTTTGTCGAAGGTTGTGATGGAATCCTCGAAGTTATCATCATCATCATAATCATCGACGTAATCGTCTCTGCCGATTTCATCCATGTCAGCATCGTAATCAGCCATCTTTAATAATTTGTTTACACAATTAATTATGTATTAAAGACAAAACCATACGGGTTTAATAGTTTCAATAATCTTGAAAAAATTAATTATGTCTTCGAGTCAATACGGTCGCAAACTCAATCCATACCGCAGACTGCGTGAGCCCCTCGGGGCAAAAGGCGTGAGACAGAGTGTCGTTATTACGAACAACCCATCGACGATCGACCAGAACCAGCAGCTCTTAGTCCGCTTCCCCAACCTCGGAACTCACGACGTCATTGTGCCGGGTACTGTTCGCCTCGCTTTCACTATTTCGCTAACGTCGACGGACGCGGACCGAACCGTCGTTCAGAACCTGGGTCGCGCCATAGTCAAGAAGACTATGATAAAGATTTCTGGTAATGAGGTGATGTCGATCGACGACAGCGACGTCTACCATTGCTATCAGGACCTGTGGAAGACGGCACAAGAGCGCGAAAACGCTGTCTATCAGGGTATTGACACCAGCAAAAATAAGAACGTAACCAAACTTAGAATCGGGGCTGCTAACAAGGTAGATAACAACGCGAGTGACAACGCGGTCGCGGGCGCTTACGGCAACCGCTTCTACATCCCGCTCGACTTTGAGTTGCTGGAGAGCCACATGCCCTACTATCAGAGTGCTTTGGCTGACCGCCTCGAATACGAACTAACGTTTACAACGACTACAGCCGAGTTCTCATAGCCAGCGACATGTTATCGACGTATACGATCGACCAATGTTTCGCTGGAGTACGACATGGTCATGATGCCCGAACTCGCGCGATTGATCAGAACCCAGTACGCCGGGCGCGTTTGCCATACTTTACGACCGAGTTCTTTGCTTCGCCATCGTAAGATGACGAAAGACAAAGGCGACACATTGTGGAATATTAATGTCAACGTACCCGCCCGCTCGATGAAAGGTATACTGATGTTGTTCGTGGATGCTCGGTTCGCGTTCGGTGCTCGAAAAACCGACAAATTATATAACCCCAAAATCACGAAGGTAGAGGTGACGATCGAGGGAGTACCCAATCAACTCTACAGCGCGGGTCTTCGCGCGCACCAGCAGTGGGACGAAGTAAGAAAGCAGTTTGCTGCCGGCTCTAAACGCTCTCCGGAGGTTGCGTCGGTTGCCAAAGACCTGCACCTCTCGGCCGTCTCCCTCTCGGAGTTCCTGACTACCAAATACGCCTTATGGCTAGACATGCGAGCCAGCGACGACGACCAAATGCACGGTAGCGGACGTCAAGTTGAGAACGCTAGCGAGGGTGTGACGATCCAGATAACCAAAGAGGCTGATGGAAATGGCGCATTGAACGTGTACTTATATATAATTACAGACGCACAACTGAACATCGAAGATGGTCGATACGTCTCAGCGATCTACTAAATCTAACGATTTATTAATAAAAAAATCATCTAACGATTTATTTAATAATTCTAAAGAATTAATTAAATATCAATACCAATTCACGATTGGAGATGCCCACTCTGCCATAATATGTGGGCAGACAGGATGTGGAAAAACGGTTTTCATCCTAGACTTGCTCGAGGGCTCCTACCGCGATGCCTTTCGTCATATTGTGATCCTGTGTCCCACTGTGCGGCACAACGATACTTATCAGCGGCGCCCGTGGATATGGACCGACCCTGAGGTATACGTTATTGACCCCGGTGATAGGCTTCACGATTGGCTGCGTGGTTTATACCAAAAATTCCAGGGTGAGCCCACCCTATACGTGATTGATGATTGCTCAGCCAAGGCGGCGATGACCAAAAAGAAGGACATGCTCTCTGAGCTCGCATTTTCTGGCCGCCATGCTAGGCAAAGTGTATGGATATCCACTCAAAAGTACAACTCCGTCCTTAAGGATCTGCGCGAGCAAACGAAATGGGTCGCCCTCTTTCACTGCAAGGACCGAGACTCATTCGATGACTGTCTTAGAGAGAATGACGTTATCCCAACGCGCGAGGAGCGCCTGGAGGTTCGACAGATGCTTTCGGAAACTAAGCACGCCAAACTTTTGCTAAATACTGATCAACCAACTGCTTACGAAGTTATCAATTAATTAATTAGCAATTACTTAACGCTCGTTAGTAATTGCCGAGTAAATGCTTAACAATTAATTTTAAGAAAATTAGCAATTACTGAACAATGCTTAGCAATTGCTGAAGAAATGCTTAGCAAATGTTGAACAAATGCTGAACAATGGTTAACAATGTTAACAATTTGGTGTTCCGCTGCGAGCTTTGTTGCGAGCATAACGGTGATCATAAGTATCGGGTGGTGCGCTTTTATTATTTTAATAATTTTGAAAAAATTAAGAAATAAATATGTTAAAGTGATGAGAGCTGTTAGAATAGTTAAATTAATTTTAAGAAAAATGAACTGCGACGAACTTCTCGATCAGCTAATAGAAGAAACCTCAACTCCGACTGCCAACAATAATGATCCGACAGAGCAATCGGAATCGGGGGTTGGTATTGGGTTGAGTGCAACGACTCTGAATGAAAATGAAAATGCGGCGCGACGAGAGCGGCTAGCTGCGCTGGTTGCTGGTGGACAATCGGAGCATTATCTCGGTAGGCGTATCTCAGTTTTTCAGGTGGATAAGATGTCAGATGCGGAGATTGATAAAATGTATGCGCGATACGAATCCAAATTGGGAGCAGAGATGACAAAAACTCTTGGATCGGCGGCTATTCATTTGTACGCTACCGCCGTTAGTATACTTCTCCCTATATCAAACACCGAGGGGTTGATTCACGATCTAGAGACTGACCCTTTTATAGGACACACTCTTAGAACAGCCTACTGCTCAATTTATCACAAGTTTGGAATGTACTTAGCTCCACTGACAACCACGTTGACCACGGGTAAACATTGTCAATTTGGACATATATGCCCACGAACTATAAGCCCTAATACAAAATATAATTTTGAAAATGATGACACAAGACACACCAGCGAGAGTGACGGAGTTGAACCCGATTGCTCCAACTCCGCCACTGGATGACATACGGCATATAAAAAATCCCAAAAGACAGGCAGCTGGGCGGGCGGCGGCTGCCACCCGAAAAGTTAAACAAGATAAAATACTCGCCGAGCTTCGAGAGGCTAAACTCCAATCGAGATTGGGGTTGCAGCCAATTAGTGAATTGATGGGGACGGAGACAACAAAACATCTGAAGACAGAGTTGAGTACAACAACACCCCCAATTCACGAATTGGAAGCACACTCAAATTCTTTGAATTTGTCACCCAATACCAACAGCCGTTGGAGTTGGGCGAATCCGATTGAACCCAAATTCGTGAATTGGAGTTGGGTTGTTTGTGGTGGTCTGGCAGTTGTTGGTGCCCTGTGCGTGTGGAAATACCCGAAAAAACAACCAGCCAGTGTTCAGAAGAAAGTTACGAAACACCAATCGCGATTGGATGCGCCCCATTTAAACATTGATCGCGACCCCTTTTATATGCAATAATTATAATGGCTGAACAAGATGGTAAAATGTTAGTGAATGCGCTTTATCACGCCGTGGTGATATCGGGTTTCAGTATCGGGTATGCTCGACTATCAAAGATGGCCCTAGGAGGAACCGCTCCCAAATTGGACTTTACTGTTAGAGACGTAGGGCTCGCGACCTTAGATGTAGCGGCCGCAGTTTGGACCCGAGATTATCTAGTTAAAGCTGGAATTCTACCAGTTAATATATGGAAATAAATGGCTTCAATCGCAGTAATAGTAGGTGGTGCGCTTGTAAACGCATTGGCGTTCAGCGGTAGCAACTTTTTATTCTCTAAAATGAAAAGCTCGAACGTGGATGAGGAGCGTAAGCGTCACGATTTAGCTGTAGAACAACTCAATAGCGCAAAGAAAGCGTGGTCGAAAAAAACGAACGCCCCATCTGGACTGGGTCAATGAAGAGCTTCGCCGCGAAAATCACGCCGCGCAAACAAACTTTTCAGAACGTTGAAGAAGCCAACCGCGAGTACGCTGGCATATCCGCACAAAAGTCTCGATCCATGGATCCCGAGCCCCAACTTTCAGATTTCTATGTACCGTCAGAGGCCCAAAAAGATCGCGAGATCGCGTTCATCGTCGTGGGAATGGGTGTGGTTGGGTCTCGTCGGCTATTATATAAAATAAATAATTAATTATATATATATATATATATAGAACGATGTTAGTTGACGAACTTTATTACGCTATGATCGATGTAGGCTACACTGCCCAAAAACATCGTTTACCTGGTGCAAAGAGTATGATTCGTCTGGCCCGAGATTCTCTCGAGACGTGGCGCGAGGACGAAAAAGCGGCCACCCTTTTCGCAAAGCGGATGTTAGATTCCTCCGAGTTAGATTCCCCAGAATTCCCTCTCCTGTTCCAACCCAAACGCGATTGGGGCTGCAGCGAAACTTCCAACAAAGGTTTATTATTAACGACGCAGTTGCCGGACAAACTGGCGAGGGCATGTTGGAGATTGTCCGATATATTAGAATACTTCGCATACGAGGAACACGCGCAAACTTGATACCAAACTAAATCGCAAGCTGTCGAATACATACTATAGCCCACGTGGCTACTGGAAGGGACTCGCGGCCATCAAGAACCTCGCGGCGGCGACCAAGGTTTCAGAAAACGCAGTCAAGGAATGGCTCAAGAAGCAGGCCATCTGGCAGATCTATTTACCCGCGCCTCACAATATTCCGCGCCCGAAATTCGACGTGCCGGTGCCGAACCAAGTTCACCAAGCGGATCTCCTGTTTCTCCCTCACGATCGCGTCGGTCGCAAAACGTACAAGTACGCACTGACAATCGTTGACGTAGCGAGTTGTTATAAGGGGGCTGAGCCGTTGGCCACTAAAGAGTCTAAGGAAGTGGCCGAAGCTCTTTCCCGAATATATAAGAGGAGTCCTCTCAAATGGCCGAATCTTCTTCAGGTCGATCCCGGCCGCGAGTTCATGGGCGCGGTCTCTCAGCTATTGTCTAAGCACAAAGTTTCTATCAGACGCGGCCGCGTCAACATCCACCGGGACCAGGGGATCGTGGAGCGGTTCAATCGAACCCTGGCTGAGAGGCTGTTCGGACACCAATATGCCAAAGAACTTGTAGACCCTCATTCGCGATCGACCGAGTGGGTGGAGAGGTGACCAGATTGATAGGTAAAAAGCCCGTAGATGCCATCAAGTCTAAAAAGGTGACGAGCAAGCCCTCTGCCGTCTCGCGCGGGCGACCTGTTGGTTTAGAGGAGCAGCAATCGCCGATTGCGCTTCCATCGGATGTTGACGTCCGGTACCTCTATCAACCGGGAGAGCTTGAAGGTGGCAGCCGCCGCGCGACTGATCCCGTGTGGTCTCTCAATGTATAACATCTAGATCGATCTATTACCAAACCCGATGAGCCCGTGCTCTACTATTTGGCTGATGGTCCATCTCGCGGTTTTGTTTGCGAAGAACTTCTTATGGTACCTTCTGACACCCAGCTGCCCCCGATTGCTTAAATCAGGAGAGGTTCTGTATGTATTCCGTCTGGTAACACGCGTCTTTTATCGTAGTATGCCGAGAGTCCTAATTTTCGTTGACAGTACGTTTTCATAACGCCGTCTTTCATTTTAAATCCTCTATTTTGTGCTACATCTATAATGTGTTTTCCATCTTCTGTAGTTTCACTTAGTACTCGTTTATATCTATCCCACCAATTTAAATTGTTAGTTCTCTTGGACATTCCTTCGCAGTTGTTTTTATTATTAATTTGTTCCAAATTATCTTTAGAATTAAATTTTTCTACGAAATAACACTTACTAGATAACGCTATCGCCCTATCTCCGCTGAATTCCATTTTGAAAAGTCCTGGCTCTCTTTCGCTCCATTTATCCCAAGCCAACCATTTCTTTTTTTCTTTTTCAAACTCGTCTAGTAAGTTAGGTCTAATCAATTCCTCTATCGTTTTTCCACTAACTCCTATATACATACTATCCGTGTCCATCTGTATTAATTCAAAGTCTTCTCTTTTTACGTATTTGTCTAGAAATTCGTAGTAAAACTCCAACATTCTCAATTTAGCTAGTTGATAAACCGATATTCCACAGTGGAAGGGGCTCTTTATTGCACACCGGGTTTCGGGAAGATATTTCGTACGCATCTCCTATCTCTTCCAATCATCAAAGAATGCAGATCTTAACGCTTTGTCAACCACAGGTTTCGTCCTGTGTATAGTCGTATTTAAATGTCTCCTTTTGCCTCTATCATTTTTCCACAACACGAATTGCCTAATAATTTCATTATGTCCGCTACTGGTTTCTTATTTGGTTCTACATCGCCTGTTCGTCTTGCGCTGTAACTCTTTTGCGAACCATTCGAAGGGTTTTACCACTAATATAATCTATAACACGATGAACTCCGTTATTTCTAGGCCGTGTTTTAAATACCATTTCAATAGTGGCGCGTACAGCAGTACTTTGGTGGCCGACATAGATCCCACCAATTTTCTTCCATTTCCTCTAGTTCTTCCAGTATCTTCCAAATATTTTATCATGTGTTCTGGAACCTCATCAACATCTACTTCTCTGTTTATAAAAAGTGGAGACATTTCAGAAAACTTATCTTTTAAGTTGTGTGGAACTTCTATATCCACCTCCGCAAACCCAAACCAGTCTCCAGATAAAACTCTTTTACAAAACTTTTAATAAATTTAGGATTATGTGGGGTATCTATATGGTGTATGTTTTCTCTCCCACACGGCATATCTTTATTTAAAAACGTAGATAAATATAACGCGTTTGCATCATACCCCAAAATAGCCTTGCAAGGTTTTGTTTAATTCCATTTGACCCAAATGAGGAATTAGATCTAATATTTGAAACACCGGCTTCTGCATAGCGTGTAAATACGATTGATGGACCCCCCGACTAGAGCGTCTTTCATCATTTTGTATGTTTCTTCTTTTGGTGCATATAGAGCCCCCTCCGGTATAGATTTTTGTTCTTTAATGGTTTCCTCTCAATAAATATTGTATAGCCACACCCGGTAGTGTTACCGCATCTTTGAAAATATCCACACCTCTGTGTTTATAAAAATTCACACATTTTTTCCACCGCTTCTAGGAACGGTGCTACATCTAAATCGTTATAATATTTCAACCAATCTCTGAAAGTTTTCATATTCTTTTCTTTGAAAATTCTACGACATTTACTTAATTCTGTTTCATCTAGTAACATTTTCCCAGATAGTTTGAAATACCAATTCTCTATATCCGGCAGTCCTGGGTAATCCAGTTTGTCTGGAGAATCGAACCACTCGTAAGGAAAGAAAGATTTCTGTCCTTTGCATTCGTAGGCTTTTATCCAACTATCGTAACTTACACCAGGTCCTAGATAAAGTATTACATCAAGAAATCTAAACTCTGGAGTAAATAGAAATATTGTTGCGTTTGCACGTTTTCCGACCATTACTTTCTTTGTTGTTGATGCCAGTTCGCCTACTAGGTATTTCTTTATTAAGTTTATATCGTACTTACTGCTGTTAAAACTATAACCGGTACTTGCTCTATCCACTGTTCGATCTTGGCGATTTGGTTTTTACGTAAATGTTCTGTATTAAACCCATATCTTGACCACACTTCTTCTCTTATAGCTTTTCCCCTGACTTTCAAATCTTTCTAACAATTTTTCTATAAGTTTTGCGGGATCTTTATCACAAATATGAGTTACTGTTCCTGAGAAATTATCTCCTATACTAACGCTTACCGGAACGTGCTCGGCTTCGTACTCTAAACTATTACCGAGAGTTTCAAATTCTGGGTTGAGATATGCCTCAAAATCATATACTATCTGATATGGATAAAGAGTAGTGTCGCAACCGATCTTTATATCTTTACCCGTTCTTTGGAATTCGCATTCCCACATAACTACTAGGTTGAATTCTTTGCTTCTTCTAATAAATGTATATCTTCTCGTAGTGGATGCGCGTTCATTTTTTCTATGCTTTGCATGAATCTCGCACCCGTGCCAGTAACAGCCGTGATATTGATATACGGTATTGTTTTCTTGGCAGTATCCATCTACTGGAGCTCCTAAAATCCATATTTCACCCCCGTGTCCGCACTGTTCGTGGTGAATGTGAATTCCCTCCGCTTTTCCACAGAATACATCCAATCGATCGCCCCATAAACTGTTAGAACTTTTTGGGTAAAACGCTTTCTCGAACGACGAACGCGGGGCGCTCTAAATAATTTACCATCACATACTATTTTTGTCTCACCTTTCATACATTTTGGTCCGTGTCTTTTCATATTACTCGCTGTCGTGAATTTCTGTTTGCAATTATCGCAGGCGTAAATTTTAGATAGGTTTTAAGGTTTTTTTAAGGTTTTTTATCAGAAATGCGTGATTATTAAACAGTCCTATTGTCATTGGTTTATTACCTATTTCCTTGTAGTGTGCTGGCACCTTTTTCAACCACCATACGTCACATTCGGTCGGTTGATATACTTCTATACCGATTTTAAAAAACTCTTCAACCTTTTTCAGGTCTGAAAAAGGAATTGGTGAAACCACATTAGTACCGAAATATTGCTTACTAAAATTCTCTCGCTTTGTCCGTACATCTGTCGGGTCTGTTACCTGTCATATGCATCGCTAAACATCTGAACAGACAAAGGTCGTCATTATACTTATCTAAAGAATACATACCTTTTTTATTCTTCAACCATTCTGGAAGTTCTCCTCCTGCTGCTTCTTTGGATTGTAGTCCCAAATCTATTCCCCTACTGCCCTGTATTAGCTTTACGAAAACCTCTACCCATCTTACAAACTTCCACTTTGTATTCGGTCTGTCTATTTTATCGACATTATTCGTGTTTGCTCCTTATCTGACAGCCATTTTTTAACGGTTTTCATTGATGATAGTGGTTCGCTACCACCGAGATTTTTGTGAAATATTAGAGTTATAGGTTTTCCATTTTTAGTTTCCTCCATATGTTCTAGCTTGTAAGAATATGAATATCTCAAATAAAAATTTGTTGTTAGATACGGAGCGAGTTTATCGGACATGCGTTCAGACTCGTTAATGTTAATGTTTTTACGAAAGGATAATGTAACTACCCGTCTTCCATTTCTACCTTTTCCAATGTTTCATCGTGAGCCCCCAATATTTCTTCACCTTTTTCCACTATCGCGCGAACTATAGATCATTTATTTGGTATTTGGTCACCTGTGTCTAATTTGAGACAAATTATTTGTGCTTGAAGGTAATTCTTTAGATTAAATACACTAGCCCTTAGCTCCGCAATACTTTCTTTTTGAATTCTGTTACAAACTTCCTCCGCTAGTAAGAGGTCTTTAAATGCCCCTCTTTTATAGGCGCGGGTAAACCGCTTCATAAACGCCTCATTCTTTGTGGCGTTTATCAAATTTGTCAAACCCCCTAACTCTCAACCGTTTACTATAAGTTAATCCCTAGAGATTCGGCTTCTCTCTTCAAACTTTCGATTTCTGCGTTATTCATATTTTCTGTAATATACTTTTTGTATAACCTATGAAATTTATCTGTTCAATTGGTCGTGAAAACATTATGTTTTTTTTTTTTCACTTCCAATTGAATATAAACATACATATATATATATAATATATATAATGGAGTGTGAGACTTGTTGTAAGACGTTTACGCGTAAAGACTATCTACGAAGCATCTAGCGAGACGTAGAAAATTTCCTTGTGTCCCCCCCACAATTTCAATGCCCCAGATGCCCTTGTAAATTCGTTAGTGCCCAAATTCTTTGTAGACATAAGCAACTACGCTGCCCTGTGGCTAAATGGTGAACGCGGTAGGACTAGAGCTGGTAGAATTAGTTGCTGATCTGCGAAATAAATTAGCTATATCGGAGGAGAAAAATGGGGTGTTGGAATATAAACTATTGTACTTGCATTAATGATTTCGACTTTTGAAAAAAGTCAATTACCAATATAATTGGGACTCCCTCTTTTCATAAATTTGCTGTGAAAACATTACGTTTTTTTTCAATACCAATTTTGGATTTTTCGGGGGTGGTGGGGGACAATTTCCCTCGTTAACCAATTTTTGATTTTCGGGGTGGTGGGGGTATTATAGAGGGTTATAAATGATATCACGGTAGGTGGTATCATTTTGAATCCCTATATACTACTGGGTATATGGATGCAAAAGTCATTTGTCCGTTACTCCGGAGTCCGTCACGTATTCCAATCTGCTACAACTTATTTACCTTGTTACCGAGTGGCTTGAAACTTCGTGTGCATGTGTATTACCACCCAAATGTTCATTCTGCACCCAGTCCATGCTCCCGTCGTGGCCAAGGTCAAGGACAAATAACTTCGAAATTTCCGTCCAGTACATTTATTTGCGTCCAGTAGATACGTGCGCGTTTCTCCATATTCGGCTATAACTTATTTACTGTGAGAGCTATTGACTTCAAACTGCATGTGCATGTAACTCATAATGCATAGTTTCATTCCCCGCCCCACCCATGCTCCCCCATGCCCAAGGTCAAAGTCAAATAACTTTTTCCATTCTGCTACAACTGCTTTTCTTTATGACCGATTGACTTCAAACTTCACATGCATGTTTCTCATTATTCATATTTTGCCCCATCCAGGCCCACATTCCCAAAGTCAAAAATGTCAGATAAACAATAGTCATTATGAAAATGTCCATATGCCGGTCAGAGAACAGAAATATTATGCAACTTTTCATAGCGACTAATGTTTGTCTGAGAACGAGAATGTTATGAAAATGTTCATAGCGACTACAATATGTGGGAGCGATGGACATTTTCATAATGATTGTTGTTTATCTGAGAACCGAATGTTATGAACATTTTCATAGTGACTTCAATATGTGAACAGAACAGAACAGAACAAGGCCTTTATTTGCAATATTCTCAGACCACACAGTGGTCTATGAGTGCTTACAAGTACAGAATAATTTGTATTATCAACAACAACTACATGTTGGACAATAAATATGCATGCAAATATGTTGAAAACAGAATATACCAATAATTAATTTTGGCTAGAGTAAGTCGTGTGTTATCACCAATATTGAGCATGACTTTTGTAGAAAGAACGTAGTTGGGGATAAATTTGCAAGGATTGAAACTATGTGATTATCACACAATGGGGCTGATACTGAGTAGTATATAGGGAGTCAAAATGATACCACCTAACGGTGGTATCATTTCTCCACCCTATATACTACTCCACCACCCCCCGAAAAATCAAAAATTGGTTAACGAGGAAATTGTCTCCCACCAACCACGAAAAATCCAAAATTGGTGTCATAAATACATCATGTTGTTTTCACGTCCAATTGAACAGATAAATTTAATAGGTTATAATAATATATAAAAAATGAATAATAAAATATACACAACGAATTGGACGTTTGTAATGACTTGGATGAAGCATTTTACGCTGTTGTTTCTACAGTATTAAAACACGGTAAAATGACAATACTATGTGGTATCGAATACATGAAATATCAGCGTAATTTATTACGCTGCGATAAAAACGTTGCATTTACAATATTAAACCGGCAATTATGTCGCCGGTATAAGTATCAAATTTATGTAATGAAGCGACTAAATAGGATCGGAGAAACACTACCGAAACATTATCAAACTAATTTTATAAAACAGTTTAAAATTAAAGATTCGTTTACGGATATGCGTTTCTACGATATCACTTTTAACGAAGAAATTGGAAAATTATTAGAAGAAATTGAAAATTATTGAACAGAAAAAAAAAATAAAAAAAAAACTATTAGAGAAAATGGATAATACAATACAATTGGAATTTGAAAGTTTTTAATAACTGTGTTGAAGAAATTTATGAAGAATACGGGGTTATAATCCATATATAAATTCTATAAAATGAGAACACTAGGCGATATCGAATACATGAAATACCAGCGTAATTTATTACGCTCCGATAAAAACGTTGCATTTACAATATTATACCGGCAATTATGTCAACTATACAATAGGCAAATACAAACATTAAGACGGATAATGCGTATCGGATATGAAATTAAGGTGTATTATATAAAATTGTTAAAATCCAACGATTCGTTTACGAATATACATTTTCTCGATATCGCTTATAAAGATATTAATAATTTGTAAAAAAAAAATAACAAAAGCCTCCACTCGTGCACAACACCCCCAGCGACTGGGCAGATTTCTAGCCGGCACCCAGCCACTGGGGTGTTGGGACCTTTCTTAAGCCCACGCATCTGTTGGCTCACAGTCTGGTTTTACGGGTCGCCTTGAACCCATTGCCAATTCCTCTAATTAAGAGAAAACCAGCGAAGTAAGGAGAGCCTATGTGTGAATTTGGTTTCCGAAATTGCAAAGCTCTTAGGCAGAAATCTGTTAGGCCGGCACCTTTGAGCTACACAATTACATCTCCAAATCACACATATGGATAGACTGCTACATTAAACAGACGAGACGGACGTCATACCGGATCAACAACATAGCACACACGAGATGAGACCAATTGTTGTAAGGTCAACAAAACATATATATATCATCAGTTTTCCTATACAACATACAAATGGTGTGCATATTATAATTATTTATTAATACCTATTGGCGAAAGAAAATATGTGATGGTTCGTTATTTTGTAATAATTTTATTATTAATTTTTATTTTTTTTTTAATAATTTAAATTAAAGCTGAACACCCCCTATTATTACATAGTAATTAATTTATGTTGCAACGACAATGTTTCATTACACGGGTTATGGCCCATGCGTAAATTGATAGCCGAGTAAACAGAGCCGAGTGTATAAATTACACAGACGGTGTGTACAGTGTAATCCTCGACTGAATTTGTAATTCTCAGTGAAAAAACATGTTGTATAGGTATGTTAAATTTGTTTACTGCACCAATATAATTTTGAAAAAAATTATTAGGAAAATTATAAAATTAAGAATTTTTTTTTTTTTTTTTAATTATTTTTAATATAATGGTGCTGTAACATTCCTCCGACTTTATTTCAAGTTTACCCTAAATTTTATCCCAATCAGTACACTCAATTTTGGGCATGGTGGCGCGCGCCTTGATCCTTATATCTTTTTTAATTTTTTCTTCATATCTCCCCATTTCTTCCACCAAGGATTCAAACTCTAAATATTTGATATTCTTATCGGCCAACGCTTTGGACACCATAACGTCGATGCTATTTTTCTTAGACCTAGCGAGAACGGATATTCTATCATGTTTTCTACTTTTTTTTTCTCGAGTTTTCCACCCGCCGCCCTAATTACCATACAAAGTGTTCCAGATAAAACGGTAATTCCACTCAAAACCCCTGCAAGTGGAATCATTACAATTGTAGATAGCGTTGCAGCAGTCCCCGCCCCACACAACACAGAAACACTTGCCAGAACCGTACTAGATGCTTCAGCTATGTTTGCCGCGCGCTTATATTTGTTAGCGTGTCTTTTTCTATTTGCACATTCTCTAACTAAAATATCCTGCATAGCGACGATATTATTCAACCTAAAATCTGAACTTCTTTCGTTAATTGGATATAGTGTTGGGGAGTGGTATTGACAATTGGATTACAGTGTTGGTGGAGTGGTATTGAGAGTTGGATACAGTGTTGGTGGAGTGGTATTGAGAGTTGGATACAGTGTTGGTGGAGTGGTATTGAGAGTTGGATATGGTGATTGCGTTCATAGTTAAAATTTATTTCAATATATTAGTATTTACACAATAAGTTCAATTAACAATGAGACAATAGTGGAAGAACTCCCTGGGTCACCGATTTTCGTAACAAAGTTTAATAACACTACCTTGGGAAAGTCTAATTCGATCATCACCGGAGAACGAAACCACCGTCGAACTATCTCCAGAGATTTTAGTGACTCCAATCCCCCGTTCTTTCCCATCTACTACAATATATTACGCGACCGCGCCCACAGGTTTACCACTACCATTAACCGAGCAGACCGCCATTTGGACAACTTCACCTACAGCTGTCCATAGTGTATCCCCCATATTTATTACTCGCTTTGGCACCGAACGAATATTCATAGTGCCCCTCAACCAATGGGCCCCGCTTCTCAGCCCAAACTGTTATGACACGTTTTGGTGTTTTCATTGTTTTCACTATTCCGGCAAGAGCATTGTTTGCGTTATATGCCTCAGTACGATCTCATAAGAGGCCTCCTCAAGAGCTTTGGTCGCGGCTATACGATCATGTTTCAGTTTATCGGTTATCTTTTATCTAGTTCAGTAAGTGTCGCTTCTCTGTTGATAGAGTCCTCTGAGCGCAACACCTATAAGCCTTGGTAAGGTCCGCCTGGTGGCCTTCTAAGGCTTTAATCAATACCGAACCGGGCCTCTTTTTGAAATTCGGTTATTTTTTCATCTAGTTCAGTAAGTGTCGCTTCTCTGTTGATAGAGTCCTCTAAGAGCAAACACCCTATAAGCTTCCGTAATATCCGCCCTGGTGGTCTTCTAGGGCTTTCTCAATACCCGTTCGGACTCCATCAAGATCAAACCGGGTCTCTTTTTTAAATTCGGTTATTTTTTCATATATGTCAGTAAGTGCCGCTTCTCTGTTGAGAGAGTCCTCTGAGCGTAACGCCCCATAAGCCTCCGCAATGGCCTCTTTGTGGTCTTTCTCGGACCCACTCTCAACCCCGACCTGGTCTCTTTCAGAAATTCGGCTATTTTTCCATCTAGTTCGGTAAGTGTCGCTTCTTTGCTGTGAGAGTTCTCTAAGCGCAACGCATCATAAGCCTCCGCAATGGCCTCTGCAAGGTTCGACTGGTGGTCTTCTCGGACTTTATCAATACCCGACCGGGTCTCTTTTCGAAATTTGGTTATTTTTTTTTTATCTAGTTCAGTAAGTGCCGCTTCTCTGATGAGAGAGTCCTCTGAGCGCAACACCTCATAAGCCTTCGTAAGGTCCGCCTGGTGGTCTCGTGCTTTCTCAATACCCGACGTGGCCTCATTCGAAAATCGATTATTTTCCCGTCTAATTCAGCAAGTGTAGCTTCTTTGCTGAGAGAGTCTTTCTAAGCGCAACACCCCATAAACCTCCGTAATGTCAGCCTGGCGGTCTTCTTCGGGCTTTATCAATCCCCAACCGGGCCTCTTTTCTAAATTTGGTTATTTTTTTACCTAGTTCGTTTAGTTCCGTATGCGTTTCTTCACGACTTTGTGTATTCACAGCCAGGGCATATTCTCTAAGTTGTGATAGTAGACTCTTGTGAATCTCGTCCGTGGCCCTCGATATAGTTCATTGATCAAGGCCTTTGTTTTTTGGGTAGTTAAAAAGTCGCCTCTGCTGCGGGATGAATCCCCCTTCTGGCCGGTTCCAAATTATTTGAATTTGTCACCCAATCGGAAGAACTACCTGGTCCGTATATACTCATAATGTTGATAATATATATTACGAACATGCGTTTAATTCTAATTTTTTCAAAATTATTAATTAATTTGAAATTTCTAGGACGACCGAAATCGGGTAATCGTTCTTCAACTCTCGCCCTTTATCATCAAGAATATAAACTCTTCAACTCGTGGATGTGTCCCGATTCCAAAACTTTCATCTCTGGGTGTGGGAAGTCTAAGGTTACAGTCTCGCCATAGAAACAATCGCTGGCGGGCACAGTTTTAAGTAATGTGCTGGGGGATCCGTCTATCGTGTTGTACGATGTGTTCACCCGATCCAGGTGCACCCTGAGAGTTTTTGTGAAGGTGAAGTCCACCGGGTTATCACCGACGTACTCACCCGGGGTGAACACTCCTTTGTTTGAGGAGTATGTCTCTCTAAAACCGAGTTGAATACCCAACCCGGGGAGACCACTACTCACTGCCGATGATCATTGTTGTGAGCCCGGTAGCATTCGATACTGTGAGGTTGATTATACCGTCAAGCTCTGAGTTGACAAAAATCTTTGAGCTGTCTTATTCCCCACAGTCCGTGAGGCAGCTTTACACCTAATTGTTGTCCATCCTTCACATAGTAAAAAACCCTTCGCTCTTCCCCACATTCTGCCATCCAACCGTGAAGGTGATTGATCTAAGGCCTACACGGCGTTTTCCGCAGCAGTTGTCTATTAATTTTTGAAGTTCACAACTCCCTTTTTGAACATTAGTTATAGTAGCAAACATAATAATATCTTTCATAAAGGATACCAAAGCATTTAGCTTTAACTCTAATGCAAGTATAAAGTTGGTGGTGTATACGCTCAAAAGAACACCATTGGTTGGCTTGTGCACCCTAAAATTAAGAGTCAGTTTGGGCATGGGTTCCGACACAAATTTCACTAACATATTTGAGAAATATAGGGTGACCAAGATTAGTACGGTGGATGGGGTAAACGGATGGCGGGCAACTCCGATGCAGTACTGCAGAACCAACTAAATTTTGCCGTGTGTGTGCCACACAACTGGGTGTGGTGTATCTTTGGAGACCACATAAAACCAAGTAACAGCATGATGAGCAGTAGCTTATACAACTTTCTATTTATTATACTATTAGAGGATTTTGAAAGAATTACGTGTTCAACTACCTCAAGACGACGGGTGGAATCCCATTTCCAACACATACAACCGTAAGGAGTTCGAACGGATATGTGACGAATTTGGTGTGGACCCAAACCGTGATTGGAAACAAAAAGTTTACACCAAGAACGATTCAATGGGCGACCCCTTTTTTGAAGAAGAAGCTGGAAATGATGTAAAAGTTGTTGATGGCACATTCGATAGCAGTACTATGAGGTACACGTCAAGTTTCCTAATACATAAAAGACCAAGTTTTTTTCTTGATATGTTCTCAGATAAAACCTACTACCAAACATATCCGGCTTCACTACACCAACCATCTAAAGTTGGAATAGCATGGAGTACATTTATATTAGATAAAAGCACTGGATTTACTCAGGCCGGGGTTTACTCGCCTCAACGACTCCCATTCGTACATATGTGTGGGCTATACTAGGTGCACAAAAACAAACTCGCAGTTTATAATAGGATTCGGAACGGCGTTTGACGCGCAAAAAACACAGTTCTTGGTACTTGTTGAGGACGCCATTCTCAGCTAGGGTGGACTGGAGAAGGACAATCCAGAATTATCAAGTCGTTTTGCAGGACTGCCAGCACCCCAGTAGACTATGTATTTGGAATAGGTCTTTATATGGCGCCGAGCATATGATACTACGAGACGACCCGGTTGACGGTTACAATAATCATATCGTAATCGCCACCGCCAATCAAAAAATAGGCCACAACGGTAACGTGAACACGGATATCATCAAGCGCACCCCCAACAGTGGAACCGATTTCCATAAAACACAAAATGGATACACCTCCCCAATTCGTAAATCGAACCCAGTACCCACTTCGTAATTGGATGCACCATCCGAGTTCCATCAACAGACCAATCGCGATTGGAGAAACACCAATCATCAACAATGTTGAAATTGGAAGCACAACACAGAGGAGGAAAAGAAAATTAGGGCTCGTCATCACCCTCGTGGCGATCGGATTATTTACGCTTTGGTGTAGGAACTCTCTGACAGAGAATAATAGGAGACCGGCGATTGCCACGATTAAAGCCCAAGTATTATTGGCTAGCCATCCGACCGTTTTGATAATATAGATAGCAAATAAGAAACGATACTTCCGATCAGTCCAGGTAGTGCGGCAGCCAACTTTCCTGCTAATTTAGCCAGGAGATTGGCGAGGGCTTTTAGTTGTTTTTTTACCACTCCTTAGCTCCACCGGATGGAGTGGGTGCTGGTGCTGGTGCGGGTGGTGGCGCCGCACCACCAGTGAAAGCTAGAACTATGGTCGATATAGTCATGCCGTAGCAACGAGGATGCTTGCTATCGTGACGCCCTGCTCTCTGACAGAGTGCGAAGACGCTCACCGAGTGTCGTCTCCTCGTGCAAGACCCTCGAGATTGATTCGCGGATCCGACTTATTTGTGTGCGGAGAGCCTCACGGTTTAGACGAGGCGGCCTCCAAGCGAGCTTCTCTTTCATCCCGCAAAGACCGCAGTCGTTCGGCGATCCGCTCGGTAGATTCTCTATCGTCACCGGCTTCCTCCAGTTTTCTTTCTTCTAGCGCGATATGTTCATCCAGCGCCGTGAGTTTGGAGAGGTTAAGGACCAGTTCGCCCCGGACTGTTTGTAGAGCCTTATCGAGTCCACGGAGTTCGCGAAGAGGTAACGGTGGGTCAATCGTTGAGTATTTTTCCCAATTGTGATTGGACGCTGAACGTGGTCTCCATCGTGTTAATAACGTCGGTGGCTATTTGAGGGACCTCGCTGAGCTCGACCGTTTCTATCGCGGTGGCCGTCTTCGCTATAGTTTCGTCGGTAGACTTTTAGGGCCTCTACAGCGCGGGCGGTATACTTGTTTTACCCCTCTTCCAATCGTGAATCCTAGTTCGTCCTTATGAATCGGCACCGCCCGGGTTTCCTGCAATGGTGTTTAGCGATAGGGGTTTTCCGGTCCTCGCGTTAACTAAATGGGAGATTTAGTGCTGCTCTTAGTCGCAATCTACCGCTCATAAATTTGAACTTGGAGTAGTCGCGACCGACAGAGGGGACCAGACCTTTTTTCTGCTGCAAAATTGTTGTAGTAGTCGTTTACAGCTCCCTCAAGTAATTCCTGACTTTGACTAGTGGTAGCGCCACCCAATTGTGATTGGATTGAAAATGGAGTCTCTATGGTGGGTGTCGTGAGGGAATCCTCGAAGTTATCATCATCACCATCGAGGTAATCGTCTTTGCCGATTTCATCCATGTCAACATTGTAATCAGCCATATTTATAATTTTCTTAAAATAAATTATGTATTAAAGACAAAAACCATACGGGTTTAATAGTTTCAATAATTTTGAAAAATTAATTATGTCTTCGAGTCAATACGGTCGCAAACTCAATCCATACCGCAGACTGCGTGAGCCCCTCGGGGCAAAAGGCGTGAGACAGAGTGTCGTTATTACGAACAACCCATCGACGATCGACCAGAACCAGCAGTCTTAGTCCGCTTCCCCAACCTCGGAGCTAACGACGTCATTTATTCGGGTACTGTTCGCCTAGCTTTCACTATTTCGCTAACGTCGACGGACGCGGACCGAACCGTCGTTCAGAACCTGGGTCGCGCAATAGTCAAGAAGACTATGATAAAGATTTATGGTAATGAGGTGATGTCGATCGACGACAGCGACGTCTACCATTGCTATCAGGACCTGTGGAAGACGTCACACGAGCTTGAAAACGCTGTCTATCAAGGTATTGACACCAGCAAAAATAAGAACGTAACAAACTTAGAATCGGGGCTGCTAACAGGCAGATAACAACGCGAGTGACAACGCGGTCGCGGGCGCTTACGGCAACCGCTTCTACATCCCGCTCGACTTTGAGTTGCTGGAGAGTCACATGCCCTACTATCAGAGCGTTTGTTTGGCTGACCGCCTCGAATACGAACTAACGTTCAACGACTACGGCCGAGTTATCATAGCCAGCGACATGTTATCGACGTATGCGATCGATAATGTTTCGCTGGAGTACGACATGGTCACGATGCCCGAACTAGCACGATTGATCAGAACCCAGTACGCCGGGCGCGTTGCCATACTTTACGACCGAGTTCTTCGCCATCGCAAGATGACGAAAGACAAAGGCGACACATTGTGGAATATTAACGTCAACGTACCCGCCCGCTCGATGAAAGGTATACTGATGTTGTTCGAGGATGCTCGGTTCGAGTTCGGTGCTAGAAAAAACCGACAGATTCTATAACCCCAAAATCACGAAGGTAGAGGTGACGATTGAGGGAGTCCCCAATCAACTCTACAGCGCGGGTCTTCGCGCGCACATCAGTGGGACGAAGTAAGAAAGCAGTTTGCTGCCGCTCTAAGCGCTCTCCGGAGGTTGCAGCAGTTGCCAAAGACCTACATCTCTCGGCGTCTCCCTGGCGGAGTTCCTGAATACCAAATACGCGTTATGGCTAGACATGCGAGCCAGCGACGATGACCAAATACACGGTAGCGGACGCCAAGTTGAGAACGCTAGTGAGGGTGTGTTTTTTTTGACGATCCAGATAACCAAAGAGGCGGACGGAGCCGGGCCATTGAACGTGTACTTATATATAATTACAGACGCACAACTCAACATCGAAGATGGTCGATACGTATCAGCGATCTACTATTCTAAAGAAAAAAATTAAGAAATCTAGCAATCAATACCAATTCACGATTGGAGATGCTCACTCTGCCATAATATGTGGGCAGACAGGATGTGGAAAAAACGGTTTTCATCCTCGACTTACTTGAGGGATCCTACCGCGATGCCTTTCGTCATATTGTGATCCTGTGTCCCCACTGTGCGGCACAACGATACTTATCAGCGGCGCCCGTGGATATGGACCGACCCTGAGGTATACGTTATTGACCCGGTGATAGGCTTCACGATTGGTTGCGTGGTTTATACCAAAAATTCCAGGGTGAGCCCACCCTATACGTGATGATGATTGCTCAGCCAAGGCGGCGATGACCAAAAAGAAGGACATGCTCTCCGAGCTCGCATTTTCTGGCCGCCATGCTAGGCAAAGCGTATGGATATCCACTCAAAAGTACAAACGCCGTCCTCAAGGATCTGCGCGAGCAAACGAAATGGGTCGCCCTCTTTCACTGCAAGGACCGAGATCATTCGATGACTGTCTTCGAGAGATGACGTTATCCCAATGCGCGAGGAGCGCCTGGAGGTTCGACAGATGCTTTCGAAACTAAGCACGCCAAGCTTCTGCTAAAGACTGATCAACCAACTGCTTATAAAGTTATCAATTAATTAATAACTTTGAAAAAATTAGGAAAATTACAAAGTAATAAGCTATTGCAATGCTTAGCAATTGCTGAACAATGCTTAGCAATTGCTGAACAATGCTTAGCAATTATTGCTGAGCAAATGCTGAACAAATGCTTAACAAATGGTTAACAATGTTAACAATTTGGTGCTACGCTGCGAGCTTTGTTGCGAGCATAATGGTGATCATAAGTATCGGGTGGTGCGCATTATTAATTTTTGTAATAAATAAATATGTTAAAGTGATGAGACTTGTTAGAATAGTTAAATTAATTTTAAGAAAAATGAACTGCGACGAACTTCTCGATCAGCTAATAGAAGAAACCTCAACTCCGACTGCCAACAATAATGATCCGACAGAGCAATCGGAATCGGGGGTTGGTATTGGGTTGAGTGCAACGACTCCGAATGAAAATGAAAATGCGGCGCGACGAGAGCGGCTAGCTGCGCTGGTTGCTGGGGGACAATCGGAGCATTATCTCGGTAGGCGTCTCTCAGTTTTTCAGGTGGATAAGATGTCAGATGCGGAGATCGATAAAATGTATGCGCGATACGAATCCAAATTGGGAGAGAGATGACAAAAACTCTTGGATCGGCGGCTATTCATTTGTACGCTACGCCGTTAGTAGACTTCCCTATACCAAACACTGCGGGGTTGATTGATGATCTAGAGACTGACCCTTTTATAGGACACACTCTTAGAACGCATGCTGCTCAATTTATCACAAGTTTGGAATGGACTTAGCTCCACTAACAACCGCGTTGACCCACGGGTAAAACACTGTCAATTTGGACATATATGCCCACGAACTATAAGCCCTGAAAATGATGACACAAGCACACCCACGAGAGTGACGGAGTTGAACCAGATTGCTCCAACACAATCGAACCAGAGTGTTACTCCGCCACTGGATGACATACCGCATATAAAAAATCCCAAAAGACAGGCAGCTGGGCGGGCGGCGGCTGCCACCCGAAAAGTTAAACAAGATAAAATACTCGCCGAGCTTCGAGAGGCTAAACTCCAATCGAGATTGGGGTTGCAATCGGGGACGGAGACAGCAAAACATCTGAATACAGAGTTGAGTACAACAAACCCCCATTCACGAATTGGAAGCACACTCAACACCCAATCGAGGTTGGGCGAATCCGATTGAACCCAAATTCGTGAATTGGAGTTGGGTTGTTGGTGGTGGTCTGGCAGTTGTTGGTGCCCTGTGCGTTTGGAAATACCCCAAAAAACAACCAGCCAGTGTTCAGAAGAAAGTTACGAAACACCAATCATCAACAATGTTTGAATTTGGATGCGCCCCATTTAAACATGATCGCGACCCATTTTATATGCAATAATTAATAACATGGCTGAACAAGATGGTAAAATGTTAGTGAATGCGCTTTATCACGCCGTGGTGATATCGGGTTTCAGTATCGGGTATGCTCGACTATCAAAGATGGCCCTAGGAGGAACCGCTCCCAAATTGGACTTTACTGTGAGAGACGTAGGGCTCGCGACCTTAGATGTAGCGGCCGCAGTTTGGACCCGAGATTATCTAGTTAAAGCTGGAATTCTACCAGTTAATATATGGAAATAAATGGCTTCAATCGCAGTAAATAGTAGGTGGTGCGCTTGTAAACGCATTTGGCGTTCAGCGGTAGCAACTTTAATATTCTCTAAAATGAAAAGCTCGAACGTGGATGAGGAGCGTAAGCGTCATGATTTAGCTGTAGAACAACTCAATAAGCGCAAAGGAAGCATGGTCGAAAAAAACGAACCGCCCATCTGGACTGGGTTAATGAAGAGCTTCGCCGCGAAAAATCACGCCGCGCAAACTTTTCAGAACGTTGAAGAAGCCAACCGCGAGTACGCGCTGGCATATCCGCACAAAAGTCTCGATCCAATGGATCCCGAGCCCCAACTTTCAGATTTCTATGTACCGTCAGAGCCCCAAAAGGACCGCGAGATCGCGTTCATCATCGTGGGGGGAATGGGTGTGGTGGTCTCGCCGGCTACTATATTCAATCGAGATTTTAAATTAATTAATTAAAAACAATTTTTTTTTTATAAAAATATATATATAGAACGATGTTAGTTGACGAACTTTATGACGCTATGATCGATGTAGGCTACACTGCCCAAAAACATCGTTTACCTGGTGCAAAGAGTATGATTCGTCTGGCCCGAGATTGTCTCGAGACGTGGCGCGAGGACGAAAAAGCGGCCACCCTTTTACGCAAAGCGGATGTTAGATTCCTCCATCAACAATGTTGAATTAGATTCCCCTCTCCTGTTCCAACCCAAACGTGATTGGGGCTGCAGCGAAACTTCCAACAAAGGTTTATTATTAACGACGCAGTTACCGGACGAACTGGCGAGGGCATGTTGGAGATTGTACCGATATATTAGAATACTTCGCATACGATGAACACGCGCAAACTTGATACCAAACTAACGCGCAAGCTGTCGAATACATACTATAGCCCACGCGGATACTGGAACGGGACTCGCGGCCATCAAGAACCTCGCGGCGGCGACCAAGGTTTCAGAAAACGCTGTCAAGGAATGGCTCAAGAAGCAGCCATCTGGCAGATCTATTTACCAGCGCCTCACAATATTCCGCGGCCGAAATTCGACGTGCGGTGCCGAACCAAGTTCACCAAGCGGACTCCTGTTTCTACCTCACGATCGCGTCGGTCGCAAGACGTACAAGTACGCACTGACAATCGTTGACGTAGCGAGTCGTTATAAGGGGGCTGAGCCGTTGGCCACTAAAGAGTCTAAGGAAGTGGCCGAGGCTCTTTCCCGAATATATAAGAGGAGTCCTCTCAAATGGCCGAATCTTCTCCAGGTCGATCCCAGGCCGCGCGAGTTCATGGGCGCGGGTCTCTCATCTATTGTCTAAGCATAAAGTTTCTATCAGACGAGGCCGCGTCAACATCCACCGGGACCAGGGGATCGTGGAACGCTTCAATCGAACCCTGGCTGAGAGACTGTTCGGACACCAATACGCTAAAGAACTTGTAAACCCTCATTCGCGATCGACCGAGTGTGGGTGGCCAGACTGCCCGCCGTGGTCTCCGCACTGAACGGAGAGGTGACAGATTGATAGGTAAGAAGCCTGTAGATGCTATCAAGTTTAAAAGGGTGACGAGCGAGCCTCTGCCGTCTCGCGCGGGCGACCCGTTGGTTTAGAGGAGCAGCAATCGGCGATAGCACTGCCATCAGATATTGACGTCCGGTACCTCTATCAACCCGGAGAGCTCGAAGGTGGCAGCCGCCGCGCGACTGATCCAGTGTGGTCTCTCAATGTATATCATCTAGATCGATCTATTACCAAACCCGATGAGCCCGTGCTCTATTATTTGACTGATGGTCCCTCTCGCGGGTTTGTTCGCGAAGAACTTCTATAGTGCCTCGACACCCAGCTACCCCCGATTACTTAAATCAATAGAGGTTCTGTATGTATTCCGTCTGGTAACACACGTCTTTTATCGTAGTATGCCGAGAGTCCTAATTTTTGTTGACAGTACGTTTTCATAACGCCGTCTTTCATTTTAAATCCTCTATTTTGTGCTACATCTATAATGTGTTTTCCATCTTCTGTAGTTTCACTTAGTACTCGTTTATATCTATCCCAATTTAAATTGTTAGTTCTCTTGGACATTCCTTTCGCAGAGTTTTTATTAATTTTAATTTGTTCCAAATTATCTTTAGTGAAATTAATTTTTTCTACGAAATAACACTTACTAGATAACGCTATGCGCCCTATCCCCGCTAAATTCCATTTTGAAAAGTCCGGGCTCTCTTTCGCTCCATTTATCCCAAGCCAACCATTTATTTTTTTCTTTTTCAAACTCGTCTAGTAAGTTAGGTCTAATCAATTCCTCTATCGTTTTTCACTAACTCCTATATACATACTATCTGTATCCATCTGTATTAATTCAAAGTCTTCTCTTTTTACGTATTTATCTAGAAATTCGTAGTAAAATTCCAACATTCTCAATTTAGCTAGTTGATAAACCGCTATTCCACAATGGAATGGTCTCTTTACCGCACACCTGGGTTTTCTTGAAGATATTTCGTACGCATCTCCTATCTCTTCCAAATCGTCAAAGAATGCAGATCTTAATGCTTTGTCAACACAGGTTTCGTTTTGTGTATATGTCGTATTTAAATGTCTCTCCGTTGCCTCTATCATTTTTCCACAACACGAGTTTCCTAATAATTTCATTATGTCGGCTACTGGTTTCTTATTTGGTTCTACATCGCCTGTTCGTCTTGCGGCTGTAACTTCTTTTGCGAACCATTCGAATGGTTTTCCACTAATATAATCTATAACACGATGAACTCCAGTTATTTCTAGGCCGTGTTTTAAAAAATACCATTTCAACAGTGGCGCGTACAGCAATACTTTAGTGGCGGTCATAGATCCACCAATTTTCTTCCATTTCCTCTAGTTCTTCCAGTATCTTCCAAATATTTTAACATGTGTGTGGGAACTTCATCAACCTCTACTTCTCTGTTTATAAATATTGGGGACATTTCAGAAAACTTATGTTTTAAGTTGTGTGGAACTTCTATATCCACCTCCGCAAACCCAAACCAGTCTCCAGATAAAACTCTTTTACAAAACATTTTTAATAAATTTAGGGTTATGTGGGGTATCTATATGGTGTATAGTTTCTCTCCCACACGGCATCTCTTTATTTAACGTAGATAAATATACGCGTTTGCATCGTACCCCAAAACAGCCTTGCAAGATTTGTTAATTTCATTTGAGGAATTAGATCTAATATTTGAAACACCAGCTTCTGCATATCGTGTAAATACTATTGATGGACCGCCAACTAGAGCGTCCTTCATCATTTCGTATGTTTCTTCTTTTGGTGCATATAGAGCATCCTCCGGTATAATCGTCTTTGAAGATTTTTGTTCTTTAATGGTTCCTCTCAATAAATATTGTATAGCTACTCCAGGTAGTGTTACCGCATCTTTGAAAATATCCACACTCTGTGTTTATAAAATTCACACATTTTTTTCCACCGCTTCTAGGAACGGTGCTACATCTAAATCGTTATAATATTTCAACCAATCTCTGAAAGTTTTCATATTATTTTCTTCGAAAATTCTACGACATTTACTTAATTCTGTTTCATCTATTAACATCCCCAGATAGTTTGGAATACCAATTCTCTATATCCGGTAGTCCTGGGTAATCCAGTTTGTCTGGAGAATCGAACCATTCATAAGGAAAGAAAGATTTCTGTCCTTTGCATTCGTAGGCTTTTATCCAACTATCGTAACTTACACCAGGTCCTAGATAAAGTATTACATCAAGAAATCTAAATTCTGGAGTAAATAGAAATATTGTTGCGTTTGCACGTTTTCCGACCATTACTTTCTTTGTTGTTGATGTCAGTTCGCCTACTAGGTATTTCTTTATTAAGTTTATATCGTACTTACTGCTGTTAAAACCTATAACCGGTACTTGCTCTATCCACTGTTCGATCTTGGCGATTTGGTTTTTACGTAAATGTTCTGTATTAAACCTATATCTTGACCACACTTCTTCTCTTTATAGCTTTTCCCCTGACTTTCAAATCTTCTACGAATTTTTCTATAAGTTTTGCGGGATCTTTATCACAAATATGAGTTACTGTTCCTGAGAAATTATCTCTATACTAACGCTTGCCGGAACGTGCTCAGCTTCGTACTCTAAACTATTACCGGTAGTTTCAACTTCTGGCTGGAGATATGCCTCAAAATCGTATACTATCTGATATGGATAAAGAGTAGTGTCACAACCGATCTTTATATCTTTACCCGTTCTTTGGAATTCGCATTCCCACATAACTACTAGGTTGAATTCTTTGCTTTTTCTAATAACTTTATCTCTTCTCATAGTGGATGCGCGTTCTTCTTTTCTATGCTTTGCATGAATCTCACACCCGTGCCAGTAACAGCCGTGATATTGATATACGGTATTGGTTTTCTGGACAGTATCCATCTACCGGAGCTCCTAAAATCCATCTTTCACCTCCGTGTCCGCACTGTTCGTGGTGAATGTGAATTCCCTCCCGCTTTTCCACAGAATACATCCAATCGATCGCCCCATAACTGTTAGAACCTTTTGGGTAAAACGCTTTCTCGAACGACGAACGCGGGCGCTCTAAATAATTACCATCACATATTACTTTTGTCTCACCTCTCATACATGTTGGTCCGTGTCTCTTCATATTACTCGCTTTCGTGAATTTCTGCTTGCAATTATCGCAGGCGTAAATTTTAGATAGGTTTTTAGGTTTTTTATCAGAAATGCGTGATTATTAAACAGTCCTATTGTCATTGGTTTATTACCTATTACCTTATAGTGCGTGGTACCTTTTTCAACCACCATACATTACATTCGGTGGGTTGATATACTTCTATACCGATTTTAAAAAACTCTTACAACCTTTTTCAGATCTGAAAAAGAAATTGGTGAAACCACATTACTACCGAAATATTGCTTACTAAGTTCTTTCGCCTTTTCTGTACATCTGTCAGGTTCTGATCTTTTTATCAAGGTGCATAGCTAGACACTCTGAACAGACAAAGGTCGTCATTATACTTATCTAAAGAATACATACCTTTTCTATTCCTCAACCATTCTGGAAGTTCTCCTCCTGCTGCTTCTTTGGATTGTAGTCCCAAATCTATTCCCCTACTACCCTGTATTAGCTTTACAAACACCTCTACCCATCTTACAAACTTCCACTTTGTATTTGGTCTGTCTATTTTATCGGACATTATTCGTGTTTGCTCCTTATCTGACAGCCATTTTTAACGGTTTTTCATTGATGATAGTGGTTCGCTACCACCGAGATTTTTGTGAAATATTATAGTTTTAGGTTTTCCATTTTTAATTTCCTCCATATGTTCTAGCTTGTAAGAATATGAATATCTCAAATAAAAATTGGTGGTAGATACGGAGCGAGTTTATCAGACAGCGTTCAGACTCGTTAATGTTAATGTTTTTACGAAAGGATAATGTAACTACCCGTCTTCCATTTTCTACCTTTTCCAATGTTTCATCGTGAGCCCCCAATATTTCTTCACCTTTTTCCACTATCGCGCTAACGATAGATTTTTTCTTATTATTATTTTGGCGTCTAATTTGGGACAAATTATTTGTGCTTGAAGGTTTGATTACACTAGCCCTTAACCCGCAATACTTTCTTTTTGAATTCTGTTACCTACTTCCTCCGCTTTGGATATATCTTTAAAGGCTCCTCGTTTGTGGGCGCGGGTAAACCGCTTCATAAACGCCTCATTCTTTGTGGAGTTTATAAGATTTGTCAACCCCCTAACTCTCAACCCCGTTTACTATAAGTAATCCCTAGAGATTCGGCTTCTCTCAAACTTTCTATTTCTGCTCTAGTTTCTGACGTTATCATATTTTCTGTAATATACTTTTGTATAACCTATGAAATTTATCTGTTCAATTGGTCTTGAAAACATTATGTTTTTTTTCACTTCTAATTGAATATAAACATAAACATATACATATATAATGGAGTGTGAGACTTGTTGTAAGACGTTTACGCGTAAAGAATATCTACGAAGGCATCTAGCGAGACGTAGAAAAATTCCTTGTGTCCCCCCGCAATTTCAATGCCCCAGATGCCCTGTAAATTCGTTAGTGCCCAAACTCTTTGTAGACATAAGCAACTACGCTGTCAGGTGGCTACAGGTGAACGTGGTAGACTAGAGCTGGTAGAATTAGTTGCTGATCTACGGAATCAATTAGCTATATCGGAGGAGGAAAATATGGAGTTGGAATATAAAACTATTGCGTGAGGACGCATTTAAATCGGAAACTTATTAGAAGAAACATTCATAAATTTACTGTGACGAAAAAACATGATGTATTTATGACAACGAGACAAAAATAAATCCTTTTTAAGACTATCGTTTTATATGTTCAATTGGACGTGAAAACAACATGATGTATTTATGACACCAATTTTGGATTTTTCGTGGTTGGTGGGAGACAATTTCCTCGTTAACCAATTTTTGATTTTTCGGGGGGTGGTGGAGTAGTATATAGGGTGGAGAAATGATACCACCGTTAGGTGGTATCATTTTGACTCCCTATATACTACTTACTGTTAGTTTATTGGGAGAAATCCGAAACAGTTACTGGAAAAAAATGGCACGAACATATTGAATAAACGACAAAAATAAATTGCACGTACAAGACCGCGTACTGCATACAACGAAACAGTATGTAGAAATGTACAAGTAAAATAAAAAATAAAAAACTGTGTTCAGCTGAAACTTTAAAAATAACGCAGAGAATTTATGTCCAACATAGCACTGCTTGGCATATCAAACACTATGTTCGTGAAACCAGCAAACCACAACTGCACTCCATCTCCAGATGTGGAGATGGCGTATAGGGTTAGCAAATATACGTATATAGCACGATGACAGCTACCATCCTCACATTGGATCGAAAGTCCGAAGCATGTGAGAATACACTGTATCGTTGGGTGTATAAACAGCTATATTAGTTTAAGGGAAACAAAGATATACCACTGGAGTTACATATCATTAGTGAATAGTTACCATTCGGCGAATGAAGGCAACAAACACAACGACACCATCATGTGTCCTTGTGTTTGCCGTCTGAATTCGCGAATTCGTCTTAGGGTCACCGATACGTTGGTCAGGGCATATCATGATCTGTATAAAACATCTATAATGTAACACATTCTCTATAATAAGTGTAGACATTGATATATGAATTGTGATGTAGTATAGCTTCCAGTATAAACAACAACAACAAAGATACAGTAACTTTGACCAACATTAAGCTGTAATCCAGTAAAGAAGATCCTACTGTACATACTTCAAAGACTGCATGGTGTACGTACTTGATATAACAGTCTTCGCGAACAGCATATACATGTACATGTATCTTGAGGTAGGTATGACCATGGGGTTCGACACATGCATGACGTGCTGCTAATGTTTATACTAACCATGTATGAATGAAATTGACACCACAAAACAGATAATATATATACAGTGGTACCGCTCTAAACCGGACACTGAGATAATATATGTGATCTCATTTTGAGAGGTTTCCTGGTGACGTATCTTAGATAATAATGCATGTTCATGATTGCAAAAGATATAAGTATGTCCCAGAATTGTTATATGCTTGATTTACAGTGGAATATCTCGTTTTAATTATGTTTTAATACGTACGTTTTACTACATTTTAGTAGGTAGGATTGTTTATTAAAATTATTTATTTTCTGTTTCATATTTGAGTGTATTTGAGCTGAAAATATCGAAACATGTTTCAGTTCCCTCTACCTACAGAGACGGTTCAAACAACATGGGTGTGTAATGGGGGGGGGGACACACCCGGAGACTTAGACAGCAAAGGTCACGAGTTGCGAGAATCAGACAGCCATACAAATCCAAGTGTGGGGATATTAGTAGTTCGTAAAACGGCACATAATGTATCTATGGAGACACTACTGCTGCCACTCACAGGAATTAGACACAAGCACCTTAATTCCGAGAAGCGGGAATTATACTTTAAAATTTGTCTAACGACCGACCTCCCTGGGTTGCCCGCAGCTCACCCAGGTGGGACATATATTGATAGTTGAATAAAGCTGTATTAATATCATACATATAATTACATCCGTTTTTACCACATTCCAATATATACTAACTTGGCGACAAACTCACTATTTGGATAAAACGGAGCAAGTAATAATTTGCTCGATTGGTAATGTACGTCACGTGCACCTTCTATTTGAATAGGCAATGTAGAAATCTACATATTAGTTTATACCAGTGACATCATCCTCATAGCTGCAGTTATTTCGGAATTATTGAGATGAAACTTACATATACAAGTTTGCTAAATATAAAAGCAATATCCAATCCTATTTTTGCCCGACTGCTCAAGTATTTACATTTAGTTGTATAGAACATCCATTTTGTAAAATAATAATTCTGACCAGTTTAATACGCTCATAACAATCTCCATTTGCATATCTCAATATACGTCGACAGTAAATACAATAAAATTATAAAAGCCTGATTTATCAGTTTCATAGCAAACCCGAATTTTCTGTTTGTAATGCAGGTCGACTTGCTATGTAAATTTGGTCACTAGTGACCTGCTAATGGGACTGACCGTGGTTTTATAGAGCGTTACATCTAGCTACACAGAAAAATATCTTGTCTTTCTACTCTGATGTTCACCGAATGAGTTGTCCAGTCATAGTCTAGCTATAGCCAAGAATATAAATGAATCATATATACAGACGACATTATTGGCAGACATTTTGGATATGTAAGATGTTGATATTTTGCTGCTTATTGTCTCTTGGTACCCGCCACCACCCTCACACCCCATCACGCGCAAAGAAAGTATAAGTATGTATTGTTGTGAAACGGCGCGTAGGAATACATCTAAGTATGTAAATGTGATCACATGACATGTTACCTACGTGTAGATCGTGGATTTACTTGCAGGTAATTGATCGATCAGCAAATAAGATTTCGACAATTTCATTAAGGTGCATTAGTATGATGAAGTGAATCACAAATTGCAAGTTAACAGTTGTTTGCTTCAGTAGATCATGTTCAGTAGTTTCCAATATATTAGTATTCATTTAGCGATTGTTTATGTGTATATACAATGGTAGGAAACTACGTCATTACGCACATGCCAAATGGCACTACAGAGCCCCATCCAGAAACGGAAAATTTGTAATTTCTTTACATGATATTGTTCAGAAACTCTCCGTCAGACATGCTATCTCGCGGGCATAAATGTTATAGATTGATAGACTTTTGTGTGTGGGCTTACGTCTGTTCGACATCTACATATGGGAATACACTGTATAGTATGAGGTTTCAACACAGAAAGTACTGTAATTTGTCCAGCACTGAAACAACGGTATCCTGGTCTGCTGTGAGGCGTCCATACATACACTACGGATCACGTGACTCGGAGTAAGAATCGCCGTTCATATATGGATCCATGTAACGTATTATGCATCGTTAATAAACTTAAATGTAATACCTTAAATTAAACAAGTAACAACGTTTTCTGTTAAATAATATGTATAGCGAAATTTGGACAAAGTTGTATATTCCCCACCCGTGGGTGGCGAGAGATTGTGGGAAACTTCATGGTAATAAAGCACCGTCGTGTTATCAGACAGACAGTATATGTTAATATTGGACACGTATGGGCATTACAAAATTCATCTGTTCTGTTCCCTGCCTCTATTGTGTTCCCGGCCTCTATTATGTTACCAAACTGTGCTACGTGACCTCTATTCCGTTTCCCACTGGCATCTATCGTGTATAACCCGACGACATATAATGTGGTACCCAGCAGCAGACGAGCGGTACTGACAGGATGGCGGCTGACTATGGCAAGCCAAATGCACAATAATTCCTTAAACCATGGTTTGGATCTCAAACCCTGGTTTAGGCTCCTCAAACACTAGTTTGGGCTCGCTAAATGCACAATAATTCCCTAATCTCCAGTTTGAGAGTTTGAGAGTTTTCTTAAACCCTGGTTTGAGCAATTATTGTGCACTTGGCGGCAGAAACCACCGTTTGGACTCTCAAACTAAGGTTTCTGGTAGCTTAAACCACGGTTTGAGCTCAAACCCCAGCTTAGACTGCCAAAACCCTGGTTTAGTCTCGCCAAATGCACAATAATTCCCTAAACCCCAGTTTGAGAGTCTAAACCATGGTTTAGGTTCTCAATCCCAAGTTTGAGCAATTATTGTGCATTTGGCCAGAAACTGTCGTTTGAGATCATAATCGAATTAAAAGCCTAAACCCTAGTTTGGACCCAAACCACAGTTTAAGGAAAAAACTGCCAATCGTGATCCAAAATGGTAGTGTTTATGGCAAGCCAAATGCACAATAATTCCTTAAACCATTGTTTGCAGCTTAAACCCAAGGTTAGGCTCCTCAAACCGTAGTTTGGGCTCGCCAAATGCATAATAATTCACTAAACCCCAGTTTAAGAATCTAAACCATTGTTTAGGCGCTCAAACCTCAGTTTGAGCAATTATTGCGCATTTCGCCAGAAACTGCCGTTTGAGGTCGTAATCCAATAACAAGCATAAACCCTAGTTTGGACCCAAACGACAGTTTAAGAAAAAAACTGCCAATCGTGATCCCAAACGGTAGTTTTCTTAAACCCTGGTTTGAGCAATTATTGTGCACTTGGCGGCAGAAACCACCGTTTAGACTCAAACTAGGGTTTGTGATAGCTTAAACCACGGTTTGAGCTCAAACCCCAGTTTAGACTGCCCAAATCCTAGTTTAGGCTCGCGAAATGCACAATAATTCACTAAACCCCAATTTGAGAGTCTAAACCATGGTTTAGGCTCTCAAACCCCAGTTTGAGCAATTATTGTGCATTTTGCCAGAAACTGCCGTTTGAGGTCGTAATCGGTAGTTCATTTACGAAATCGGCCTAAACTGTGGTTTCTGCTACCCGTCACAACCCGAGTTACGATTGGTTAAGTGATCACATAGCCTAGTTATCATTGGCTGGTCGCTTAAAATATGTTTTGGGCATCCGTCACAACCCGAGTTACGATTAGTTAATCGGTCTCAAAGCCTAGTTACCATTGGCTGATCGATTTAGCCTACGGTTATCGGAGGCATGGACATTCACGGCGTCACTAAATGGCGTAATGGTCGATTATTTGGATAAAGGTGAAAAAGCGGCGTAATGGGAGAAAATCGGCGTAATTATCGGAGAGAGGTGAATGCATATCCATCCAAGTTAGCAGTCCCAAAAAATACTTATTTTTGCTGACCGCCAAACATTTTAACTTGCGAAATCTCATATCATACCAACCGAGCATAACTAAATTTGAATACAGTTGAATAATTAATTGAAATAACTTCAAATTAGCATTCCTAAAAATTACTTATTTTTGTAGACCGCGAAAAAATTTAGCTTGTGATATCTCATATCATACCGACCGAGGATAATTCAATGTGTATACACCTGAAAGTATAGCATAACTAATTGAATTACCTTGAAGTTCAAGTTAGCATTCCTAAAAATTACTTATTTTTCCAGACCTCCAAAAATTTAACTTGCGATATCTCATAACATACTGACCGAGGATAATTAAATGTGTATACACCTGAAATTATACCATAATTAATTGAATTAACTTGAAGTTCAAGTTAGCACTTCTAAAAATTATTTATTTTTCCTGACCGCAAACAAATTTAACTTGCGATATGGCAGAAAATGGAACTCGCGAAATCTCATATCATACCGACCGAGCATAACTAAATTTGAATACAGCTGAATAATTAGTTGAAATTATTTGAATTTCAAATTAGCATTCATAAAAATTACTTATTTTTGCTGGCCGCGAAAACAATTATCTTGCAATATCTCATATCATGCCGACGGAGGATAATTAAATGTGTATACACCTGAAATTATAGCATAATTAATTGAATTAGCTTGAAGGTCAAGTTAGCATTCCTAAAAATTACTTATTTTTCCAGACAGCCAAAAAATTTAACTTGCGATATCGCATATCATACTGACAGAGCATAAATAAATTTGAATACACCTGAATTTGTAGCATAATTAATTGAAGTACCGGTAACGTGAAGTTCAAGTTACCATTCATAAAAATTACTTATTTTTGCTGACCAACAAAAAATTTAACTTGCGAAATCTCATATCATACCGACGGAGAATAATTAAATTGGAATATAGCTGAATAATTAATTGAAATAACTTGAATTTCAAATTAGCATTTCTAAAAATTACTTATTTTTGCTGACCGCGAAAAAAATTATCTTGCAATATCTCATATCATGCCGACCAAGCATAATTAAATCAGAATACCGCTGAATAATTAATTAAATTTACTTGAATTTCAAATAAGCATTCCTAAAAATTACTTATTTTTCCTGACCGCCAAAACATTTAACTTGCGAAATCTCATATCATACTGACTGACTATACTTAATTTGGAATACACCTGCATGAATTTATAGCATAATTAAGTTAATTAACTTGAATTTCAAATTAGCAATCCCAAATATTACCTAATTTTGCTGACCACCACAAAATGTAACTCGCAAAATCTTGATCATTACATACCGACCAAGCATATAAATTTGAATACAGCTGATTAATTAATTTAATCAACTTGAATTTCAAGTTAGCATTCCCAAAAATTACTTATTTTTGCTGACCGCCAAAAAATTTAACTTGAGCTTGCGAAATCTCATATCATACCGACAGATCATAAATAAATTTGAACATACCTGAATTTATAGCATAATTAATTAAAGTAACTTGAAGTTCAAGTTCGCATTCCTAAACATGACGTATTTCTGCTGACCGCAAAACAATTTAACTTGCGATATCTCATATCATACCGACTGAGCATAATTAAATTTGAATACAGCTGAATTTATAGCATAATTAATTGAATGAACTTGAATTTCAGGTTAGCATTCCTAAAAATACTTATTGTTGCTGACTGCCAAAAAAATTAACTTGCGAAATCTCATATCATACTGACCGAGCATAATTAAATTTGAATACAGTGGAATTTATAGCATACTTAATTGAATTAACTTGAATTTCAAGTTAGCGTTCCTAAAGATTACTTATTTTTGCGGAGAGCCAAAAAATTTAACTTGCGAAATCTCATTATCGTAGCGACAGAGCATATAATTGAATTTGAATACCGGTGTCACAGGAAATTCTCCCACCTGGAAATCTTCCCCCCTACTGGGGAAGATTTCCAGGGTCGAGCCTGGAAATATTCCCCCCCAGGGGGGAATATTTCCAGGCTCGACCTCAATACATGCCTCTTGTCTCTTTGTAGACAAGAATAACCCACGATTGGGGGAGTATTTCTGATGAAATAATGTATGTTGGTGTAGAACAGACAGCATGTGCCATGTATTGGTGGGGGTGGGGGGGTGGGGGGGGAGATTTTCCTAGGAAATCCCCCCCCCCCAACCATCTACCATATGCATAGCGGATGTGAATGTCTCTTTGTAGACAATAATAGACAATAATAACCCGTGATTGCGGGAGTATTGCTGATGAAATTAAATGTATGTTGGTGTAGAACAGATAGCATTTGGCATGTATTCAGGGCGGGGGGGGGATTTTCCTATGAAATATCCCCCCAACCATCTACCATATGCATAGCGGATGTGAATGTCTCTTTGTAGACAAGAATAACACACGATTGTTCAGTATTTATAACTAAATAATGTATGATGGTGTAGAAATTATAGCATTAATTAAGGGAGGGGGGGTGAGATTTTCTTAGGAGATATCCCCCCAACCAACTATCATATGCATAGCGAATGTGGATGTCTCTTTGTAGACAAGAATAACCCACGATTGGGGGAGTATTTCTGACGAAATAAAGTATGTTGGTGTAGAACAGATAGCATGTGGCATGTATTGGTGGGGGGAGATTTTCCTAGATTTCCAAGGAAAATCTCCCCCCCCCCCCCATGCTGTCTGTTCCACACAACATACATTATTTTGTTTCATCAGAAATACTCCCCCATCGTGGCTAGTCTTGTCTACAAAGAGACGTCCACGTCCACTATGCATATGGTAGATGGTTGGTGGGGGGGATATTTCCCTAGGAAAATCTCCCCCCCCCCCTCCCTCAATACATGCCAAATGCTATCTGTTCTACACCAACAATACATACATTACATTTCATTGGGGGGGGATATTTCCTAGCAAAATCTCCCCCCCCCCCCCCATCAATACATGGCACATGCTGTCTGTTCTACACCGACATACATTATTTTGTTTCATCAGAAATACTCCCCTATCGTGGGTTATTCTTGTCTACAAAGAGACGTACATCTGAATTTATAGCATAATTAATGGAATTACCTTGCATTTCAAGTTAGCATTCCTAACTATTACTCATAGTTTGGTTGACCACCAAAAAATTAAATTTAACTCAGGCTTGCGGAATCTCATGTTATACCGATCGAGCATAATTCAATTGGGATACAGCTGAATTTAAATTCATAGCAAAATTAATTGAATTAACTTGAATTTCAAGTTAGCAATCCCAAAAATTACTTAATTTTGCTGACCGCCAAAAAAAATTAACTCGCAAAATCTCATTACATACCGACCGAGCATAATTAAATTTCAATACAGCTGAATAATTAATTCAATTAACTTTAATTTCAAGTTAGCATTCCCAAAAATTATTTTTGCTTACCACCAAAATTTTTAACTTTAATTTTAATTTTAAGTTGCAAAATCTAATATTATACCGACCGAGCATAATTAAATTTGAACACATTTAATTTTGACTAGCCGAATATCGAATGCCGGCCGACAAAATATTTTATTGTGAAGTCTCAAATCTTACAAACCGAGCATAAGTCTTGCAAAATATATTCAACATGTTCATAGAAATTAATTATTCATGCCAGCCTTCAAATTATTTTATTTGTGAAGTCTCAAATCTTACAAACCGACCATAATTTTTGCAAAATATCGCATGCATAAAAATTAATGATTTATGTCGGCCGACAAAATATTAATTTGTGAACTCTCAAATCTTAAAAAACGAGCATATTTTTTTTTTAAAAATTATCGCATTCATAACTGAAAAATTAACAATATATGCCAGCCGACTAAATATTTCATTTGTGAAGTCTCAAATCTTACAAACCAAGCATAATTATTGCAAAACAATTAATGATCTTCTTCTCAGTGGTTTGTTGCAGAGAGTAATTAAGTATTTGTTTAATTTATATTGGCAAACTGCTGAATTTACATGAAAAAGAATTATTTTTTCTGACCACAAAAAAATATAACTTGTGAAGTATCATAGTATAGTACCGAGCATAATAAATATTATATTTCCAGAAGATTGAATTATCTTATTCAACTTGTCTAAAACTCTAATTAAGCAACAGTTTACATTAATTAGACAACAACTGAATTTCATTAGTCGAAAACACTAGTATGCATCAATTTAATTTCTATTGGCTAAATATTCATAAAAATGAATTATTTACTATGCCGGCCGACAATTATTTCATTTGTGAACAGTATCAAATCTTACAAACCAAGCATAATTTTTGCAAAATATCGCATTCATAAAAATTAATTATTTATGTCAGCGGACAAAATATTCTATTTGTAAGTCTCAGATCTTACAAACCGAGTATAATTTTAATTATCTTCTTCTGGTTTGTTGCAGAGAGTAATTAAGCATCTATTTAATTTATATTGGCAATTACTGCTGAATTTACATTAAAAAAAAATGCTTCCTCACCGCCAAAAAAATGTAACTTGTGAACTATCATAGCATATCGACAGAGCATAATAATTGAATTATCTTATTCAGCTTGTTGAAAACTCTAACTACAAACCGAGAATAATTTTTGCAAAATATTGCCATAAATCTTTTTAATTTACTCCTATAAGTAGAATCCCCACTGTATCCAGACTGATTAGGGACTACACTGATGTACATATTGCCGGTAGTCTAATCAGCCTTGGTAAAAATGCAAGATGATCAGGGACTACTATTGCATGTGATGCAGTACATGGTGTCGGTTGTCTGGTCAACCTAGTTAGATATGGAGGCAGTAGTATATGATAGTCAAAATGATACAAGTTTAGTATGGAAGCCACCCACTATGTGTGGTGCCTCCCACACGAAACTTGTTATCACTGTTGACTCTCATATACTACTTGGATTTTCCCCCACTGTTATCACGGTATGGATAAGAAGAGTGGGAATTATTTTTCATCAACCGCGAGATTACACCCTATTAGAGATAAGAAATGCATAAGTTATACTTAGTATATTACAACAATGGTTCGAGTTATGCATAATTGTGCGTGGTTGAAGACAGGTAGTCACGAGAGGTGTTATCGTACCGGTATTTGCGAGTATTGCAAACATCACCGTGCATGGATGCGAAGAGGCTTCGTTTCGCCTCGTCCATGTAGGCATTGTGGGGTAGGGACCAGATCCGAGTCGCTGCTATGTCCACCATGCGGTGGCACTCAGGCTACTCATCGAATGGTTAACAAGGGATTACGTGCTCGCAAGTATTATCGTTTAGTAATAATTCAAATCAGAAAGTCAGTTATAAAGATTGAACCGATCTGATGTGTAGTTTGTTTCCTCTTGGTACACAATTCAAAGAATTAAACACAATTCAAAGAATTAAACGCGTCACAAACACCAAGCACCGCCAGTGGAAGCTAGAACTATGGTTGATATAGTCATGCCGACAGCTGTGAGGATGCTTACTATTGTGACGCCCTGCTCTCTGAACAGAGTGCGAATACGGTCACCGAGTGTCGTCTCCCCGTGTAGAACCCTCGAGATTGTTTCACGGATCCGACTTATTTGGGTGCGGAGAGCCTCACGGCAAGCCGATGCAGCCTCCAAGCGAGCTGCTCTTTCATCCAGCAACGACCGCAGGTGTTCGGTGATCCGCTCGGTAGATTCTCTATCATCACGGACTTCCCCAAGTTTTCTTTCTTCTTGTGCGATATGTTCATCCAGCGCCGTGAGTTTGGAGAGGTTATGGACCAATTCACCCGGACTGTTTGCATAGCCCTATCGAGGCCCCGGAGTTCACGAAGAGGTAACGGTGGGTCATCCATCGTCCTGAGTATTCCATCTATCTCGCTTTCGCTGAGCTCCATTGTGCGAATAGCGTCGGTGGCTACACGAGGGACCTCGAGCTGAGCTCGACAGTTTCTATCGCGGCGGCCGTCTTCGCCATCGTTTCGTCGGTAGACTGTAGGGCCTCTACAGCGCGGGCCGGCATAATTGTTTTTACACGCTTCCAATCCGTGAATCCGAGTTCGTCTTTTACGATTTGGCCACCGCCCCGGTTTCCGGCAATGGTGCTCAGCAATATGGGTTTTCCAGTCCTCATGTTGACGATCGGGATATTTGATGCTTTTAGTCGCAACCTACCCATCAGATCCAATTCGAACTTGGAGTAGTCGCGGCCAACAGATTGGACCATACCTTTTTCTGACAAACTGTTGTAGTAGCTAGTCGTCTACAGCTGACTTTACTCATTCCTGACTTAGACTACTGGTGTTGGTAGCGCCACCTATTTCCCCAAATTCATGAATTGGAACTGGAGTCTCTATGAAGGGTGTTCCGTTATCATCATCGATGTCAGCATCGATGTCATCATCGATGTCATTGTCATTGCGGAAATCGTCTCTGCCGAATTCGTCCATGCCAATATCGTAATCAGCCATCTTTATAATTATATACTAATTATGTATTAAAGACAAAACCATACGGGCTTAATAGAGTATTAATTTCACTGAAAATATGTCTTCGAGTCAATACGGTCGCAAACACAATCCATACCGCAGGAGGCGTGAGACAGAGTGTCGTTATTACGAACAACCCATCGACGATCGACCAGAACCAGCAGCTCTTAGTCCGCTTCCACAACCTCGGAACTAACGACGTCATTGTGCCGGGGACTGTTCCCCTCGCTTTCACTATTTCGCTGACGTCGACGGACGCGGACCGAACCGTCGTTCAAAACCTTGGTCGCGCCATCGTCAAGAAGACCATGATAAAGATTTCAGGTAATGAAGTGATGTCGATCGACGACAGCGACGTCTACCATTGCTATCAGGACCTGTGGAAGACGGCGCAAGAGTGCGAAAACGCTGACTATCAGGGTATTGACACCAGCCGAAATAGGAACGTAACCGGACTTAGAATCGGGGCTGGTAACAAGGCAGATAACAACGCGAGTGACAACGCGATCGCGGCCGCTTACGGCAACCGCTTCCACATCCCGCTCGACTTTGAGTTGCTGGAGTTACATGCCCTACTATCAGAGTGCTTTGGCTGACCGCCTCGAATACGAACTAACGTTCAACGACTACGGCCGAGTTCTCATAGCCACCGACATGGCATCGACGTATACGATCCACAATGTTTCGCTGGAGTACGACATGGTCACGATGCCCGAACTCGCGCGATTGATAAGATCCCAGTACGCCGGGCGCGTTGCCATACTTTACGACCGAGTTCTTCGCCACCGCAAGATGACGAAAGACAAAAGCGACACATTGTGGAATATTAACGTCAACGTACCCGCCCGCTCGATGAAAGATACACTGATGCTGTTCGAGGAGGCTGGGTTAGTGCTCGGGATTAGAAAAACCGACAACTTCTATAACCCCAACATCACAAAGGTAGAGGTGACGATCGAGGGAGTCCCCAATCAACTCTACAGCCAGGGCCTTCGCGCGCACCAGCGGTGGGACGAAGTCAGAAAGCAGTTTGCTGCCGGCTCTAAGCGCTCCCTGGAGGTTGTAGTGGTTGCCAAAGACCTGCAGCTCTCGGACGTCTCCCTCGCGGAGTTCCTGACTACCAAATATGCGCTATGGCTAGACATGCGAGTCAGCGACGACGACCAAATGCACGGTAGTGGACGCCAAGTTGAGAACACTAGTGAGGGTGTGACGATCCAGATAACCAAAGAGGCGGATGGAGATGGGCCATTGAACGTGTATCTATATATAATTACAGACGCACAACTCAAAATCGAAGATGGCCGATACGTCTCAGCACTCTACTACATCTAACGATTTGTTAATAAAAAAATCATCTAACGATTTGATAATAAAAAATCAACACCAATTCACGATTGGAGATTTAACTCTACCGAAAGATGCCCACTTTGCCATAATATGTGGGCAGACAGGATGCGGAAAAACGGTTTTCATCATCGACTTGCTCGAGGGGTCCTATCGCAATGCCTTTCGACACATTGTGATCATGTGTCCCACTGTGCGGCACAACGATACTTATCAGCGGTGCCCGTGGATATGGGCCGACCCTGAGATATACGTCTTTGACCCCGGCGACAGGCTTCACGATTGGTTGCGTGTCTTCTATCAAATATTTCAGGGCGAGCCCACCCTATATGTGATTGACGACTGCTCGGCCAAGGCGGCGATGACCAAAAAGAAGGACATGCTCTCTGAGCTCGCATTTTCTGGCCGCCATGCGGGGCAAAATATATGGATCTCCACTCAGAAGTACAACGCCATCCTCAAGGATCTGCGAGAGCAAACTAAATGGGTCGCCCTCTTTCACTGCAAGGACCGAGACTCATTCGATGACTGTCTTCGAGAGAACGATGTTATCACAACGCGCGAGGAGCGCCGGGACAGAGGTTCGACAGATGCTTTCGGAAACTAAGCACGCCAAGCTTCTGCTAAAGACTGATCAACCCACAAATTATGAAGTTATCAATTAATTATTGAGCAATTATTAAGCAATTGCTGAGCAATGCTGAACAATGCTTAACAATGCTGAACAATGCTTAACAATGGTGAACAAATGCTTAGCAATGTGGGAATCAATTTGTTGCTCCGTTTAATAAATGTTCAGCAAGTATTGCTTTGTTGCGAGCATAACGGTATATTTCCTGAAAGAAAATAAGTATCGGGTGGTGCGCTTTTATTACTTTGTAATAAATCAATATGTTAAGACTTATGAGAATTGTCAGAATAGTACACCCAACATTGTTGGAATAAATAAAATAATGAACTGCGACGAACTTCTCGATCAGCTAATGGAAGAAACACTCGTGCCGACTGCCGACACAACTAAAACTTCTTTCCTGAAAGAGCAATCGGGGATTGCAACACCTGTCAGCACGATTGGCGGCACGGCTGCCGATACGGTCCTGAAAGAAAATGAAAACGCGGCGCGACGCGAGCGGCTAGCTGCGCTGGTTGCTGGGGGACAATCGGAGCATTATATAGGTAGGCGTCTCTCAGTTTGTCAGGTGGATAAGATGTCAGATGCGGAGATTGATCAAATGTATGCGCGATACGAATCTAGGTTAGGTGCAGAGATGACAAAAACTCTTGGATCGGCGGCTATTCATTTGTACGCTACCGCTGTTAGTATACTTCTGCCTATACCAAACACCGCGGGGATAATTCGCGATCTAGAGACTGACCCTTTGATAGGACACACTCTTAGAACAGCCTGCTGCTCAATTTATCACAAGTTTGGAATGTACTTAGCTCCGCTGACAACCGCGTTGACCACGGGTAAACACTGTCAATTTGGACATATATGCCCACGAACTATAAGCTCAGAAAATGATGACACAAGACACACCTGCGAGAGTGACGGAACCACAATCCCCGATTGCTCCAACCCAATCGAAATTGGAGTTGAACCCGATTGCAGCACTTCCAACTCCGATTGATCCTCCAACTCCGCTCCCGAGCACGTTGGAATCAGCAAAACGCCCGGTGGTTTCACATCCGGAGGCAGCTGTTTGTCCCCCAACCGCACCAGCTCGGGAGCGACAGTTAGAAGATCAATCCACGATTGCTGTAGCTCCTACCCCCTATTACACCAATTCTGATTGGAAAATCATCCCGTGGGTTGTTGGTGGTGGTCTGGCAGTTGTGGGCACCCTGTGTGTGCTGAACTACCTTTCGAAACAACACCAACTCCAATCCCAATCGAAATTGGAGTTGGGGCTCCTGTGCAGTTGGAGGCGGTTCCGAAGAAAGTTACGAAACCGATTGCACTCCATTTAAACATTGATCGCGATCCCTTGTATATGCAATAATTATAATTATCAACAATGGCAGAAAACGATGGTAAAATGATAGTGAATGCGCTTTATCAGGTGCTATCAGGTCTCAGTATCGGGTTTGCTCGAATATCAAAAATGGCCTTCGCAGGGCCCGCTCCCAAATTGGATATGACTGGACTGGGTCAACAAAGAGCTTCGCCGCGAGATTCACGCCGCACAAACTTTCCAGAACGTTGAAGAAGCCAACCGCGAGTACGCGCTGACATATCCGCAGAAAAAAATTCTCGCGACGAAGGATCCCGAGCCCCAACTTTCAGATTTCTAAGTACCGTCACAGGCCCAAAAAGACCGCGAGATCGCATTCATCGTCGTGGGAATGGCTGCGACGGGTCTCGTCAGCTACTACATTGGAAAAGCAATAAGCAAAAGCAATAAGAAATAAAAAAATAAAAAATTAAATAATATATATATATATAGAACGATGTTAGTAGACGAGCTTTATTTTGCTCTGATCGATGTAGGCTACACGGCCCTTAAACACCGTTTAGCTGGCGCAAAGTGTCTGGTTCGTCTGGCCCAATATTCTCTCGAGAAAAGCGGCCACCCTTTTCGCAAAGCGGATGTTAAATTCCTCCGAGTTAGATTCCTCCGAGTTCCCGCTCCTGTTCCAATCCATTAATTGTGGGAACTTAACCGGCAGCTGCAGCCCCAATCTCAATTGTACTTCCAACAAAGGTTTATGATTAACGACGCAGTTACCGGACGATCTGGCGAGGGCATGTTGGAGATTGTCCGATCATTATTAGAATACCTCGCATACGATGGACACGCGCAAACTTAATACCAAACTATCGGTTCGTCTAACGCGCAAGCTATTGAACACATACTACGGCCCCCGCGGCTATTGGAAGGGACTCCCGGCCATCAAAAACCTCGCGGCGGCACCCAGGTTCCGAAAACGCAGTCAATGAATGGCTTAAGAAGCAAGCCCTCTGGCAGATCTATTTGCACGCCGCCTCACAATATTCCGCGGCCGAAATTCGACGTGGCGGTGCCTAACGAAGTCCACCAAGCAGACCTCCTATTTGTCCCTCACGATCGCGTCGGTCGCAAGACGTACAAGTACGCACTGAAAATCGTTGACGTAGCGAGTCGCTATAAGGGGGCTGAGCCTCTGGCCACTAAAGAGTCTAAGGAGGTGGCCGATGCTCTTTCCCGAATATATAAGAGGAATCCTCTCAATTGGCCAAATCTTCTCCAGGTCGATCCCGGCCGCGAGTTCATATTGGCTAGACACGACGTTTCTGTCAGACGCGGCCGCGTCAACATCCACCGGGACCAGGGGATCGTGGAGCGGTTCAATCGAACCCTGGCTGAGAGGTTGTTCGGACACCAATATGCCAAAGAGCTTGTAGACCCTCATTCGCGATCGACCAAGTGGGTCAGCAGGCTGCCCGCCGTGGTCTCCGCACTGAACGGCGAGGTGACCAGATTGATCGGTAAGAAGCCCGTAGATGCCATCAAGTCAAAAACGGTGGCGCACAAGCCCTCCGCCGTCTCGCGCGGGAGACCCGTTGGTTTAGCGGAGTAACTACTTCCATCGGATGTTGCCGTCCGGTACCTCTATCAGCTGGGAGAGCTCGAAGGTGGTCGCCGACGCGCGACTGATCCCGTGTGGTCTCTCAATGTATATCATCTGGATCGATGTATTATCAAACCCGATGAGCCCGTGCTCTACTATTTGGATGATGTCCATCGCGCGGGTTTGTTCTCGAAGAACTTCTTGCGGTGCCTTCTGACACACAGCTACCCCCGGACCGTCAGAGTCTTTAGTATTCTCCCGCTTTATTTTTAGAGTACTTTTTTCGTTTTGCCTATCCTATAGGCTTGGTGTGTACCCCGTCTTCCATCACTCTCCTCTTGTCGTAGTACGCCGATAACCCCAACTTCTCCTGATTGTACGTCTTCATCACACCGTTAACCATTAGGAATCCCCTGTTCTCCGCCATGTCCCTGCCACCTTCGAGAGCACTCTTGTACCTCCCCCAAGTCAGATCGTTAGATCTCTTCGACATCCCCTTGGCCGAGTGCTTAGATATTCCGCCACCGCTTACGTAATAACACTTGCTGTACAGAGCGATGGCTCAATCTCCCTCGAATTCCAGCTTGAACAGTCCCGGAGTTCTGTTGCTCCACGCGTCCCACGCCAACCACTCGACCTTCTCCTTGTTGAACTTTCTCTTCATCTTCTTTCTCACCACCTCCGCCAGCGTCTTCTCAGACACGGCGAAGTACATGCTGTCAGTGTCCATCTGTATAAGTTCGAAATCTCCGCGATCCACGTACTTGTCCATGAAGTCGTAGTAGAACTCCAACATCCGGAGCTTGGTCAACTGGTAGACCGCTATGCCACACTGAAACGGCCTGTTGATCACCACTCGAGTCTTCCTGCTTGATATCTCGTAAGCCTCCCCAATCTCCTCCAGGTCTTCGAACCACGCCGACCTCAGTGCCCGGTCGACAGTCTTCTCATCCTTCGTATAAGTGGTGTTCAGGTGTCTCTGTTGTGCCTCTATCAGCTTGCCACAACACGCGTTGCCAACCAGTTTGAATATCTCCGCCAACACCGCCTTGCTCTTGTCGACGTCCCCCGTCGGTCTAGCGGCGGTGACCTCTTTAACGAACCATTGGAACGGTTTTGCCGGGCGTGTAGTCTATCACCCTATGCACCGCCTTGACTTCCAGACCGTGCTCCAGATACCACTTTAGCAGCGGAGAGTATATGATCATCTTCTTGGTGGACAGTGCCCCAACGAGCTTCTTACTATCTCCTTGCTTCCTGCCTGTGTTTTCCAGATATTGTAACATGTGTTCCGGGACTTCTGCTTCCTCGACAACTCCGTTTACAAATAATGGTTACATTTCTGAGAACGTGTCTCGCAACGTTTCCGGGACCTCTATATCCAACTCCGCAAATCCGAACCACTTTTCACTCCTGACCTTCCTCACAAAACAGTCTATATGCGACTGTTTTTCCGGGTCTTCACACGTCCATATCGTCTCCTCCCCGCATGGCATGTCTTTCGACAGGGTAGACAGGTACAGCGCATTGGCGTCGTACCCCAGCACTGCCTTGCACATCTTCTCCCCCGACTACCTACCTGACCCCTGATTGTTGATCTGCCAGCCTCTGCGTATCTGGAGAACACTATGGACGGACCACCGACCAATCCCTGCTTCATCATCTCGCAAGTCTCAGACTTCGGCGACCACAGCTCGGGTGTGTCCGCCTTCCCATCGATCGACCCGCGGAGTAGGTACTGAAGGGAAACACCGGGCAGAGACACAGCATCTTTGAGTATATCCACACCTCTTCCCCTGTAGAACTCCGTCATTTTAGTCAGAGCCTCCAGGAACGGTACGACATCCAGGTCGTTGTAGTGTTGCAACCATTCCTTGAACGTCTTCATCCCATTTTCTCTGAATACCTTCTTTTACACTCTTTCCAATCGGACAACGACAGTAGGAACTCACCCTTCAACTTCGAGTACCACTCGGGATAGTCTGGCAGCCCCGGATGGTCGAGCTTGTCCGCGCTATCGAACAAGTCGTACGGGAAGTGAGACTTTATCGTTTTACAGTCGTACGCCTTAACCCACTTGTCGTACGTGCTACCGGGTCCCAGATACTGGTTGATGTCGAGAAATCTAAACTCCGGGGTAAGCAGAAACATCGTCGTGCTGGCTCTCTTTCCGACCATCACCTTATTCACGGTGGCAGCCAACTTCTCGACAAAGTACTGCTTGATGAGGTTCAGGTCATACCTGCTACAGTTGAACCCCACCACCGGGACCTGGTCGATCCAAGAGACGATATTTGCTTGCTGAGACTTCGATAGCATATCTATGTCGGCCGGCAGATACTTCTTCCTAACCCCCTCCCTGATTACATTGCCTCTCATCTGCAGCTCAGTCACGAACTAGCATGTCAGGATCTCGTTTGCAGATGTGGGTGATCCCTTCTTGCATCGTATCCCCCAGCGATACCGATATAGGAATTTGCTCAACCTCAAAGGTTAGGTCTTTGGTGGGTCGCGTGGTTTTTGACTTGTCGAGATACGCCGCGAAGTCGTAGACTATCTGGTGAGGGAACAGAGTCGTCTCCTCCTCCTCGCGCGGCGTTTGCGGATAGTGGGTATTCACCTCATTCAACCACTCGCACTCCCACATCACCACCAGCTCGTAACCCTCATCCCTTATTTTAGCTTCTTGAAATTTAGTTCTCCTGTACAGCGATCTCGCTTTACCTCTCCTGCAATGTGTCGGACACCCGTGCCAGTAGCATCCGTGAAACTGAAACACGGTCTTTGTTTCGTGATAGTAGCCGTCGACCGGATCGCCGAGCACCCACCTCTCGCCACCGTGACCACAGTCGGCGTGATGTATGTGTTTTCCCACCCTCTCCTCTTCTCTGCTCAACCATTGAATCGACATCGCGCTCGCTGACCCCTTGGGATAGAACGCCTTCTCGTATGCCGACTGCGGTCTCTCGACCCTCTTACCTGGACATTTCACCACGGTCGTCCCACCCATGCAGGTGGTCGCGTGCCTGTGCATGTTACACGACTTTGTGAACCGTTGTTGACATCCGGAGCATCCGTACTCGTTCGTCATCTTTCTGAGGTTCTTGATGAGGAACGAGTGACCTCCAAACATTCCGATCGTCATGGTCTTCTCCCCAACCGCATCGTAGTTTGCCGGAGACTTCATGAGGTACCACACTCCGTCGTCGGTGGGCTCGTATACGCGAATGCCTAACCTGAAGCGCTCTTCGACCTTCTTAATATCGTCCAGGGGGATTCCATTGCTATCCGGTCCGTTATCGTGACCGAGGTATTCGCGAGCTAGAGCTCGTGCCTTCCTACAACACCCGTCGGGTCTCCCTCCCCGGTGGATGGCTATGCACCTAAACAGACACAAGTAGTCATCGTACGTGTCGACGGAATACATTGCCTTTTTCTGTCTTAACCAATCGGGGAGTTTTCCCGCTCCCATGAGAAGTTGTTGAGCGTCGATGACCATCTTCACCTCGACCGATAGCCAACGAACGATGTCCATTCGACCTTTCTCTCTATCAGATATCCAACTCTCCGCTTTGGAGATCTCGTTTAACCACGGACTATCCGGGGAGTTTTTGTGAAAGATCATAGTAGCGTCGGTCTCGATGTTCCTAATAAGATACGAGCGCGAATACCTCAGATAACATGCCGTGGTCATCTCTGGACGAATTTTATTCATTATGCGATTAGCGATCTCCCCGTCTACCCCCCTCTCGAAGGTCCAGACTATCTTCCTCCTACCCCTATCAAAAGTTTCCCTAGCTTCGGCATATTCGGCGAGAATCCTTGGACCCTCCTCCACCAAATCCCTGGCGAGCTCTCTCCTACTCTTAGGAGGTCTCCCCACCAGACTTTGATAAATCTTATTGTAGTGTGCCTTGTATAGTGGTTTTCTGTGTGTACTATGATCGTCTTTTACACGCTGCGCGTAAGCAGTGGCACGCAAACTGGTCGTCGTCTCCTTCTCCAATTTCTCGGATCGTTTTTCGGGGTCGGCAGGCAGTCGTCCGGTCGAAACTGCACGCCGCAGCCTCTCCTCGTAGACGACGGCTCGCGCTTCACTTATCATATCTGCTATAGCTTTCTTGAGTCTCAAACCTCTTAGGGAAATTCCCCAACTCTTAGCTTGCTCTCTCATTTGCTTTATGGTAGACATTATACTGAGTATAACCAATGGATTCTTATCTCTAATTGGGTGTCAGTTGTTATTTTATTTTTAATAAATGTATGACAAATTGTTGTATTATACTGAGTATAACTTATTGATTTCTTATCTCGCGGTTGATGAAAAATAATTCCCACTCTTCTCATCCATACCGTGATAACAGTGTGGTAAAATCCAAGTAGTATATGAGAGTCAACAATGATAACAAGTTTAGTATGGAAGTCACCACACTTAGTGGGTGGCTTCCATACTAAACTTGTATCATTTTGACTCTCATATACTACTGAGGCTGATCAGGGTACTACGTTGGTATACATAGTGTCGGTACTCTGATCAACCTAGCTAGATATGCTGCGTGATCAGGGTCTACACTGATGTACATAGTGTTGATAGCCTGATCCACCTAACTAGATGTGCCGCCTGATCAGGGACTACACTGATATACATTTCCCGGGATGAATAAAACATTTGTTTGCTGTTTATTATTATTGATGATATTATTTTACTAAAATTTAAAAAATTCATAATATACAACAAATATTCATATAATGGCTAATATATAGTGTCGGTAGCCTGATCAACCTAGTTAGATATGGCACCTGATCAGGGACTACACCGGTGTACGGATTACCGATAGTCTGATCAACCTAGGTAGATATGCGGAATCTGTATTTATACTTGAATTGATGATGTCTTGTATATTTGTTACCGTATCTTTGTGATATTGCTATGCATAATCTGTAATGTTGTTGAATGTTTTGGTACATACTGTAGCAGTGAATACTGTAGTTGTGCCATATCAATCGTATTAATCATATTAATCTCTTTAAAAACCTGTTTTGGCAACGCATTGGAATCGTCTCAGTATGTTTTTGAGGAGAAAATATAAAAATATTTAAAACAGCAGACGACAATTGTCGTTTCCAGCACTTTAAAGGTACATGCCCACTCAGTAAGCCCAACATGTCATTTATTGGAATTAAATAAGTGTATAACTGTGTCACTATTCCACCAGTTCTAAACGTTACAAGTGCCCGCTATACAGATATAATCAGTTAGTAATATTTATTTTACTGATAGTGACGCGCGGTGGTATCAGGCTATTTTCATATGCAAATGAGGCATGATATTTTTTAATTATTTATACTAAAGAAATGCGTCACCTGAAAACATAATATTTTCGACAGATATTAAAGTATAATCATTGCACATCATACAATAAATACAGAGATTAAATAGTAATGTCCGTTAACATTTTAAGTAAACACGGTTATCGCCCCTGATATCAGTGTGTAAATTTACGTCTGATATAAAATGTATAATAATGCAAATCAGTACGTGGGATAATGGCGCATGAATGTTTATTTTGCCAGTAAATGTCTAAGATGATGTCTCTGATGTAAATAACATTGTGTACCTACTGAGTGGGCATGTACATTTAAGGGTTAATTAAACTGCAATACCAACAATCAATCAATGAATCTAGTTTAATATTGTAGTACCCTATGTTCAGTACTTTCAGTACTTTGATTGTATGAATAATATCGTCTAGTATTACATGATCCGGATCCGGTTAGCAACACATCTGATCGTGTACTATTTTTAGTTGAAATTAACATCAAAATAAGACGCACTACACTTCTGTGTTATTTTGTTCACGACCGTGACTATTTGAAAAGCATGCTAATATTATGGCTGAATTTGTACCGTTTGTCACTTAGTATGGCTAAATGTGTATTGTTGAGCCACTGTTTAACGACTCTTCAACTTAGTATAGATGAAGCGGGTTTTTTAACACAGTTTATATATTGTATTGTACATGTGACTGTAAATGATAAATAACAGTCAAGAAACACAAAGTTGTCGGCGTAATCCAACTAAATTTTAAAGTTACAACACAGTCGGGAAATCCGAACGATAACAATATTACAATATTAATGAACTAGAGACGGTAACTCCGTAAACGCATGGAAAAGTCCAGCGACTCTACATAACACGTAGTCCTTCACTGAGATGTACACATATATCCTTTTTTTTCATAAAGCGTGCAACCACTATATATATGATGGCAGAGGAAACGTAATTAATTTGCATCGACAGAATGTATCAAACATAAACAGTTTGGCAATCAGATAAAATCCTGCATAAAGCTATAACTGATGAAATGTAACCCATAAACAATCGTTTGTGTTGATAGACACATTATATGGAGGAAACGCAATGACAGACAATGACCATTTTGCCCTTATTAGATAATAAGATTATGCAAGTATGTGATGTTTGACATCTAAATGTGTTTATAAGTCTACAATGTTGCCTTTAAGCAGAGGACTGGCATATCCTTTATACCAATCTGATACAATCAGGCAGTTTTCATAATCAATTAATGACAGCTGAAATGGTTGACAAATAACGATGTGAAATATATATATTACTACCATAATACTAACAAACACCCAAAGGAGTATGTAAACAATTATAAACTGATACATGAAACCCAATGTGAATTTCGAATATTTCATTCTTGTCACACTTTCTGGACATTAAAGGTACATTCCCACTCACTAAGCACAACATGTCATTTATATCAGAGACATCATCTGAGATATTTTCTGGCAAAATAAATATTCATTCACCATTACCCACGTATTGATTGGCATTATCATACATTTATATCAAACGTAAATTTCCACAATGATATCAGGGGCGATAACAGTGTTTGTTTAACATGTTAACGGACATTGCTATTTATTCTTTGTATTTATTTTGTATGTGCAGTAGTATATGAGAGTCAAAAAGATACCACCTCCTGATGGAAGCCCCCCGCTACGCGCGGTGCCTCCCATCAGGAGGTGGTATCATTGTTGACTCTCATATACTACTTGGTTTTTTCCCCACTATTATCACGGTGTGGATGAGAAGAATGGAACATATTGGTCATCAACACGAGACCATATACTTCCTCGAGCGGTCGGATAGGAACGCTGTTGTCATGCTTGTTTACCATAGCGATTTCGTTTGTAAAGATAGAAGTTAAAAATAAAAACAAAGTTTTAGGTCCAGCCGAGAATCGAACTCACAACCCACGTCTCCATAGAGTGGCGCCTTAGCCCACACGACCACGAAGGCTGTTATGAAATATAAACACTACCTAGTGTTGCGCAATAATCGATAAGGTGAAATACACCCTATTAGAGATAATAAATCCATAAGTTATACTCAGTATATATACAGCACATAATGGTTCTAGTTAAGTGTGCGTGGTTGAAGACCGGTAGTCACGAGAGATGTCATCGTACCGGTATTTACGAGTATTGCAAGCATCACCGGGCATGGATGCGAAGAGGTTCCGTTTCACCTCGCCCTTGTCGCCATTGTGGGGTAAGGACCAGATCCGAGTCACTGCTATGTCCACCATGCGGTGGCACTCAGGCTACGCATCTATTAGTTGTTGTATGTGTCAAACGCCGCCCGTAGTGGTGAAACTGTACGATGGCTTGCACATACAAAGATGGCCGAGATGGCAGCATTGTACCTTATATTAACCGGTAATAAGATAGTATTCACATATCGTATATTCAAAAATCACATCACGCTTACGAAGCAGTCATCATTGAAGCCAAATATATATTTATATAACCTAACTGACATTGAACTTTGAATACACAAACCGTAATATAAATGGTGTGTAGCCTACTTATGGTATGTTAGGTGAGCAAAATAAATTTTGATTTGTGGTTCGATCCGAGATTATCTTATTGCAGCTCACATAACTTTTAAAACATAAATTGATGTTTGATGCTTGACGGTACATGCACACAGCTTCCTTATGATGTGTAGATCTGTCGTGTCGATGCTGTATTTGACCCTTGTAGACGCTATGATCTTCCTCTTTCTCAACATATGTTATTATTATCAAAACTATAGATGGGTCATATTTTAGTTACTTAGGTAATTAAATAGTCAGATACCGAAGTGCTCAAAACCTATGTTAGCTTAACGGACTGTTAAGTCATTAACAACCATCTGCTTTAAAAGCTAACAAAAGCTGACAAACCAGGCCCAGATTGTGTTTGTTACCTTCAATGGCATTGACACGTTAGTGCACATAATCAAGGTGTATGCTCACGTTGTTACAACATACTAATGTCGTTTTTGCGAAGAATTGATTTCCGTGTCTGTAGACACGGAAATCGATTCTTTGCAAACACGACAGAAGTTTGGCCAAAGTACCGAGGCCACCAAATGTAGTTTGACAAAACGCGTTTGGTACGCTATATTTCATCAAAATCCGTTACATAATAAGGACAAAATAAGAGAATACGTACTTTGAATCAGAGGGCCTCTGGAAGTTTCAGTACTTGTTGTTGGTGTTTTAACCACGTGATCATACACCTTGATAATGCAATTTGATATACATGTATTCAACATATTGTCAGTATGTCAGTTACAGGGTGTGGCATAATGTGGTTTCCGAAATGCGTGACGTCATGTTATTAGATGTATTTACATTAGATTTATTTAAATGTTTCTAACGGAATGACTGCTTTTTGCGAAACAAAGCGCAGCAGATACGAACAAGGTTGCCATTTAATTGTACAGTTGGCTTTAATCTCATATTTCCGCCGTTTTGACGAAGAATAAGTTACCGACAATGTAAATATAATCTAGAGCATGTGAATGTAAGAAATAAACGCGGTAATCGATTATTTGTGAACGTTATTGTAAATATAAAGTTTGACCATGTCCAGCCATGGGTAAACGTTTGCCATGGTACGAGGGAACAGTTTCAATCCCAAGGCCGTAGGTCGCGGTTTCAAACAGTTCCCGAGTACCACAACAACGTTTACCCACGGCTGGACATGATCGAACGTTATTACATTTCCGTCCGAAAGATAGTGTAATTTGAGCATGAATGCAGTACTTTCGGTACTTTTATTATCTGATCCGTTCAAATAGCTGATTTACACATACATATTCCGGGGCCGCAGTACACATCGCGTGAAGCAGCTGTATAAATTTCAATATTTCAGTGAGACCGTCGTGAACTGGTCAGGTGACGTAATGACCCGTGCTAGTTGGCCCCGGAATGAGCATTGTTTACAGCCATGATCAAACAGCACGCTCTGTACGTTTGAACACGACTGTGAGTGGTGTCAAACAACGGCAGCCATGTAACAATACATTTTAGAGCACCCACAACACATATAAGGCATCATCTTCGGTGCGATATTTATCATAACAACGCTTGTTAGGAAGATTATGAAGAAAGCCTACTGTAAAAATACGTCACAAATTACGTCACGTCTGAAAATGTTGTTCAGAAACGTTCGGAAATCATGATCTCATACCTTAGTTAGCAGCATGTGCTCCGACTTGACAATTCTAGTGAGTACAGTTGTACTGGAAGTTTGTTTTGCCACACAGCATGTCGCAACAAGAACAAGTAGCAGAAAAAATGGAGAAGCCAGCTGGAGTACAAGTCGAAATTGGGGGTACTTCACATCCAACATCAGGTAACTCACAGTTTTGCTGACCAACCATTATCTTGGTGGTTGGTTTCAAGAATTATTCATACATGCATTTGGATAGTTGCGAACAGTAACTCTTGAAATCTAGTATATTTCAAGAGTTACTGTTCGCAACTAGCATTGGGATTATCAATTCACATTAAAACAATTACGGTAGTCAGTATAGCCATATGTGTGTCCCCTCGCCGATAGGCAGGATGGGGATATAGCGTTAGTCCATGTTCGAGCGTAGTACGCACTTGCGTATATTATAATTAGTAAGACTTTTAATTTCTTAATAACTTATGATGACTTACTACAGAATTTAATAATATTTGGCCATAATGTGTGTCTAGCGATGACAATTTGTTTCGCATACTGCCCATATCTGAACACCCAATGTCAAGGTCACTGAGGGCAATCATATGTTCACGTTGTTCGTAACTTGTAAAGCTAATTAATTAATGTTTGTTTTATCAATAACAGCTTACCCCCTCAGAGAGTGTTTTCCTATGTATGGTGCTTTGTTTGGCATACACCCACGTCTGAACACCAAATATCAAGGTCATTGAGGACGTATGCTCACCTTGTTTGTAAGACTTTTTGTGTTAAAATATGTTTGGTTGTTTACACAATACCTGCTTAACCCTTGCACGGATTTCAATTATGATAGTTGGCAACAATATGTGTCTAGGGATGGTGCTATGTTTTGAATGCACTTCATATCTGAACACCCAATGTCATGGTCACTCAGGACGTATCTTCATTGTATTATCAATTCTACTAGTGATGGTATTGGCTTAGTGATAACACACTCTTGTTCTGTTTGCCGTGGACCATATATATGTATGAGCCTGAGAGGTAATTGATAGTTTCAGTGATACATGTATAATTGGATACCATTTGGACTTTGAATTGTGTACTTTGTAATCAGTCAACATGCTTAGCTTCTTCCCTATGGGACCTGACTGCGGGCAAGAACCCTGCAATATACCCGTACCGTCCATGGACTTATTGTGCTTTTATATGACAATGAAAAAAATGTATTTCCATTCTATATCGTTCGTTTTCCCATTTGATTATCTGTTTTTGTTGTGCTAATCTTGATTTTCAAATCTGTATATTACATAATATTTTATGTATATGCTTCGATGATAAGCATACATGTATTACATATTGGGCGTTTCATTAGTCAATGGCTCGGTTTTCATTTTTACTTTCCATTCAGTTTTAATTTTACCTAATAATTTGTAATATTTCAAAAAATCTCCAGTATTTATGTCATATATATTTTTCATATCGTCGAAGCTATAAAAGTATTTTATTCTAAAATCATATATGTGTTTTAAATACATAATACCTTTATCATACCATTCTTTATAGAATATGTTATATTTCTTTCATTTGTATACGACCGTTTTTAAAAAAACGGTACGTATTATGTTTTACCGCATGGCGGGCGGGCGGGCGGGCGGCTGAAGAAAAAGTGCATAGTTCGTGTACACAACTCCTCCGAAACGGTTCAGTCGATCGTTCTGAAACTATACACACGTCTTCTACACATATTGAAGATGTGCACCTTGGTGTTTTATGCCGAAAACATATTTTTTAACAAAAATATCACCTTTTTAACTTAGCCATTTTTTCTACATTATTGTATCCAATTCCCTATCATTTCTACTTTACACTCTTCTTTCCTATCTCTGCCTAAATTAGTATACATGTTTAGCATAACGAGATGAAGAAATAATGCTATAGACTTTCAAATTCTCATTAATGTTTCTTGCCTTGGTGACAGCTTCACATTTCTGCATCTTCGCTGTCTGGCCCATATTCGACGGGCGTATTTTGTGACTTGCGGCACTCTTGTTTATGTTTGAATTATGCCACAAAATTTCATGTGATATGTTAGCACATGAATTATTAAAATTGACTTTGCACCAAGATGTTAATATATTGTTTAGGAACGTATATTGTTTCAAAAAATTGTTGGTGTCATTTGAATTTAGATTGCTTTTAAATAGTATATCACCACCATAATTATTTAGTGCCTTATTGTATGCAAGTTTTAACTGACTCTGTTTACCCTTTAAACGTTTTATCCATGAACAGTTAAGTGAAATGATGAATGCATGGATATTAATCATTTTCAATCCACAGTTTTCATGGTTTTGTATTTTAGTTGTTCGTGCTGTTTTATCGGGTTTACCGTCCCAGAGAAAGTTATACATCAAATCATTGATGTGTTTGATTGTTTCTTCAGCCGGATTCTCAAGCACTGTTAATGGGTATATTAATTTAGGTAACTCGAAGGTCTTTAAAACAGTTATTTTGCCAATTAATGTCAAGTTCCATTTTCCAGTTTATAAAACGGTTTTGAAATGACTTAATTGTTGGTATTAAGTCTAGTTCATGTAGCCGTGTTTTATTGTTTGTGAATATTATTTCAAGTGTTGATGCTTGGTCGTTTGACCAAGTATATTGATTGATGTTACACCATGGACTTGGGTTATGTCTAAGCCCCCCGATTTGTTGTGCTGTGCATTTTGACTTATTTAGTTTTAGACCAGAGATTAGTGCGAAAGTGTCTAGTGTCTGTATTAGTTCCTTAAATGATAGTTCCGATCCATCAAGTGTAAAGCTTGCATCGTCTGCAAATAGTGTTTGTTTTATTTCATTTTCACCTAGAAATAAACCTTTAATCTCTACATTTGCGTTTATTTATCTTGATAAAATTTCTATGCAAATAATAAAAAATATATGCTGATAGCGGACAACCTTGTCTGACACCTTTTTTAATACTGAAAAACTTTGATAGATTACCATTACCACGAAACACAACTTTTTGCATCTTTATAGAATAGCGATATCCATTGTATTAGTGAATTACCAAAGTTAAGATTGTTGAGACACTTAATTATAATCTATGGTCTAAGCTATCAAATGCTTTCTGGAAGTCTGCAAAAAATATTAGACCTGGTGTATTGTTTTCATTAGCTTCATTTATTAGTTCCATAAGTGTTCTTACATTTTATCCTATATATCGACCTTTTATAAAACCAGTTTGATTCACGTTTATTATTGTGTTTAATACCTTTTTTATTCTAGTACCTATAATTTTTGTTGCAATTTTATAGTCTACATTTAATAGCGAAATTGGCCTCCAATTATTGATTGAAAGTGTGTTTTTATTTTTTTTTGGCAGTAACGTAATGATTCTTTGTTTTTGCATTTCAGTTAGAGATACATTTTCGTATGAGTAATTAATCGATGTTAGGTATGCTCTTTTATGTCATTCCAGTATAGCTTGTACACTTCAGCAGTTAGACCATCTGATCCTGGGCTTTTCATGTTTTTCATTTCCTTTATTGTTGTTACACATTGGTGTATGAGTGAATTATTTAATTTAAAGAATCAAGATATGGGCTGTTGCGTTTACTGTAATATGAAAACATTTGGTCTGTTTAAAGTGTATGGAATCCGAAGGACTCCTCGCAAACTTTAAACACACCAAATGTTTTCCATACTACAGTAAATGCGCTATCCCATGGTTTTATTACTTATATTTGCATTGCATGTACTGATAGTTTATAAAATGTAAATCTAGCCAAATATGGCGTTAAAATTAAGAATAATCTAGTTTTACGTCAGTTTGTCGCAATTTATGGAACAGCGACATTGCCGGTCAGTGGCGTGAAAGTATTGACAACGTCGTGGATTGGATATTTATGACGTCAAACAAACGTTAACGAATCAACAAGGTCGAACGGTGTTGCGTGGGGCTACTGTACTATATTTAAGGAATAAAACCTTGGGTTGTACGTTTACTGGTGGGGTGTACAACACATCAGCCCATGGTTATGTTACTTATATTTACACTGCATTTCTGATAGTTTTAAAAATGTAAATAACCCAATATGGCGTTAACATTAAGGATATATATTGTTTTACGTCAATTTTTCAATTCCTGGAACAGCGACGTTGCCGGTCAATAGCTTGCATTATTCTAATGCACCGAAAATAGAAAGCGTGCATCTGATTTGTCAATTGTAAGTACAGCCTATAAAATATTAAAATCACTTTTTACCAGTCTGTGTTTTACAACTTGACATATTTATGTAAACCTACCCGCTTTTGTAAACAATGGCCAGTGGCGGGGAATTCACATATTCCCAAATCATTTTCGGTACAGTTTTTGTTATCCATTCTGTCATATTGACATGTACAACTCAAAGCGGAAAAGAGAATCGAACGGCTGACAAACATGACTTCATGGTGGCCCGTCAACAAATTCCCAAAAATATTACCACACTCGCCCAAAATACAGAAGAATTTACTAAAATGCTAAAATGCTCAAATGAAAAACTCAATATGCCAGTACTAAATGTTAGCGAATCAGTGGAAAATATGAATCTTCGGTCCGAGTCTTCCACCTGTGCATTTGAGACCCAGGTCATTTAATTATGCAGGCTACATCCTTTAACTCAAAGTCTGTTGGACCACGATACAATGAATTGTCAATTGAAGTTTTATTTTCCCCGCTCAGTCACAAATCATATGAGAGACTGCCCACAGATCAGTGGCTAGACGGCACACACTTGCCAGAAGTCTAATTTCCCAGTCACAATTCATGTCCTTGAAGAGCAACATGTGCCCAATTATTCAGTCGCAGATCAGGAGCTAGTCTGGCTGCAAATGCTATAAGCCAACTTTACCCAGTCATATATCAGGGGCTAGACTAGCCACAACTGCCAAAAACCCTGATTTGTTCAGTCACAGTACATGACTAACTAACAGCATCTGACTTAAGCCGAATTATTCAGTCACAGATAAAGAGCTAGTCTGGCTACAAATGATAAAAGTCAAATTCACCCAGTCACATATCATGAGATACACTGGCCGCAAATGCTATAAGCCCGATTTCTCCAGTCTCAGATCCGGTGCTAGACTGGTTACAAATGGCATAAACCTTTATTTCAAATCACTTGTATCTTTGCAGCTGAATTCCACATGCGTACAGAATGGTACAATACTATTGGCTCTATGGAAATAATGTAAGTACACTGATGTACAAGTGAAAGACTCGGACCCATGATAGAAGTACAGGTGGAAGACTCTAACATGTGACAAAAAACGCCCATTACAATATCCCATTACCCCACCCGCCTGTTGTCGTACGGTGCATTACGTTCAAACAACAACAGGTGCGTGGAGTAATGGGATTGTTTAATGGGCTTTGTTTATGTCACAGTTCCGAGTATTCCACCTGTTGATAGAAGAAGATATCCGATTGATTGAATCACATTACCCCACCCGCCTGTTGTCATACAACACGTTACGATTATATATGTGTATGACAACACGTGGGTGGGGTAATGAGGAGGTTTGTATGCCCCATTTGCGATAGCAAGGGCGCCATTTTGCGTTGCTCTTGAGGTTCCGCCCGTCGGTCCATGTACATTTACGTCGACATGACCTTGACCTTTGTGACCTTCCAAATGGTGCTGAAACATTTAGCCATTTTCTTATGTCGAAAAGTTTGTAAGAGTTTCTCCATCATGTAATTAATATCTTCAATATTATTTGAAGGATTGCTTTAATATTTGGAAAGTTAATTCACCTGAACATGTGTGACACAATCACACCACCAATGACATGACATTGACCTTGTGACCTTGAAAATGGTGATGAAACACTTAGCCATTGTCTTATGTCAGTAAGACTTTTTCAAAGGAATTTGTGTAAATTTAATGTTTACTTTTTTACAATCTCTAGTGAGAGTCCAGTATTCCATGCGGGCATATCCATGTTTCACAAACATAATGTCTAGTTGTAATTCAACTAATATCTAGAATATGAACCTATTTCTATAGAGAGTAAATAGTATATTCTAATGCACCGAAAATAGAAAGCACGCATCTGATTGGTGAATTGAAATCAGAGCCTATAAAATATAAAAAATCACAGCATATAAAATCTCCGTTTTACCAGTCTGTGTTTTACAACTTGACAGATTTATGTAACCCTACGCGCTTTTGTAAACAATGGCCAGCGGTGGGGCTTGCTATTAGTTTCAAATTAATTTCGGTACATTTTCGGTTATCCATTCTGCCATATTGACCTGTACAACCCAAAGCGGAAAAGAAAATCTAACAACGACTGACAAACGTGACTTCAGTATGGTGGCCCTTCAACAAATTCCCAAAAATATTACCCCACCCGCCCAACATACAGAAGAATTTAATAAAGTGCTCAAATGCAAACTCAATATGGCAGTACCAGCCTATAACTTTACGAATTCCAATATGCACATACATGACTATACATAATAAACTGTATTGCAGATGGGTAATCACATGAATTAGGCGTAACTCCAGGGAAATCCTAGGCCTGTTGACACAACAAGTTGTTGACACTTCCTTTGTAAAAATCACACGAACCCAAAGCAGAAATGTTGGCAGAAATGAATAAAAGCTGTTTATAATAATAACTGTTGCAACTACACATATAAAAGCAATACAATTGTTAAAATAAACATTACAGTTGAATAAATGTATAGATGTCTTAGAAAAAGTCCAGTTAATCTCTATTTGAAATGGGAATATTCTTCGGCGGAGTTACATTTCTTCAAATGCATTTGGTGTGAGGCGGTTATCGATGACGACAACAACCTGCTGACGTAATGAAAAATATCACTGTTCGTGATATGCTACGACGTTGCAGAAAGAGGGGAGCACACTAGGTGCATTAGAATCGGGATAACCATGCTTTGTTTTTCGATTTTGAGCGGTATGTGTGAGATTGTATGGTCTGAGAATCAGTTTTACGGCTCCGCTAACGCGTAGCATGGTTATCCCCTAAGTATTACCATTTCACAACTAAAAGTGTTTTATTTCACAAGCTGTGCTTCCTGGTACAGTATTAATGGAAACAGTTACAAATTTTACAATATTTTCTGTAAATGATGTGGAAAATTTACAAAATTTTCAGAGCAAATGCGGAATAGAATTCGGAATTTGCTGTTAAATCTTTTTTGACTTCCGACGTCATTTAGAATTTACTCACTTACAGAAAATATCACAATTTCTGTAAATATTTTGCATGTAAAATCTTATTAGGAAATGTATCACAACATATCTCCTGTTTATCAATATATTCGACAAGAGTATATACCATATACCAGTACATGCAGTAGAATTAAACACAGCTCTTGGAATTTGATCAAATAAAATTGGGAATTCAATTGACATGGGTAATTTGCAGTGTATAATGTGAAGAACCACATATACTTTAATATATCTGAAACATCATCTGAGACTTGGTGCATTTAATGTTCTGGAACCTCTCTGCGATGTCCTGGAAACTTCATATAGAGAACACGAAGCTAGTCTTTAGATATCACATTTATCTCTTACCATTTCCCAGTCTGATAAACTTGACATCAAGACATTTTGAAATAGAAATTGGTCGGAATTATAAGGAATGGACAGCATTTTGGAGAATACATCGTGGATATAAACGATAATCCAACGATTGAATTCTCCAACTAGCAAATATGTTCGTAGAACACGGATGCCCCACTTGCTGCTTTGTTCGTATAAAACGGCATTAGTTAAAACAGTGTAATCAGAAATGGAGATAATTTACAATGTGTTGGGTTGTGCTGTGCTGTATGCACACCGAAAATGAGTTAAAAAAATGTCTTGTTTGTAGCTATTACCGTTTAAAAGTTTTACGAGATACAAAGGAAACTTGTCAAATTCTAAGTCGAAAAGGGGGAGATAATCCATGACCCAGGGGACGAATCAAAAATGGACATTGCGCATCTACTCATCATAAGGAAGCTACATACAAAGTTTCAGGTCTGTAGCTATTACAGTTTAAAGGTTTTACCATGTTTACGAGTTACAAGGTGAAATTGGGAAATTCTAAGTCTAAAAGGGGGAGATAATCCATAACCCGGGGGAAGAATCGAAATAAACTTTGCACATCTACTCATCATAAGAAAGGTACATACCAAGTTTCAGATGTGTAACTATTAGGGTTCAAAGTATTACTAGTTACAAGCCAAAATTGGAAAATTCTAAGTCGAAAATGGGGTAGATATTTCATGACCCGTGGGTCGAAACAAAATAAACTTTGCCCATCTACGCATCATAAGGAAAATTGGAAAATTGTAAGTCAACAAGGGGGAGATAATCCATGACATGGGGGACGAATAAAAAATGAAAATAATTTTTTGGCATCTACATGTTCTCATCATAAAGAAACTATATACCAAGTTTCAGGTATGTAGCTAGTACGGTTTACAAGTTTGACGAGTTACAATGCTGGTGACGGACGGAAGGATTGGACAGATGGGACGGACAGGACAAACGGACAAGGGTACCACTAATTCCTATAATCAATTAATCATTGAGTGGAGATTGAATCCACGACATCTGGTATTTAACTCCACTTGGAGATTGAATCCACGACATCTGGTATTTAACTCCACTTCACCTCCCACGACTGCATATGACCGTGATGTTGAACGGACATAGACCTCAAGCAATCAATCAAATCTTCCCCATTTCTGTGTAGAAAACTTGGGCCGAAATCCAACATAACATATGTACCAAAGACCGACACGGAATTGGAAGAAAATGTTGACGCCATCCTGGAATTGATAGAGTATCTGCATACAGAGAAAGTACCAACGGATTCAGCAGTCGATGCGTGTGTAGTCTTTGACAGCTCAAAGGTATGTGCTCCATAGAGAAACCACCATCGGGTGTAGAAGTCGACGGCACAAAGGTATGTGCTCCATAGAGACACCACCATCGGGTGTAGTAGTCGACGGCACAAAGGTATGTGCTCTATAGAGAAACCACCATCAGGTGTAGTAGTCGACGGGACAAAGGTATGTGCTCCATAGATAAACCACCATCGGGTGCAGTGGTCGACGGGACAAAGGTATGTACTTCATAGAGACACCACCATCGGGTGTAGTAGTCGACGGCACAAAGGTATGTGCTCCATAGAGACACCACCATCGGGTGTAGTAGTCGACGGCACAAAGGATGTGCTCTATAGAGAACCACCATCGGGTGTAGTAGTAATCGACGGCACAAAGGTATGTGCTCCATAGAGAAACCACTATCGGGTGTAGTAGCCAAGGGGACAAAGGTAAGTGCTCCATAGACACCACCATCGGGTGTAGTAGTCGACGGTACAGAGGTATGTGCTTCATAGAGAAACCGCCATCGTGTGCAGTAGTCGACGGTGCAAAGGTTTGTGCTCCATACGCACACCACCATCGGGTGTAGTAGTCGACAGGACAAAGGTATGTGCTCCATAGGGACACCACCATCGGATGTAGTAGTCGTCGACACAAAGTTATGTGCTCATATGCATGTTTACCATCGTCCAAATATTCATTGTGCGCAATACACATGCTGCTCACATGCCCAGGGTCAAAATCAACTGTCTTAGAAGTTTGCGTTAAAGTTTTTGTAAACTTTACGTTAGAGCGTTTACGTATTGTTATATCTCCTCAACCGCTTCACTCATTGACTTGAAACTTCATATGCATGTTTACCATCCTCCAAATATTCGTTGTGCGCAATACCCATGATGCCCACATGCCCAAGGTCAAGGTAAAATGTTTTATAAGTTTGCGTTAAAGTTTTTGTAAACTTTGCGTTAAAGTTGTTAAGTATGTTATATCTCCTCAACCACTTCACTCATTGACTTGAAACTTCATAGATATGTTGACCATCCTCCAAATATTCATTGTGCGCAATACCTGGATACTTCAGCAACCCGACCTGTAGATCCATGGAATCGTTTACTGCAACTCCAATATACTCTTCTTTTGAGACCATGGAAATTCCCCAGGTGTATTCTCAGTTCTAAATGTCTTTACAAGTCACTGAGTCATAACACACCATAACATCATGCATATATTATCCATTCTATTCATCGGCGGGCGCGACATGCTGGCCGCGGCCATTCTAGTTTTTATTAATTTTCGCACTCTGTATCCTTGTCTGCACAATAACTAGAGTTATAATTGACGACTTGGCGGATCATAACCAAATGTGGTACACATGTTTGTCATGACAAGAGGAAGATCCTTATTGGTTTTCAGTGAGTTATCTCCCCTTGTTGCCTGGCCATGACTCGACAAACCTCGATATTCTGACAGTCGACACTCTTGTTCAATTTGCGTTAAATTTCTTTGTTAAGGTTTATTTTCTGAGCGATATACTGGTTTCTGTTTTCATGAACCCCCCCCCCCCCCCCACCCCCCCCCCATTAATCTTCTTCCATGTTAAGTTTTTGTATTTAAATCGTTATGAAAACATGTCCTTCGTCGCTTTGCCTAGTTTTGTTTTAAATTTTCGTTTTGCGTTATAGACTCTGAGGGTTACATCCAGCAGACTGATGTGTGACTGATGTTTTGTTCTATGGAGTTATTCACCCTTGTTTACTGGCTATGCCTCAGCGGGTGTATATTATAATCTTCGGCATTCTTGTTATGAATTATATATATTTGCATGTGTGAATTGTTTTCAAACAAATTAAATGCACTGTATCTCAGATTGTTAATACATGTATGTTGTTTACAATGTAATTTATCTCAGAAACTGTTATTTTTGTTGGGTAGATAATTTGGTTATTCATTGTCACCATTAATGTACAAATAAGGAAACTGTGAAACATAGTTATTGTTTAATGAAATGATCATACTATACCACATTATATACATGTGCACTACTTTTATTAATTTACACAAAATCATATTAGTACCCATCGATTGCAGAAAAAAATTAGCATTTGCAACGCGTGTTAATATTCGGTAGTTTGTATTATAAATATGTTTTATCAACCCTGGATGGATTATTTCCAGGTTATTTCCCAAGAAAATATTTCATGAGACATTTCAGGTAATTTGGTTGACTAACGAGTCCGCACACACTTTAGATTTAGAACATATGTATATGCTTGTGAATATGAATTTGCAGGAACATGCTAATTATTTAGAATATCACTTCCAAAAATTGACTATGAGAACATGATTAATAAAGTCCAGCAGACTCGGAGGTTTGACGTAAAAGAAATTCCCATTTATTAAATCAAATCCCAATACCTCATCCACCTGGTGATGTACTGTACGTTATTTTTTTTATATTTCAGTACGACACTAGGTGGGTGGGGTGGTAATGGGACTTTCTAATGGGATTTTTTATATCCAAGGTTCGAGTCTTCCACTTGTGTTTCCAGTCAAGTGGAAGACTTAAACCTTTGACATAGCAAATTCCCATTAGAAAGTCCCATGTGTCCTATTCAAATCAAAGTGTCAGAGGTATGGAATAAATATTGAGCTTTTGTTGTTTGTTAACTAACAAATCTTTTCACAGATAGGTTTATCAGATAAGAGACAGTACCGAGAGGGATTTGAGTTTACAAAGACGAAACACGTGCTCGGGACGGGACTTAATGCCGGTGACGTCATTCTTGTCACGGATACAAAATCCAAAACAGAACATGCACAGAAAACGGTGAGTTTTATGCCAGCCTGATAGTTGTGAAACAGTTAAACATGCTAAAACCCAGCAACAATACATATTGGAATCACGTGGTTTATTTTCTTACACACGATAGTGGAAGGTGAGACATAGCGGTCATAATTCCGACGGCGTCGTCAACAAGTCCGTCCAAATTTCGTATATCTCTTGATCCGTATCCGATCAGTACCAAACTTTAACAATAGCTAACCATCCAGTATCATTTGAGCGACCTTCACCTGCACCTTGGTGACATTGACGTTTTTGTAAATAATTGTGGACGAATGTCCAAATTTCGCATATCTCCTGATACATTAGTCTGATGTTCGCAGTCAGTAGCTTCCTTACATTGATACCTACCTGCACTGGGTCATTCGACTGACCTTGACCTACTTTTCTTGAAATATAGGTCACGTCCGTCAAAAATAGGATGTACGTCCAAATTTCGCATATTTCCAGATATGTCTGTTGGATGTGCGCTAAGCTTCATTAATAATTTTCTTTCATTGATACCTAACCACCCTAGATCAGTTGGCTGACCTTGACCTACTTTTCGTGAATTATATATAGCATCATAAACTATTTGGACGTGCGTACATATTTGGAATATTTTATGACATGTTAGTTACATCTACATCTAACCACACTGGGTAATTCTGGTGACATTGGCCTACTTATAGGTCACGTCAATCAAAACTTAAACGTACGCCCAAATTTCGTGTATATCCTGATAAGTTAGTCGGATGTTAGCCAACCTTCATCAGTAGCTTCCTTAAATTGATAATAAACCATCATGTGTCATTCGGGTGACCTTAACCTACTTTTCTCAAAATATAGGTCACGTCCGTCAAAATTTGGACATACAATTTGCACATACAAAATTTGGACATCCAATTTGGTATATATCCTGATACGTTTGTCGGATGTTTCACATACTTCATCATTATCTTGGTTACATTAATACCTAACGATCCCTTGACCTACTTTCCTTGAAATATAGGTCACGTCCATCAAACTTGGATGCACGTCCAAAGTTGGCATATTTCCTGATACGTTAGTCGGATGTTCGCTAAAGTTCATTAGTAGCTTTCTCACATTTATAGCTAACCATCCTGGGTCATTCGAGAAACCTTGACCCATTGGTAGTTGGCGAGACACTGCCCAGCGATCACCGTGTACTATATTAATATAAGCAAATGTATATAACCATAGTATGGTACGGTCTTCAATACTCAAACTGATTGAAATACATCCGTATTTATCTTTGAAAATAAGCAGAATATCACACACTATACATAACAATGTTACTGTTGTTTACTTCTGGTGGCCATTTTGAATATATAATTATAGCATTGTATATCTGGATATGTATATGTTATTAAATTATTTGATTTGTATACCTCAAACTGGAATGTATACATGTAATATGTACATGAAATGCTGTTTATAACAACTCCATACAGTAAATAATAAACATTTTGGCGGCCATTTCCTGTATGTTTCATTCATTTGTGAGGGAAAACAATGTATATGAATGTCTGTATTTGTTCATAACAGCAAACGACTCGCAGAAAAATGTTGTAAAACAGGCTATTTCGGCAGCCATTTTGAGATATATTGCCATTTGCTGATGTAATTAAATGTAAGATGTATTCTAAATCATTTTACATTCAAATTGTGACTTAATTATATCCTTTTACATGGTTAATATTGATCAGACTGAAAGTTAACAGTCCTTAATAAAACAATATAATAATGTTCGGCGCAATTTATCCATCCAGCGGTTTTTTGATGGCAGGCAGACAACCAGGTTTGATAGACAATAGGCTACTGAATCTGAAAATCATACTCCCGTCCGGGGGGGGGAGGGGGGGGGTTATTGCTGGCTCAAAGTCTATATATGCTTTAAATGTTAGAGGATTAATAGCAAAATTAAAACGGACACAGATTTTTCAACGGCTTAAGGATAATGAATATGACATTATTTTTTACAAGAAACTCATACAACTCGGAATGGGCGTAAGATGCAATATTTAGTGGTAACAGTAGTAATAGTAAAGGTATAGGAATACTTTTTAATTCAAAGCTGGCCTATACCATACATAACATTATAGACGTTATCCCTAGTAGAATTCAAGCAATACACGTATAAATAAACTGTAAATACTTACTCCTGATAAATATATATGGGCCAAACTCAGACGGAAACACTTTTTTTAAACAACTAGATGACTTTATATCCCAGCATGAAACTCAAGAATGGTTATTGGTGGTGATTTTAATGTCACTCTAAACTGCGAATTGGATAAAACAAGGAGGTTTAATTACATCAAACAAAGTTAATCGGGAAACAATCAATAGTATTATAGAAAAATATGATTTGTCTGACATATAGAGAATTAAACACGGAAACCAGCAGCGATTTACATGGCATTCAAATTCTACACCACGTGTTCTATGCAGATTAGAACTATTTTTTAGTTTCAGATAATATTGTTAATACAATTAAGACATGTCGAGGGTTCAGCGCAATACGGTCGTAACTCACTTTCTTTTCGAAATGGACTTTTTTGCATTTTCTAATGTATTTTCTAGTAATACAGCATATGTAAAAAGATTAGAATTGAATTCCAATAGTTAAGGCTATAAATGGTCATTTGGCATAAGGTCGTTACTCAAAATGGCCAAATCATCTCAGTGCAACAACGTTACAGTCGTAACTCGAATTACATGTGCAACGTATTTGTGCTGCCTTTTATAAATAATTGTGGTGGATCTATAGTGCAATTTTGAACTATAAATAATTGTGGACTTGTATTTAGTAAATAAAATGATATTACATAGTACATAAAAAATAAATATTTCAACATTTAAAAACAATTGCAAGTTTGTTAAAAAAAATATAATCTCGGAATACAAAAACAAATTCAGCGCAATACAGTCATAACTCCAGTTATTTGTACAAGAGTTTTGCGTTGAATTTTATACAATAGTATTGTAGCTCCACAATGAAATTTTGATATGTAAATAAAGATCCAGTTGTAGTTGTTCAGAAAATAATATTTAAAAATTGACATTTTATTATTTCAGCCAAAAAAATTATATTTTTTAAATTTTATTTAATTGTTCAATATAAATTGCAAATAAAGGGAGAAATCTCAACTCTCAAATACTCTTTATTACATCCCATTACAGTATATCACATGCAACATGGGGAAATACACATAAATATCGTTGAATGGCGGAATCTAATGCAACAACATGAACTATAATATTTGAGTACATGAGTTTTGCAACAGTATGGGGAAAGCTATTTCACACAAATGGGCTTTCGTTGTGCAACAACAGACTGTGTTTAATAATCATAATAATCCAATGTAATAAATATATAAACAAAACTATTGCAGAAAGTACGCTGTGTGATCGTAACAGAATCAATGTATGATACTGTGCTTGTGCAATAAGAAACATTTAATATTTGTGTTGATTTAATTTCACATCTGCAAAATTCATTCACCGATTTCATTGGACTCTCGGCATGGCCTCGTTCCCATGCAATCAGTACTCAAGCTCAACATATATCGTATTAAATCAGCACTTCTGTGAGACCTCTATACAAATTAAGCATTACAATTTACTACTAGTTAGTCTAATAGTTGCTGATAAAATAAAATAAAAAACTATGTTGACTCTTATAAACTACTTTCAGGGCATGGATAACTTCAATAACAGTGTAAGTTTTTAATATTATACTTGGCTTGTCTCATAATACTAGTTCGGCTTTCGCCATGTGCATGTGCGAAATCTGCAACTAGATGTTTAAAGCTAGTTAGATACATGTACATCAACAGGAGCCCAGGACGAAATCGAAATTTCTAGGCGATTGTTGGTCGATGTTGTAAAAGTTACAACGGAACGTCCAGGAAAGTCAGCCATTGCTTATGAATGGCCATTTTCCCCAGACAATTCCCAAGTGGTTTCCTTCAATGTTAGTAACAGGAGAGTTCAAATGTATTTTGAGGTACAAGTTGCATTAGTGAATCATATATAGTCAATAGTACAATTTACATATTTGTGTCATCTCCCGACAAAATCGGACTTCCACCAATTCAGGCACACGTATATCCTGTGTTGATTATATCGTGTGTAACCAGACCAAACTGCGCTGATTCGCAAATTGATATGGGTCTTCCCTCTTTCTCACAGTCAACCCGATTTTGTCAGGTGATGGTTCACGCACACGTGCTGCATAGCGTGTATGGGCAGTGTGTATCTCAGGGAGTGAACATGTAAACATCGTGACAAAACTATACTTATGTTTTCCTTTAGCGTTTTAGTTGATCTAGAATAGACATAACATAGAGTAAACAAAAATAATCTGACATGTATCAAACACATTGACTGATATCACATGAAACTCGGCATAACCTCGTTTCTTGTGAAATCAGTACACCCGTCACACAAAATCATCACTCATGTAAGATCCTCTGTATATAGTATACTAGAACATTGATAAACATTCGGACAGCCAATGTATAATTTGCTATATATTACAATATGCTGTCAGTCTGCTTTACAGTAATCACGAGTCACGACAAGTATGATCAATTATACCGGTGTAACGCACTATTTTTACAGGTATGGCATGGAATAAAACTTCACGAGTGGAAGTGTACCGCCGTTCTTTATAGGAACTTTTTCGTGGTGCGACCAGCTTAGGTTTTACCGCCATATTTTCATGCAATCCAATCAAACTTGGATTTATTATAAACAGTTTCCATGAGTACAGCGAACAGTGTTAATATTTATGTGAACATGTAAGCTCATTAAATCAGAACACACAATTAATGAGCACACGATATAGACTGGCATGCATAGTCGGATAACTCCAGTTTCCCAAACCAGTTATTATGGGGCAGTGTGTCAAGACATGGGCTGCATGAACATATTTGGCTGACCTGTGGACTGGTTCATGACGGCCAGTCATAAATATGTACTTTAATTTTGGTCAGGCCGGTGTGAACTGTGTCACAGGCGGCGGGATATATATTTCTCAATTTACGCGACTACCTACAAACCCTTCAGAGCAATCGCTTTAAAAAAAAATAACAGTGAACATGAGATTTAATAATCTGACTGGCCGAACTCGCTGTGGCTCAGCCAATCAGGTCAGTAAATTTCAAGTGCAAGGGCAAATCACATCCACCAACGTACGTTATTATATAAAATCAAGTAGGAATATTTCAGCGGAATTTATTCATTATTGCAAATGCGAATTTACTGAGATTGAGTAATTCTTCTTTATCTTCACTCATCATTAATATATTAAATGCATGTTCGCTGGGATATTCCAGATGGCGCGCATGGACATATTGTTCCCGTTTATAAGTGGTACTGTATATAGTTGAAAATGAGGTTAGGAGGAAAATGGATTTAAACATTATTTTTATAATCTTAAATGCAATCTGAACGGAATATGCCTAGTCCGGAAGTTGTATGTACCGTATTTATGAAAATGTGTATTAATTACATTTTTCTTCAAATTGTCACATTCAATTCCGTGACTTGTTTCTAATCTCAGGTAGTATTATGTTAGTGTGTGTATCTTATAATAGATACGTTCAATTCAATTGGAGGAGACTGTCACATTGTAAGTAAAAAAACAAAAAACACCTAATTGCGTCACCGGTAGGTGTGATTTCACTGGCTCTAGCTGCACTGACAGTTTCCTGCCGAAGATTTAGGAGCTCCTGTGCTGAGCATACGATAGAATTGTCATATTTTCTAATAAATCTATACTTATAGAGATCAGACATTCATGAATGAATTAAGTCACTTAAACATGATTGAAATAGTCAGCATAGTTTGTTTCAGATCAATATTTTATGATTTCACAGCCTATTTTGCTTTTAAAGGTTCATTTTTTCGTCATATATGTTGAGCGATAAACATAAGACAGTCATTATTATAACATCAAAGCATATATTATATGGTCATAAATGGTGTTGTAAACATAAGAATGCAATGTTACAGAGTACCTGAATTATGTTAGTAGTTTGGCGCGGAAGTCTAAAATTACTAGACTATGTACATGTATGTGCCAGTGGCTTTATCATGGTCTTACAAAGCAGCTAATCCACTGTCATAGAATTGGTGACTGATGGCGTCATGAAAAAACATTTTTAATTCAAACATGACACATGTTACACATGATGTGGATCACATGCATGGGTATTACCAGATGCATACTCCCTTACTTTCTAAAATCTATTATGTTTCATAATTAGTGTAGTTGACTATGTCTTTCTCAAAGCGTGTTTTCATATAATTTACTGCTTACATTGTTTTATTAGACACTTTATACTAATCTATAATTTCTAGTGACAGAAATCATGGAAAATATATCTTCAATACACAATAATGTAAACCTGATTATATAATTTAATTCCAATATTCAAGGCTAAACATGGTTATGTGGAATATCCATGTGTCATTTTAATACGAGTTAAAAGCGAGAAAGCCAAATAATTTCTGACGTAACTCGAGTTAAAATTGTATTTTTCCAAAACTAATCCGCAATTGTTAAGCTTGGATAATGCATGATTTTTTATAAATTGATATGATTATGGTTAAAAGCACTAGGTATCAGATATGCACAGAAAACAGATCCGTAAAAAATTATTATCAAATGATATGGTGTTATTGGTAAACGTTATGTGCTGAACATCACACGAAAAACAACACAAATTATTGAGTATCTGAAACATCATCCGAGACACATGTTAATAACATGTTATGCTCAGAAAAGAAAATACATCAAGGATATTTTCATTCGTTGCAAGTAAATGCTGAAGCTGAAATCAAAATATCAAGTTTCACAACATATTTTTAAAAATTGATTCCGAGTTACGACCGTATTGCGCTGAACTATTTCAGCATTTTGGCTGTTATTTTCAGCGCAATACGGTCGTAACTCAAATATTTGCTAATACATGTATCACTTTTTTATTTATTTGAAAAAAAAATTCATCAGGTTATTTATTTTTCATGTCTGTTATTGCAGAATATAAGTGAAAATGGTACATAACTGAGTGTAATTGTTTGTTTTAGAAATATTTTTGGCTCTCCTGAACATTTTACAAACAATGAGTTACGACCACATTGCGCTGAACCCTCGATGTGAGATAGCAAACAACATAAAGACAGACCATGCACGAGTAAAACTGGATACAAATATTAATAACCAACCAAGAGGACCGGGATACATTAAACTCAACAGTTCTGTATTTTTTGACAAGCAGCATTTCCGAAATTGCGGAAGTCAATAAAGAGGCTAATCCTAATATTTTGTGGGAATTAATTATAGGAACAATAAGCAACAAATCAATAAAATATTGTGCCAGGCGAAACAGAAAAATTAAATTAGAAGAAGTTAAGTTACAAGAAAAAATCGATGAAATGGTTAAAGCAAATATACATACTTCAAAAGAAATAAATGTAATAAATAACCAGACATTTATTAAAAACGAGCGGAGGGTTTTATTTTTCGATCAAAAGTAAATTGGGTGGAAGGAGGGGAAAAAATACAACTTTGAAAAAGGAAAAAGAAAATTCGAAAGAAAAATTATATCATGTAAATTGACAAAAAATAACTGATAAACAGCAAATTTTAGAAGAACAGAAACGCTTTTATCAAAATCTTTATAGGGAAAAAGAATGTATAGAATCTGACAAAAATTTCTTATCAGATGAATATAATAATAAATTGAATGAAGAAGAAAAAATAAAATGTGAAGGAGTGTTATCTGAATGTTTTAATGCATTAAAGGAGATGAATAATTATAAAAATCCTGGTTCAGATGGAACAGCTACTGAATTATACAAATTATTTTGGAACAACATCAAAACATACCTAGTTAAGTCACTAAATTATTCACTCGAAATTGGTGAATTAACTACCCTACAAAAAACAAAGCATAATACATTTAATTCCCCAAAAAGGTAAAGACAGTACCAATCTCGCAAATTGGAGGCCAATAAGTTTACTCAACATTGATTATAAAATCGTCACAAAGCTATTTTTAATCGAATAAAGGCTGTGTTAAACAAGTAAATAGATTCCTCTTAAACGGGATTTATTAAAGGCAGATATATTGTAGAAAACATAAGATTATTATTTTAAACTATTGGCTATGTTAATGTGAAAGAGATTCCAGTGTTGTTATTTCATGAAAGTTTTAAGATTCTTAAATGTTTGTCCCAGTCTAATAAAATGGGTTGAAGTATTTTACAATAATATATCCAGTTGTGTAACAAATAACGGCTATCTTACAGATTGTTTCGGTTTAGGTAGAGACGTAAGACAATACTGTCCTTTGTCACCATATTTGTTTATTATACAATAGAAATACCATCACATAATGTCCGAAATAATAGCATTATAAAAGGAATAATAATAAATCAAGAAGAAATAAAAAAAAAACACATTGTTTGCAGACGATGCCACTTTTTGCTTATATGGGTCAAAAGAATCGTTAGAAACCCTAATTTCCACCAGATAAAATCAGCAGAAATTATTATTATTATTATTATTATTATTAGAAAAATCATTGTGTAAAATTATGAAAATGGCGGGCTGAAAATAATCGATCTAGTATGTTTCATAAATCCTTTAAAAGCAAGTTTGGTTAAACGTCTTACAAATGATACAAACAATGGACAATGGAACATAGTGTATAATAAGTATTTACATAAATTTGTGGCAAGAATATATTTGAAGGAAACTTCCACGAATTTGATGCAAAAATATTAATAATTTTTTATTTTTTTTCGTCAAATATCCTTGAAGCATGGGCCAAACTTAATGGTTCTGAAAATCCACAGAATACTTCAAAGCAATTCATGTGGAACGATTCTAAATTAAAAGGTAATGGCACTACATTTTATCACAAAGATTGGAATGAACGGGGAATAAAATAAATAGAACATATTTATGATTATAGAATCAAGACCTTTTATGACTTTACAAATGTAAAACAATTATATAAAGTTAGTAACAATGATTACCTAAAATAGTTTAAACTTTCATCCAGCATACCACAAGCTTGGCGTGCACGACTAAAGAATGAGACAATCAATATCCAAAACACTAATTCACCCCTTTTAAGAAAAGTGCTATCTTCCAAACAATGTTATCTACAATTTTCCTTAGTAAAAGTAGCCATGTTGTTTTCAAAGCTCGGACTAAATGGAATTTCAGAAACAACTGTTAATTGGAAAATTGTAAATACACACTATATGTTCAAAACCTAGAAATTTCCAGTGCAAATGCGAACGATTATTTATATAAATGCGGACTTGTAAATTATATCGTATGCGATTTGTGGAGTATGGCACCAGAAACAAACAAGCACTTATTTTGGGATGCCAAAAAAGTCAGCAATTTTGGTCTCAGCTAAGCACGTTTTTACATGATAACGGTAGACATGTTACATTGGATTGGCAACTAATAAGTTTAGGGCAGTATGAAAATATATTCTTGAATGTTTGTATTATATTAGGACAATATTTTATTTGTGGATATAAATTAAGAAACACTGAACCCACTTTCTCAGCTTTTAAGATATATTAAAAAAGAACAAAATAGCTTGAAAATCAAATTGCAGTAAATAGAAACAAAGCTGAAATACACAATAGAAAATGGAATGGTTTACTGCTAGACTAACTTATTTCTTCTCGCATTCTTTCCCTTAAAATATTTAATCTAACAAAATTAATGCAAATATATGATCATGCTGCTCGTACTTTCGTTCTTACGTACTTATCTAATTAAACTGTTTCTTTCTTTCTATGGATGTCTTTTTTTACTTCCTCTATTTGTTTTTTTATCTATTATTAATTGATAATTATGTTTTTGTATTTTTTTTCTTTATAAAAAATACAAACATATATATATACAAACAGGTAATTACATGTGTAATATATATTTACTCAGTAATTGAGAAATATGGAATGGAAATCAATTATGCACATGCATGTTACTAGTAATATGTCTTGTTTATACATGTTTGTATGTGAATAAAAAAAAAATATATAAACAGAAAGAAAAAAAGATAATAATAAGGTAAAGAAACACATCTTTTATACTAACGGTCATGGTCTAATTTTTTTATTTAGGTGATGATCTCAGAGTTCAGAGGAAATGAGATTCGATGCTGGGTGGACCTCTCTGAGAATGGTCATATCCCTTCCCTGTACCTTGTCAAGGTAGACAACAACAATGTGACAATACATATGGAGCCAATACTAGATGGTAAGTTTACAGTAGCGTCTGCATGTTTGTTCCGAGTTTGCATGTGACATTATGTTTTTTTTCGCCTCGTTTGCGTCACGTTTGCCAGAAAACCAGTCGTATGTGGTTTTTGTGCATTTCCCCGTTTTTTCTTCAAATTTGTATACGGTACACATGTTTATCACGGCTTTTGACTTTCAAAAAAATCCGATGACTTATCTCCCCTTAGGCGGCCGTTTATAATGCTCGCTCCCTGTATCCTTGCCTATGCAATAACTCGAATTCTACTTGACGGATCGTAACCACATTCGGTATATATCTTTATCACGGCAAGCCTATTCATTTTTAAAATGTTGGATGACTTATCTCCCCTTGGCTGCAATTTTAATGTTCACACTCTGTATCATTGTCCATGCAATAACTGGAGACCTACTTGACGGATCATAACCAAATTTGGTATAATTGAAAAAAAACTATTGATTTTCAAACATTTCTGATGACTTATCTACCCTTGTTGTCCATTTCAGCAATAAAGTTATGCAATATTATCGATGGTCACATGTTGGCCTGGATGTACAGTATCATATATGTTGTCTATTTCAGCAATAACATTACGCAGTATTATCGATGGTCACATGTTGGCCTGGATTTACAATGCCTTATATGTTGTCCATTTTAGCAATAACATTACTCAGTATTATCGATGGCGACATGGCCTGGATGTACAGTGCCATATATGTTGTCCATTTCAGCAATAACGTTACGCAGTATTATCGATGGCCACATGGCCTGGGTGTACAGTGCCCTATATGTTGTCCATTTCAGCAATAACATTACGCAGTATTATCGATTGCCACATGGCCAGGATGTACAGTGCCAGATAATTATGTTGTCCATTTCAGCAATAACATTACGCAGTATTATCGATGGCCACATTTCCTGCATATACAGTGCCATATATGTTGTCCATTTCAGCAACAACATTACGCAATATTATGGATGGCCACATGGCATAGATGTACAGTGCCATATATTTTGTCCATTTCAGCAATAACATTACGCAGTATTATCGATGGCCACATGACCTGGATGTACAGTGCCATATATGTTGTCCATTTCAGCAACAACGTTACTCAATAATATCGATGGACACATGGCCTGGATGTACAGTATCATATATGTTTGTACATTTTAGCACCAACATTACGCCATATTATCGATTGCGACATGGCCAAGATATGTAAGGCGGATCATAAGCCATTCTCCATGTACATGCTGAATGAGATGCTCGATGTGGTGACTTTCGTACACAGTAAAGAATGGCTCCATAACGACCTGCATGGTGAATACAGTAACTTTTGTGTTCCACTTGGTAGCCAGAAATGAATGTGGTTCACACGTGGTCCAAACATGAATTTCCTACATATCTATTAGCAAATGAAATCCTCATTTATCCCATTTTCAAACATGTTTTCCCATACATTTTGTATCCCATCGCGTAGCGAAAATGTGATATAGGGGTGCAAAAGTCGTCCGTCCGTCCATCACAGTTTCCATTCTGCTATAACGTTGTTACCGTATGCCTTATTGGCTTGAAACCGCATATGCATGTTTATTATCATATTGTATTCACCGCTGCACCCATGCTCTCCCCATGCCCAAGGTCAAGTTCAAATAACTTCGAAATTTGCATCCAGAAGATGCATGCGCGTTTCTCCATTCTCTTTAAACTTCTTTCCTGGATGAACGATTTGCTTCAAAGTTCATGTGCATGTTATCCATCATTAAGATTTGTCAGATGTGTGCACATTTCTCCATTCTTCTATAACTTCTTGACTGTAAGACCAATTGGCTTCAAACTATATGTGCATGTTTATTATCATCCATATTTGCATTTCCCTCCCCACTCATGCTCTTGCCATGCTCAATGTCAATGTTAAATTACTTTAAAAATTGCGTCCAGTAGATACGTGCGTGTTTCTCAATTCTCCTATAATTTCTTTACCGTTTGACCTGTTGACTTGAAACTTTATGTGCATGTTTCACATCATTCATAGTTTCATTCCCCACCACACCCATGCTCCCATATTGCGCATATAGTTCAAAACAACTCAAATACTCTTTATTACATCCCATTACAGTATATCACATGCAACATGGGGAAATACACATAAATATCGTTGAATGGCGGAATCTAATGCAACAACATGAACTATAATATTTGAGTACATGAGTTTTGCAACAGTATGGGGAAAGCTATTTCACATAAATGGGCTTTCGTTGTGCAACAACAGACTGTGTTTAATAATCATAATAATCCAATGTAATAAATATATAAACACAACTATTGCAGAAAGTACGCTGTGTGATCGTAACAGAATCAATGTATGATACTGTGCTTGTGCAATAAGAAACATTTAATATTTGTGTTGATTTAATTTCACATCTGCAAAATTCATTCACCGATTTCATTGGACTATCGGTATGGCCTCGTTCCCATGCAATCAGTACTCAAGCTCAACATATATCGTATTAAATCAGCACTTCTGTGAGACCTCTATACAAATTGAGCATTATAATTTACTACTAGTTACCACCTTGTCCGTCCGGCGTCCGCACTATACTTGTGACCGCATAACTCAACAAGTTTAACTCCGATTTCCACCAAACGTTGTCAACATGCATATATTAGCGATATATTGGATGACTTCTTAAACCACATATGTCATATGACCTGTTTCAGTGTTATTGCACTTTGATTTTTTTCTGAATAGCTGAGCTTGTGACGATAACTCGAAAAGTTTAATTTCTATTTCTACCCGCATACTTATACGAGGGTGGGTCAATACGTAGTGTCACATGATACATAACTTTAAAATTATGTCTAAAACTACACTTATTGTTCTATATTCCGTCTCTCGTTGGGTCTATGACTGAATATTCCCGTTGTCGCCGTGCCGTAATATTTGTTACTAAGCAACTGCGCTGATATATTTGACACACTCGGTCAAGTGTGACTGGATATCATCTAAGTTACTGTAACGTATAGTCTGCAGTGCATTTTTTCAAATAATTGAATATAACAAGTGTGTGTAGTTTTTGTCCGGCGAATAGGCTGGATATGGTAGAACGTCATAGATCTAATACTGTGCGTGAAGCAATGACGTCGCGCGTGGTGGCACTTCAAGTCATCTTGTAAAATTATGGATCCCACGTCCAGTTCGTTTAGGCTCTTTCTGGAGAGTTTATGCTTTACAACTTGGGATATAATGTTTTGTGATACTCTTTGTTGATTATTTTACCATTTTAACACCAATGTACTATAATAACAAAATTGGACTCGCGCGAAAATTGTGTCAGAAGTTTATATCTTCCCTGTTTCGGCCTGAACTGTTCTTATCAATTAGTGTTCAAATCATCAAATTGTTGATATACAAGACCAGTTCTTAAACCATGTATGTCACATGACCGGTTTCAGAGTTATTGCACATTGATATGTTTTGATTGGCTGACCTTGTCTCAATGTTAAAGGTTATGTTTGCATCGGAGAACGTCTGTCACCTTTGCAGACCTTCTAGTTCCTTAATGAAAAGCATGTACTACATGTAAATAGTATAACTACCAGTCTATGTTGGATACAGAATATATTTCACTCGACAGCCAGCCCACGTTCGTCAACCGAAGTACGTGGACTGGCTGTCTCGTGAAATGAGACACGCCATGCGAGTTTTGTCAAAATTATATTCCACATGTACTCTGAAAAGTTTGTCAACTTTAGACTTTATTTATGAATATTTTTGTAAATTTTGTAAACATATTTAATGAAATTACGCAGATGTCCGAAGGTACACAATCGCATGACGTGTCTCAACTATATTTTGTATCCAGGATACATGAGTGTACTATCTGTACATAAATCCCATAAGCTCCATGCAGAAGACATTTATAGATGTGATTGGAGACATGGCGTCTCCAGTCACATTTACAAATGTCTTCTTAAGTATAAACTTTATTTATTTTACAACGATTACAAACAAGCGCGAGAGCACTTATACAAATGCTTTCGTTGGGACAGCTGAAGGCGTAAATGTCTTCTTAGCATGCTATGTACATGTATGTCATTTGCGTGATACCTTTTATGTCATTCCTGGTGAATACAATGTTGCTGTTCCAGCATACAAATTGTTGATATTTTTATGTCGTACAGAGCTCCAAATAAGTTGTGTATCTAAAGAGTATTATACCCAAATATTTCAATATTTCAAGTGTATTATTGATTTTCTTCCTTATTAAATAGGGAACAAAGGATAAAAATAATAAAACAAATTTAAAGCTTTTTGCTGTTTAACTAAGTAAGTTTTCAACTTTATTACTGTATTTCCACTACTGAATTTGAAAATCAATGCGTATTTTCACATTGCTGTGAGTATTTTGTACTCCCACTTTTGATAATCAATGTGTATTCTGCTAAACTAAGTGCATAAAATACGCCAAATACGCCAAATACGCACCTTATCTGGAGCTTTGTTGTATAGTCGTAACTTTACTTGTAAGCAGTGTGTGTAATATAAAATGTATTCCACTACTACTTTAACATACAGGATAGAGTACGCACCCGAAAAAATGGGGTACATATAGTTGCCACCCTGTCTGTAAGTCTGTTCACCTGTCTGTCCGATATGTGTGTTAAAGTTTCGGCTACCTACTGCCTCTATTACCAGAAGTCGGATTGGCTTAAAACGTCATGTACCGGTACTTATTTTTCATTATGTAGCCCACCCATGCGATGGCCAAATGACTTGGACATTTTAGTTAACGTTTTTTAAGGTACATCAAACAGTGTAACGATTTCCTGTTTCCCTTGAAATGTGTCTGTGACTGAAATGGGGCTTATCGGTTTTGAGACCAGTATATATCCAGATCAGCCTGTGCATCCGCACAATCTGATCAGGATCTGCACTGTTTTCCATTCCATCAAAGAAACACCATAGATGCCGCCAACAAGCATTATAAATCATTATCAGGCAACATGATTGTATAACCTGAGCAGGAGCTACTTTTGTCACAAATTACATATGCCCCATTTTTTCCAGTCTCCAATCATATAATGAAACTTGTGCTTGCAGATTTACAAACATCGCAGGGGAAACTAAATCCTGTATCTTTAAATGATAGTTTCTGTAAAATCTAACACTAGGCCAGAATTATCATCAGTAAAATATGAACAAATATGGTTATGACTGGAGAAATGGGGCTTATAGGATGTGTGACCACTGTAGATCCTGGTCAAATAGCACACTCATATAAGCCTGATATGTAATGCTTGTTAGATATGTATATTAGGTAGGAGGGGAATGTGTTTTACACATCGACTCTATTGTTTGTCAGAGGTTGGTAAGCAATTTGAACACCTCTGTAGACAAAAGAAAAGTTTGCATCTATATGCAAACCTGGGCACGAAAAAGTCGTGCCTCACGGCAAACCACACACGGTATGTGTATATGGTCATTGTGTGAAGTGATAGGTTGACACATGGAACACCGGCTAAGTAAAAGAGGTCTTACGATGGCTAGCGTAGCCCAGATCAGGCTGCGCATCCTCGTTGTTTGGTCATTGCATATGTTGGTCGCCATTCGATCAATACGATTTCCTATATTTACTATGTGTCACCAATGTAGCAGTTGTTGATGTTTTGCGATCTGCGGAATGATTACTTGTAGAACGTAAAACGCTAAATTGAATGGTGAATGATGATAACAGTACATATATTAGACTTACAAATGCTGCAAGGTCCAGTGCCAGTGACGCATATGTAATCACAAATCGTGGCAATGCCGTGGACAGATATATATATATATACATACTATATATAACTATATATACAGACGGGCGGCAGAAATGTCTAAACTATAATGTAGAACATTGTTGAAATAATTTAAATAAAATCTTACCTGATGAATCTCCCACACGTAGTCTACAGTACATTTGTGTATGTATAGCTTAGCACGTGGAAAGACAATCATCACCGACAAAAATAGGGACATAAATGAGGGGCGTTCAGTAAATAACAGTAAAGTGTTATAAACCTACACCCAGTCGTGAATTGGCATATGTCATCAGGTCTCAAAAACAGTGCTATATATATAGAGAGAAAGGATCTTACTTGCGTGATGATTTACTATGATACTTATTAAGGACTTTACTGTTGTCATAAGAGGCACATGCTGACTTTCTTTATAAATCAGTCAAGGAGCTTTAGTAAATATCATATCAACACAAAAGTTAGATTTGCTTTATTGCATGAGCGCATTATCATACTAAGCATATACTGGTCACCTAGTGTGTTTATTGTACCCGTCTGATTGCATATGTATTACACTAGTGTATTATGATATTGAATACACACCAGTGCCGGCCTTTTAGAACATACGAGTCGAACGTAAGCTATGCGTATTGATAACTTGTGATCAGTGCCTATTTAAAATACAATAAAACATTGTTCACTTGATCCCAGTTCAAAAATAGTATATGTTAATACGCTACCTACGAACGTCAAGTTTATGCATTAAAATGTTTATACTAAAATGCATGTACACGTGAACTGGCATACAACTATGATATATTCTGCATTTTGACTGCAAATAGTTTTATTATTGTACAAACGGGCATGTGTCATTGTTGAATGATAACTGTATCAATCACTTAAGTTCAATCACTTAAAGTTGGTTTGTTTGTTTGTTTATTGATGTTTAAAGGCCTATCAACAGCTAAGGTCATGTAAGGCCGGGCAAACGGGTTTGATCCCATTTTAACCTGCTGCATTGGGGGAAAATACCAAAATCTGAACGGAATATTTACATCGAGAAACAATATATTCAGCCCTGAAATGAGAATAACCTGACCTGGTGCCAGTTCCATACCACACGAAATTCACTTGGCCCCTTCCCCTAAAATAGGATTACAAATAATCGTAATACTCATATAAGGGGTATAACCAGATTCGACTGTCACATACAAAATACCAAAGACGTATAAGTTGGTTTATTACTGAAACTGCGTGTGCAAATACATGTACAGTGGCTAAAGTTATGAAGGATTAAATTGCTACTGATGTGAACTCTACAGAGACCCAACTGGTGATATATGACAAAAGAGTGTCCTAACGTATTTTAAAGAAACAGTGTCTCACATCATGTTTCATATGATGTCGAAGATATTCAATGTTGCTTTTATTTTCTCTTTATTGACTCCAAATGCCATATAGCACACGACACGCACCATTTTATTCAATCGAAGGCAAAATACTGTGTGTTTTCTTATACCATATACAATGTACTACCATTGACTCTGATGAAGTGGGGAGATAAGTTGGTAACGCTATTCCGTTCGCTATTTCAGTACCAGGAAGCACACTTTGTGTTTAGTTTGAAATAAGAATACTGTTCGCACATAAAATTTAATTCACGTGTCTTTAAATTTAATTGTTGTTGTAATTATTTATGCTAAAAGTTTGTATTCATTAAATGAATGTCATTTCATTTTATTGGGAGCATGTAACTTTTTATGTTAGGAAATTAATTATTAAACACCCCTCGCAAATTAATAGCTGACCACCCAATAATAGATATATACATTCATATGCTGCACGTGCATGTATAGTTGTACGCACTGCATCAGGCGATGAGAGGCCCTTCAATTACAAATATATTCTATATGGCCGGGTGCTTATCAATTCGTCGATGTTTTGACAGAGAACTGACGAACGTAAACGTGATGGGCTATGTATATACGTTTAAACCGGACACCCTGTGGACCCCATTGCGTTTCATTTATATGGCATTGACTTTAATTTATTTGATGCGTACGTACGTTAGTAACACGTTTCATTTTTAAGAAACTCATGAACCGCTGGACTGATTTTGATAATATTTGGCCTGAATGCGAGTCTAGGGATGATGCTTTGTTGTGCATGCTACCCACATCCGAACGCCCAAGGTCAAGGTCACTGAGGGATTATGTTCACATTGTTTATAAGGCGGTACATATCTAAACTGGACACCCTGCGGACCGTCCAGGGTGACCATTTTAGTGGGGTTCCACTGTACTGTTTACTTATATATCGGGAAACGAGCTTTGTATTGACCCAATACGTACTGACTGATAACATACTTCCGTATAAGGAATCGACCTGATATGAATATCCGGGTCACAACAAATTGAAAGGTGGCGTTCTATGGACGAACGACGACACATGACTTTACCGAACGACGTCTGACTAATCACGTAACTTAAACAAGTCCGCGTTCTTTTCAACGAAAACTGTTTTAAATTTGATCATTGGCTAGCATAAAACGTTACCTGATACATAAAATACTAGCATAGTGTCTTTCGATATCAAGGTAATGAGGCTCTGCTCGGAAACGGCCTAGCCTTGCATGATAAACTGGATATCAAACTACACTAGCCTGGTATTCTCTGTGAATTAGTATGATTTATAGAAGCATGCTCCGATGCATATTATACAGCATACGGGGAAATGTGTCAATGTGACACGTATACCCCCACTGGCAGCATACGTACATGGATGTTATTGATAAGCTGTTACAACTGTAGAGACAGTTCCTTAAATGTCAAATGGAAATTCAAAATTTCCACTGAATACTAGCTAACGGTAGTCGGTAAGTCGTACTATGACCGTACTACTACATTCCTCCTTCATACAAATAGACATTTGTTTCTCAAATGTCACTGTCCATGTTCTTTTATAGACTCCCTAGTTCATTATGTACATTCTGGATTTCATACGAGATATGACTTCGCCTATTGGCTCGAATGATAATCTATCCTGGTTCATTGGCATTACTGTAGTAAGAGACTGCGTGAGAGACGAACACTCCCACGTCGCCAAAAAATCCGGCTTGTACCGCAAGGCAGTACAAATGTTTGATTATCCTACAATGGCCGTACTACTACAGAAGCATGACGGGCGTTGCATTGATGGAATGACGATCAGTGTATGCACTGTGAATGCACAGGCTGATCTGGATATGTACTGGTTGCATAGCCGATACGCTCCAGTTCTCCGGTGACAGCCACATATACACACATTTATCACATACCTAGTTAGGCAGTTTGCAAGTCTGAAAGGAGGCAGATAATCCATGGCCCGGGTTTCAAACATAAACAAATCGAATTACACTTTGTGCATCTGCACACCATAAGGAAGATACATACCAAATATATCAAGTCTCCAGCTACTACGGTTTAATAGCTTTGCTTCTTACAAATCCAAAAGGGGAATTATGCACGACACAGGGTCAAATCAAAAATCGAAATTAACTTTGCACAATTCGTATCAGGCTACATGATTGTGCTATTTGACCAGGATCTATACTTGTCACAAATCCCTTAAGCGCCATTTATTCAGTTACAACTACGTTATATTATAATGTGTTCCATTAACTCCCGTGTTCTAATTATATTTCAGCTGACAATCTAATGGTCCAGCGGGTCTCACCGTCGTCACTAAAGGTGATCGTCATAGATTTTGGAATGGCTTCTCGGTTATCGCCTAAAATCGAAAAAGCTAGATTCCACAAAGACATCGGTCAAGTTTTCAGAATGTTCACCGGTCTGTATACTGGTAATATGTTTAAGAGTGTTAAAGACCTATGGGAAAGTAACTTTGATGATTGCGTGAGTATTTGTTGACGACTATAAACCTTTCTGAGTATATGTGACTGTGACTGAAGAAATGGGGTAGCTTATGGTATTTGTGACCATGAATAGTGAAGCATGACGGGTGTTTCATTGATGGAATGAGGATCAGTGCAGATCATGATCAGACTGTGCGGACGCACAGGCTGATCTGGATCTACACTGGTTGCAAAACCGATAAGCCCCATTTCTCCAGTCACAGCTACATATACACACATTTATCTAGCTAGGTATTGACCGAATATATCCTGACTGATAACAAAATGGTGTATCAGTCATATTTGAACTACTTTCTTTGTCGTTTGATTGGTGCAATTACGGCACATGACGTTATTGAAAAACCAGTCTGCATTCGTTTTAGCTGAAGAAACATTATATGTGTGTCTGTGACTGGAGTAATGGGGCGTATGGCATCTGTGTATATTCCTATGAGCTGTATTTCTGGTGTCCTATGTGGAGTGTTAACTGGGAGGTAAATGCAATGTAACATGGTGTTTAGCCTCCAGTGGGCAGTATTTTACCAACTAACTGTTCCAAGTCGGTAGCCTTGAAGTAACGTTTGTTCGTGTGTTGGGGGCTTTGTTGGGATTTGTGTTCTGTTCTGTGTTATTTATTGTTATTATTTGTATACGCCCGTTTGAAAAAACGGGACGTATTATGTGTTCACCTTGTACGGGCGGGCGGGCACAACTGTTCCACGCATCAACTTGAGTACTACTTGACGAATTTTAACCAAATTCGGTATACATGTTTATCACGGCAAGACGAAGAAGCCTATATGATATTGAAAAATTTCCGATGACTTATCTCCCCTTGGCGGCCAGTTTAAGTTGTCGCACTCTGTATCCTTGTCCAAGCAATAACTCAAGTTCTACTTCACCGATCGTAACCGAATTCGGTATACATGTTTATCACGGCCAGACGAAGAAGCCTATTGATTAAAAAAAAATCAGATGACTTATCTCCCCTTGGAGGCCATTTTTAGCTCGACTATTCGAAGAATAAGTAGAGCTTATGTTGTCATCCCTGCGTCGGCGTCGGCGTCGGCGTCGGCGTTGGCGTAGGCGTAGGCGTAGGCGTAGGCGTCGGCGTCGGCGTCGGCGTCACGCCTTGGTTAAGGTTTTTAGTCAAGCTTGTATATGGAATACTACTGGCCCTACACCCACCATACTTGGACAACTTCATCTCCTAGTGATGTACATCAATAACCCCTGATCTATATTTGACCTTGACCTACATTTCCTCTTGAATTACTTGGTTAATTCCCCTTGGTTAAGGTTTTTAGTCAACCTTGGTTAAGGTTTTTAGTGAAGCTTGTATATGCAATACTACTGACCCTACACCCACCATACTTGGACAACTTCATCTCCTAGTGATGCACATCAATAACCCCTCATCTATATTTGACCTTGACCTACATTTCCTCTTGAATTACTTACTTAATTCCCCTTGGTTAAAATTATAGTCAACCTTGGTTAAGGTTTTTTTTCAAGCTTGTACATTGAATACTATTGTGCATCCAGACACCATATTTCGACAACCTTTTCTCATAAGTATGTACATCAATAACCCCTGATCTATATTTGACCTTGACACCTACATTTCCTCTTCAATTACTTACTTAATTCCTTTTGGTTAAGGTTTTTAGTCAACCTTCTATATGGAATACTACTGGCCCTACACCCACCATACTTGGACAACTTCATCTCCTAGTGATGTACATCAACAACACCTGATCTATATTTGACCTTGACCTACATTTCCTCTTGAATTACTTACTTAATTCCCATTGGTTAACGTTTTTAGTCAAGCTTGTAGATGGAATACTCCTGGCCCTACACCAACCATACTTGGACAACTTCATCTCCTAGTGATGTACATCAACAATCCCTGACCTATATTTGACCTTGACCTACATTTAACCTTGAATTACTTACTTAATTCCCCTTGGTTAAGGTTTTTACTCGACCTTGGTTAAGCATTTTACTCAAGCTTGTACATGGAATACTATTGTGAATACAGACACCATACTTGGACAACCTTTTCTCATAGTGATGTACATCAATAACCCCTGATCTATATTTGACCTTGACCTACATTTCCTCTTGAATTACTTACTTAATTCTCTTTGGTTAAGGTTTTTAGTCAAGCTTGTAGATGGAATACTCATGGCCCTACACCAACCATACTTGGACAACTTCATCTCCTAGTGATGTACATCAACAACCCCTGACCTATATTTGACCTTGACCTACATTTAACCTTAAATTATTTAATTTACTTAACCTTGAATTACTTACTTAATTTCCCTTGGTTAATGTTTTTAGTCAACCTTGGTTAAGGTTTGTATGCAGGCCGCAGCCACCTTCTTTGTCAAGCTATGTGTACATCGACAACCCTCGTAGTCGAGCTATGCTGTTCTCCTACAGCTCTTGTTAATTTTCGCACTCATCCACGCACTTGTCCACGCAATAAATCAAGTTCTACTTGACGGATCGTAACCAAATTCGGTAGGCATAGTTATCACGGCAAGACGAAGAAGCATGTTGTCCACACAATAACTCAAGTTCTACTTGACCAATCGTTTATCACGGCAAGATGAAGAATTTGAAACATTTTCGATAACTTATGTCCCCTTGGTGGCCATTTTTAATTTTCGGACCCTGTTTACTTGTCCACTAAATAACTCGAGTTCTACTTGACAGATCGTAACCAAAGTTGGTATACATGTTTATCACGTCAAGATGAAGACCCCTATTGGTTTTCAGTCAGTTATCTCACCTTGTTGACTGGCCTTGCCTCGACGGGCGTATATTGTGACCTTCGGCACTCTTGTGAAAAATTTCCGATGACTTATCTACCCTTGGCGGCCATTTTTAATTTTCGCACTCTGTATCCTTGTCCACGCAATAACTCAAGTTCTACCAAATTCGGTATACATGTTTATCACGGCAAGACGAAGAAGCCTATTGATTTTGACTGTCTATGCCTATTTGCATATGTGTAGCATATTTTCGTAATTGACCTAATTAGCATATTAAGTAGGTCAAATTACAAAATCAGGATTAGCTTCCTTAATCAGTCACATAGAGACTTCGTTTTGATCTCTATACCCAAGTTTTCGATAACAAGAAATATATCTAGCAGAAATTCAGTGACGAAATCCCATTCAAGGACCGCTATATATGAGAAAATTTGTCTTAAAATCGACATAATTTGACGATCGTCTTCTTTTTATGTATGAGCACATGATTAGAAGCATATGTGTTTCTTTCTTTGTTGGGGTTTAACGGCCTATCAAGAGATAAGGCCATTTAAGGCCGGGTCAATGAGTTTAGTACTAAATCCCAATTACTACCTATGCAAATGGGGGGGAAATCCCAAAATCAGAACTGAATATTTACAATAAAAAAACTATATATTCAGCCCTGAAATCAGAATAATCCTGATCTGATGCCAGGTCATCGCCACACCAGAATCACTTTGCCCCCTCCCAAAAGCAATAGACCAATTCAACTCCCAGGTAACAAAAGAGCCAAATATAAAAACGTACCTAACGGCCAAAACCAGGCAAATCGTGAGTCCTATAAGGAGGAACCCCTACAGTTAATTTACGCCGTCATTAGAAGCATGTAAAGCATAATTTACAATTTCATTCATATAGAGCCATTCCAATATGGCCATCGTGATATAATTTGTTATAATTTGGTGTAAAGACCAGTATATATGCTAGCTTATTAATTAGGTCAAATCACAAAATCATGAATAGCCCACTTAAAGGTACATGCCCACTCAGTAGGCACAAAATGTTCTTTATAGGAATTAAATAAGTGTGTAATTGTGTCACTATTCCACCAGTTCTAAACATTACGAGTGCCCGCTATACAGATATAATCATTTAGGAATATTTATTTTACTATTAGTGACGCGCGGTGGTATCAGGCTATTTTCATATGCCAATGAGGCATGATAAAAAAAAATATATTTATACTAATTAAAGGTGCATGCCCACTCAGTAGGCACAACATATTCTTTATATCAGAGACATCATCTGAGACATTTTCTGGCAAAATGAACATTTATTCATCGTTAACTCACGTATTGATTGGCATTATTATACATGTTATATCAAATTAAATGTCCACACGGATATCAGGGGCGATAACCGTCTTTCCTTAACATGTTAACGGACATTACTATTTATTCTCTGTATTTATTTTTTGATGTGCAATGATCACACTTTATAATCTATCGAAAATATTATTTTTCAGGTGTCCAGTCATGGCGATGTAATAATCTGAAAATGCTATGAGATACGTGGACATATATGTGATTCCATTGACAATGGAACAAATTGTGCGACACACTATGTGTGTTTTAGTGACCAGGGAACATGTTGATTTGTCATAGCAATCCGTTGTATTAACGAATTACTAGTAACATGCTTAGTGTTCACAGGTGTCGTGAATCACGATGATTTTATAGTCATATATTCGCTCCAGTAGAGCTTCTGCACCGCTAAATTACTCCAACGGATCACGGGGATTATTCCCGCCATGCCTTTTGTTCGTGTTTGTCGTGCATCATGATTTATCCATGCAATTTGTGTACCTATATAAAGGGGATTGTTCAGTACCACGAGGTTGTTGTTAGTCGTGAATAAAATTATGACACTGTGTTATTTGATTTTGTTTCTATCTGTATTTCTAACGAAGGTGATAGCGATAGATCTGTGTTCTATTTCGACGATTGATCGGGATACAATTGGATTGTGGTATCAGTACAAATACAAAAAAACTCTGCTACAATTGTTGGTGCCGGAACCCGGGAACAAACCACTCCGTTCGAACGGAGCAACAGCAGTGGCTACCAGGTACGTGAAATCCGTTAGAACGAGCTATCGTAACACAATAGAACAAGAAATACAACGTGCAAAGGAGATGCTTATATATGTAGCCTCAAACGAAAATGAAGATGTTGAGATCGACACAGAAGATTGTATCGAACAGTTAGATATAACAGTGTATGAATACAATACAGTCGTATCGCGAAAAGCTGGAACATCAATCTGCGAAGTTAGCTTCTGTAACTAGTGATAGTGAACCGGAAACATGTATTGAGATAATAGAAGAGGGTGTTACTCTCTGCGACCAAGCCTTATAGTGTTACTTCGATATGAAAGGTGTCAAAGGAAGGTTGATACAACATTATGAAATCAGCCGTAAAATGGAAGTTACTGCTGCTGAGAAAACATACAGTGAACAAGTGTTTTCTATGCAACAACAAATGCAGGCTTTCATGATAGAACAAACGAAACAACAAATTGATATCCTGAAACGACAGGAGCACAAAGAAGATAAAACGCCGTCGTTGAAGTTACCGAAGTTAGATTTAGTGACCTTTAGTGGAAACAAGCTGAAGTGGAACGAATTCTGGGACTCGTTTGAATGTACGGTGCACAACAACACGAACGTATCCAACATCGAGAAAGTTAGTTATCTACAAAGCAAGATAGTTGGTGAAGCTAAAGGGGCAATTGCTGGTCTAGCGTTATCCAACGAAAATTATAGTGTGGCTATTCATGTACTGAAGGAGAGGTATGGAAATAAGCAAGACGTTATTGATCTTTATTACAAAAAGTTCATTGACATTACGGCCCCAAAGAACAGAACCGAAGAGTCGAGACGCTTTTTGGACACAATTGAAAGACATCTTAGAAGTCTTGAGGTATTAAATCAGGACATTAATCAAGACGTCTTCATTTCTATGATAAGATCAAAGATACCGAAGATTCTTCAAATTGAGTTACGAAAAGAACCGAATCGTAAGTGGACTGTTTGGTACGTTGCGCGAATGACTGCATACGTATATAGTTGCCCATGAGCGAACGGAGCCAAGTTCAAACCAAGAAACACAGAGACATTTTATGCAGTATCAGGCTAGTAAGAGCTTTCGACCTAGCACAAGAAAAACATATGAGAAACCAGCATCAAAGTTCTCCGGATTGACTACCTCAGCTGAAGCCCTTGCAGCTACAACGAAGACAACTACATCGCCACACTCTAATACCTATTATGACCAGTGACCTATTATGATACTGTGAAAAACGACACTGGAGTGATGAATGTCAACGGTACAAAACAATTGAAGACAAGAAACGGAAACTAAAGGACTCCTGTTATAAGTGTTTGAACGTAAATCATAAATCAAAAGACTGCAAACGGAACAAGGTGTGTGTGCGCTGCGAAGTCAGCAATGAACATCACAGGAGTCATTGCCCCAAGAAATTTTCAAACAAACTGACGCCGAATGTGTTCAGTTGAGACAGAACGTGATTTTGAGTATGATGAAGAAAAGGCGTTAATTGCATCAGGGGAATTTGTTCTCATGCAGACCGCAATGGCCGAAATAAGAAATCCGCTTGAAGATGGTGGGTACCCAGTACGCCTTCTTCTTGACTGTGGTTCTCAAAGAACATATATTACTTAGCCATTAGCAGAGAAATTAAATCTTGACAGAGAAGATGAAACGGAAATAAAGCTAGTTACATTTGGAAGTAAAAATCCCAAGGTTATCAGAACACGAAGCTTCGTGTAGTGTATGATGCCTCAGCTAAATCAAGACGGGAATATACAAGTTTAAATAATATTTTATACAGAGGTCCTGTCATGCTTCATGACCTCTGTGGTATCCTACTACGATTCGGATTACATAGGATAGCTATGGTAGCGGACATTGAAAAGGCTTTTCTTCAAGTTGGATTACAACCTGATCAGAGATTGTGAGAATCCGGTGATTTCAAGTGATAATATACAGGAATTTCATTTCTGTCGTGTACCATTCGAAATAATATCCAGTCCGTTTCTATTTGGAGCAAAAATTGATCATCATCTGGACTGCTATCGCACATATATATCTGAACAACTTAAGAATGACATATATGTGGACAACGTGATCACTGGATCGAGCACTGTAAACGAAGCCAAACAACTGTACATTGAATCAAAGGCTATGTTTAATGACGCATCTATGAATCTTTGGGAGATGGTGTCAAACAACAACGACGTGAACCATAACATACTTGTGACGATCGTGCTCAAACTGAAACCACGAAGGTTCTCGGATATACGTGGAATGTTAAAAGTGATTCATTATCCGTGAAACCTTCTACAGTGTTAAAGATGGACATACAGGGACCGACTAAACGAACTGTGTTAAAACAGCTTGCATCAGTGTTTGATCGGCTCGGCTTGTTTTCTCCTGTTTTACTTCGGGGGAAACTGTTGCTTCAAACAATGTTGAACAAACACTTAGATTGGGATGACTCAATTGATACCGAGAGTATAAAGATATGGTCATTCCTTAAACCAGATCTAAAAAGTGTGTCCGACTACAGTGTTCCGATAAACCTTAGGATTGCTGATAAGGAAGGAATAACATTTTCCATTGCGTGTTTCTGTGATGCATCAATGTGTGTGTATGCAACTGCGATCTACTTACTCCGGACAAACAAAGGACACTTAAAATCTGACCTTGTGTTTTCCAAAACAAGAGTTGCTCCGTTGAAAGGTATGACGATTCCGAGACTGGAATTAATGGCTGACCTAATAGGTGTGAGATGTGTAGATTTTGTGAAGGATCAGCTAAGACTACCAATTGATCGTGTCTACCTTTGGTCAGACTCATAATGTGCGCTGAATTGGATTAAGATTAAGACAAAGCTCCGTCTGTATTTGTGCGGAATCGTGTGAATGAAATAACAAAACACAAAGACATCGCCTTTGGCTATGTACCGTCGAAATAAAACCCTGATGACATAGGAAGTGATACGTGGTGGCATAGTCCAGAATGGCTACAACAGTCGGAAACCGCGTGGCATAGACGTCAGGTAGAAACCGTCACTAAGTCCGCGTTTGAGTCGGAGCTGAAAAAGACAAACAAGTAAGTGACTCTGAAGTATTATATGCTGATGAAACGGAGCAGGACAAATTCCTTGGACCACTTGGAATCAATTGTGATAACTTCACATCAATTTCACGATAGATAAGAGTAACTGCATTAGCGTTACGCTTTACAAGAAAGCTGCGTAAATTACCTGTTCAGAGTGGCTCACTTACAAGTACCGAGTTACATGAAGCTGAAAATATGTGGTTACGACATGTACAGCAAACTAACTTTCTTGACGAGTTCAACATAATAGCGAAAGAAAAACCCAGCAACCTCCAACGACAACTGGGACTCTTTGTGGATAGTTCTGGTATTCTAAGATGTAGAGGTAGATTAGGACATGCGGAGCTGAGTGTAGGGTCGAGATTGCCTGTTCTGTTACCGCGAAACGATCGATTCACACGCCTCATAATAGAGAAGATTCATAAACAGATTCTGCATAATGGCGTGTCGCAGACCCTATCTCAAGTTAGGAGTACTTACTGGATTCTGCAGGGTCGCGCCACTGTTGGAGCAACATTGCGGGCTTGTGTGGTATGTCGTCGACATGAAGGTGGAAGCTACCGAATGCCAGCTATACCACCTTTACCCAAGTCCAGTGTCGGAATCATTACCGTTTTTGAAGACTGGTTTAGATTATCTCGAACCATTTACATTAAAACTACAGATGGGACGAGAAAAGTCTGGGTATGCCTTTTTACATGCATGTGTACACGTACAATTCACTTGGAGTTAGTCAATGACATGACTGCTAATGAGTTTCTCATGGCATTAAGAAGATTCATAGCGCAAAGAGGAAAGCCCGTTGAAATTTTGAGCGACAATGCTACACAGTTCAAAGCGGCATCCAAACTACTTGACATGGTGTGGGATAGTGTAACAAAACACGAGGATGTTCAAAGTTATGTGTCGAACGAGGGAATCAAGTGGTCGTTAATAATTGAAATGGCCCCTTGGATGGGTGGCTTTTAAGAGAGACTCGTCGGAATTGTGAAACGTGCCTTTCGCAAAAGGTCGACGAATACTTACTCTGGTACAGTTACAAACACTTCTGAAAGGGATCGAAGCTGTGGTGAAAATTCCAGACCTCTGATTTACGTAGGTAATGACATTAATTCGTCCATTACACTTACCCCTTGTCATTTCCTGACTCTGAATCCCAACATAGGAATTCCTGACAGATCATTCGATGAACAGGATGCTGATTATCAAACACATTAACGTTGTACTGAAAGGCTGTTAAGTGTATGGAATAAAGGACAAAAACTGCTGAACATGTTCTGGGGAATATTTACTCAATCTGAGGGAAAGAACACAAACAATGCTTAAATCTAAAAGAATTCAGTCCCCAAGTGAACCGCATGTCGGTGATATAGTGTTATTGAAAGATAGTGTACCACGTGGATGTTGGAAAATCGGCAGAATAGTCCAGCTGATCAAGAGCCGTGATACACAGATTCGGTCTGCTAAAGTGCAACTTTCAACGGCAAAAGTGCCCAGTCGACCGTTAAATCTACTCTACCCCATCGAGGTTTCAAACAAGATTCCCTGAGATGAAGTATCGCCAAGAAAGGAATATTAAATTTGTCAGAGCTCCTACAGCACCCTATACGATTGGTGTCTGTGAAAGAAAAAACAAAATTAAACAACAGTTACGGACCGGACAAAGTAAACATCAACGGAGCTAGCTAACTCCGTCACATGTATATTGCACGTGCAATTTGTGCGCGGAAAGACAATTGAGGAGCAAACTAGCCGTTTGACGGAGCACTCGCGGTCGGCGATTTGCACGTGCAATTCATGTACTACAGGTGTGCACACGTTCTCTATCATTTCGTCAGATAAATTCGGACAGTACACAGCAATTGAAAATGTACCACTGTGACACTTACGGCAAAAGTTACAAATTTAAACGAAATCTCACAAGACACATCAAGGAGCGGCATTTAAGTTTGGAAAGTGGATATGTGTTGTGCGAGGTTGCTCTTCAAAGTTTATAAGAAGAAGTTATTTATCCAAACATTTAGTTCTTTCACATGGATTCAACGTTGAAATGGCTAAGAACACGGCGCTGGCTGCTCGCAGAGGGGACATCACACAACAGGACACGTACTACGAGGACATTAGCGAGGATGAATCCATATTTGATTCGGTAGATGAGCACCTACATTCTGTGTGTAATTTTAATCTCGATTTGTTCGGGCCGACGCGATTCCGGAAAGTGATGACGTCGGTGATGGACATCACGTTGTTCACGACGCCGACGTGATTCCGGATAGTGATAACGTCGGTGATGGACATCACGTTGTTCGCGACGCCGACGTGATTCCGGATAGTGATGACGTCGGTGATGGACATCACGTTGTACGCGTCGCCGACGTGATTCCGGATAGTGAGGACGTTAAATCCTTAACGGATGGTTAACTAACAATCCGTTAAATATCGGTTGCGGAAAATATTTTAACGGATCCGTTAGTTAACAGAGCTGTTAACTCTTAACCATTCAGTTAACGTTTAACCACATCCCATAATGCAAAGCACAGACAGGTGCCCACTGAATTTTAAGATGGCCGACACAGCAGACAAAACATTTTGACAAGGCAGAAAACTGAAGTTTTAATGAAATTAACTTTTGCCAATCACTGTTTCACACTAGAAAGATCCAGCAACGATACTTTCATTGATAAATGAGAAAGATAGCACTGCTAAAGATAAATGAAAAAGATAAATGGATAGCAAGAAGAAAGCTGCAGCCGACAGGCGCAGACAGAGTCCGTATCCGTCCAGGATACACGTTAACAATATGACAAGAAGCTAAGATGATGTGTGAAACTGAAGAGAAATAAACAGTACAAGTTCAGAAAATAGAACGTCGGTGTTTGTTTACTTTCTATTTATAGCCATGTCAAAGAATATTCAAAAACCCTAAATCCTCCGCCAGTCACCAGTATTCGTTAGCGCCTCTGTTTCTGGCTAGCGTAACGGTTTTGTGATGTTTGCATTCGTAGATTCCAAGATGACATTAAGCAGGATGTAAATAAATAATTTGACTATAGTTTGGCTATAAGTCTCAATAATTTACCTGCAGAAAATACTTTTAATAGTTCACTTGGAGAACTTTCGTTTTGTAGACATCGGCGCGAGATTTCTTCAAATTCTTGTGTTTCCGCATGTTTTCATGTACTGAATTTGTAACATCAAAGTCTCATGATCCTTCAACAGGAGAAGATGTCAATGAAGTCCTGTTATTCAATTTTGAAGACATTGCCCAACTTCAGATACAACAATGTTTGTCAAAATCTTCAGCATCTTGCAGCATGGAGTTTCGTTGCCTCCCAACAGGCCTTTCTGTTCTATTTTTAGTCGGTAACCGTGTCAAGGCCTTACTGATGCAAATCCTATGGTGGCTGATTAGGGACATTTCGCCTCGTCGCTCCGTCGCTTCGTCGCTTCGTCGGGCATTGAGAACTCACGTGTATGCAGCCATTAAATGTTTACATGATTAAAAGGTGGTAATCTTTATTTCTGTTGTATACGTATACCGTAAGATCATTGGAGTTGTTAGTGGCATATAATGGATTTTTACTTATAGCTGGCATTGTGTGTATAGCTGGCATTTAATGGCTGCATACACGTGAGTTCTCAATGCGCATGCGTGACCGGAACGCGACGGAGCGACGAAGCGACGGGGCGACGAAGCGAAGTTTAAGGACACTAAACTTCGTCGTCTCGTCGCTCCTTCGCCGCGAAGGAGCGATAATTATCGCTCCGTCGCCGCGAAGGAGCGATAAACTTCGTGGCGACGGAGCGACGAGGCGAAATGTCCATAATCAGCCACCATAAAATCCGGATGACATCATTCATTCTATAGTCTGTTTCAGAGTTTGATCAACTTGTTTTATCATTGAAGGCACAGGTGAAAGAATATTTGGAGCTAATCTTCTGAGCCTGTTCTATAATCTCAAACATGCACATTTGATTGTCTGAACCAGACTTGCAGCAGCTGTGCTTATGTTAAACGAAGATGTTACATGTTAATGTATTTTTTTATGCAACATGCTCATAATGTTTTATAATTGCAAGTGCAGACCCTGGTCAGACTGTGCGGACTTGACGGCTGATCTGGAGCTACACTGGTCGCAAAAGCCCAACAAGCCTCGTGTTGTGCTCTAGTTTTTATTATTATTATCAAGGCTGCCAGCGAGGGGATTAGCTGAGTGATAACGATGCCCTTGTTTTATTATTATTATACTATTGAATTGTACTTGTTTATATATTTCTAATTTATTTTGAAGTATATTGTTCTAATATACCGCCATGTGTATATTAAAATTGATGATTTCATATAATAAATATGTGCTAATATTAATTTAGCCTATGAGAGTTATATTTATATTTAATATCTAGCTATTTTAAACATTTATTTTTAAACACAAATTCCCAATTGAGTGTCCGAAATTACAATAACAATCAGTATAATTTTGTGGTTTTCTTAACTACTGTATAGATACATCTTTAAAAAGTAAATCATATATAAAATATTTCATATGCATTCTATTTATTTAATGGTTTAGCTGTTTTTAGTGTTTTTGTAGGTTTTAAATTTTATTTCCCATTTGAAGGCACAAAGGATTGCTCAAAATTGCAGTAAAACTGCCAGTGTTTAAACAGTTTAAATATTGTATAAATACATTTATATGTTGGAAAAATATTAATTATTTCACTTGAATCTTTAGAATGATGCTCATGTTTAAGGTATTTTATCAGACTTTTCATTAGTATTTTTAAACATAATTTTCTCATTGAAGGGCCCTACACGTTGGTTGAAATTAATTAAACAAAGTATTAAGTTGCTTATATATTATATCAGGCCCGTAGCCAGACCTGTTTGAGGGGGGGGGTGGTCGAAGGCTCAATGGGCCTGAGGTATCTAGGGGTGTCAGGGGGCATGGACTCGAGGCTGGGCGGGGGGTCGTCTGACCTAAGCCCCATTTCTCCAGTCACAGAGTTAGACAGGCAACAGATATATGACATAAGCTCCATTTCACCAGTCACAGAGTTAGGCAGGCAACAGATATATGACATAAGCCCCATTTCTCCGGTCACAGCCACTCGGAGCTAAACTGACACATATGTCGTAGGCCACATTTCTCCAGTGACAATCGCCATCAAATATATGGCAGTGACTGGAGAAATGGGGCTGATTAGATGTGTGACCAGTGTAGCTCCTGACCAAATAGCACTCTCCTGTAGCCTGATAACAGTCTACATGTACCGTATATTGATTGTTGCAGGACATGTGTTTTACTGCTGGAATGGCGAACAGTGCAGATCCTGATCAGACTGTGCGAATGCTGATATACATTGCTGATCTACATTGCTCACAAAACCCATAAGCCTCATTCTCCAGTCATATGGATCCACGTATTAGAATATTAATAAACACTCTAATTTTGCTACTTTTCTTTGCAGAAGATTCTACCAATTAAATATTGTATGCATATACATACACACCGTGACATATGTATTCGTATTTAACAAATGTGCATACTTACCCATACTTACCCATACATTGATGCTTATTTTGGTGGTTCATTGAAACAGACTATAGATCAAGATGTAGGCGTCCTTCACAACGAATTTACGATTGCAGTTCAGACACCTCTCACCATTTATTTCAATTGTCATTTGAAGGATGTCATGACTGGGATAGTTTAATAATAACTACACAAATAAGTGTGAAATGCAATTAGTATCAATTAGGTCAAGAAGAAAATTGTAGAAGGCTCTCTTATGTGGAAGTTCATGTCAGCTGATTGTCTGGTGTGGTGGGTGGGGTAATGTATTGACTTACACGAGACTATATTATATAGGCCCCTATAGTACAATATATTTAGGGTGCCCTATTTAATTGTATTATATTCTTTCTACTATCATATAGAACTAATAGTAAAGTTGTATCTTCTAATTTTCAATTTTTTCCTACATCTAGCCTTCATCACAAAATTTGAAACGGATTCTCTTTGATGAAAACACTTGAGATCATCATTGATATGTGAGACTTGAAGCTCATTGCAATGTGATGTTGTTGTTGTAGTTGTTACCTGCTAAGTGTCTGTTAACTGATCAGTTAACCGGTTAACAGAGGTCCGGACCATTGTTAAATTTATCGACCAGTTAGCGATCAGTTAACCAAACACTATTTTTGAACAACAGTTAACTAATCGGTTAAAATTTAACAGAGATTTTAGCCACTCAGTTAAGGATTTAACAGTCCGTTAAGCTAACTGATGTTTTGAACAACCGGGCCCTGACTGTTTCAGATGGAGTTTTTAAAACCAAAGTCGTGTCAATTGCTCTAAGGCGAGTGATACATTGTGTAAATGGTAATGAGTTTGTAGAAAGTATGGAGCATTCGATTAACAGTTATGAATATTGAGATCAATCTATCGAATGCCTTCATAAATGAACTTATGTTTAAATTTCATGAGCTTTACATTGATTTATAATACTTTTTTGCGGGGGAGTGTCGTGAATCACGATGATTTTATATTCATATAATTGCTCCAGTAGAGCTTCTGCTCCGCTAAACTACTCCAACGGATCACGGGGATTATTCCCGCCATGCATATTGTTCGTGCTTGTCATGAATCATGATTTATCCATGCAATTTGTGTACCTATATAAAGGGGATGTTTCAGTACCACGAGGTTGTTGTTAGTCGTGAATAAAATTATGATACTGTGTTATTTGATTTTGTTTCTATCTGGATTTCTAACAAAGGTGATAGCGAAAGACCTTTCTTCTGTTTCGACGATTGATCGGGATACAATTGGATTGTGGTATCAGTACAAATACAAAAAAACCTCTGCTACAGCAGGAACGTTTTTCGGCGACTGAAAACTATGTAGTATAGTCATATAACACGACTTAGTGACAACAAATAAATTGTGTGTGGTGATATATGTTTGCAAGTGTTAAAACAATTGGATTGCGCATTTAGGTGCATCATCATCGAACAGGTACTAACGCCATATGTATATACGTCATAGGTTGAGACATGTGCTGTGTGGTATATACTTTTACTATCTATGCTAACTAGTATTTAAAAATGTAGGTATTAAATGACCAACTTACTCATTGTGTGGTCATATACATTTATATCAACATAAATTAATGCGCTGTGTTGCGTTGCCATTATGCCTATGTTTCGGAATGACACAATGCGTTAGACTGCCATATGTATGTGTATCATAGACGTGTATATATGTTGTATGGCACAATAAAGATGCTTCACCGATAGAGTAATGCATGTATTAAATTGCACGTACATGTACATGTATAACTACAGAAAGCACTACCTAGACAAATGACGTGTTGTGATGTAATATGTATTATGTGTTTCAGAAAGTTACATGGTGGTGTGTGGCTATGTTGCTAGGATCGAGGAATGTATTCCACGAGGCAATATAAGTGTGCTTCATGGACAAAATATAAAAACATATTAAAAGTCATATGAAGATGTTTTGTAACACATGCACCTGTTGTATGGGTCTTTATCACAGAAATTGCCCTTTTATGTTATTATATTTTGTACTTAACATCCTGCTTGTATTGGTGGCAAACATAGCCACAACTATGTTGGTTTACATTTCAACTTGTGGGTTCCATGGGTTTCTGATTCAATATACATGTGCTTTCTGTTCTACATTTATATATAATACTAGTGAAATGCTAATCCTGTCCATGCGATTTGGCAATACAGTAGTTAACAGGGGCCGTATATAGTGTGCAGTGTTTTTCCCGTCATTGATTCGAGCGGACATTGTTTGTGTACATTACTAAAATGTTGAATGAAAACACCGGTAAAATTGGCCTGGCTCAATCGGTGTTTTGCCTGGACTGTCTTTCTCATAGGAATGTTTAGCGCTACCATAATGGACTTAGAGTAGTGGGAACATGTCTAGCTCTCACTTTGTGATATTTGCCTTATTTCGTTATAGACATTCTAAAGAATATCGTTGCAAATGTACGCCGATATTAAAACTGTTTCCCGTGTACCATATTCCATAGGAAGGCGGCCATATTGGATTCACCGCCATTGAATGAAAATATTGTCGAGCAACTTTGTTAGATAGATGCATTGGTATCAAACACATGGGGTGTAGAAACCAAACAAAGATACTAGGTGACTTATTAAGTGAGTTATTCCTGTTTTTGTGAATTGACATAATTACTATGCTAGCCTATTGACTGGACTTTGCATCAAACTATAACTATTTCTTACGGCGGCCATATTGGATGTAATGCAGTTTGAGTGACTCTATATGACTGACATATTGGATTTACTGACATTGAATGGTATTATGCCATTGTAATTATGTTAGATATATTCCCTGGTATCGAAAACATAGGTGTAGACACCAAAACGAAGGGAGCTATTCCTGATTTAGTGAGCTACCTTATTTAACATGCTAGTGTATAGACTGGCCTTTACATCAACTTCTTTAACTGATTTTCAGGTGGCCATATTGTATTTAATACAGTTCGAATAGCTCTATATGACTGAAATTGTAACACGTGTTGCATTGTTCTGATCACGTGCACATACATAAAAAAAGAAGACCATCGTCAAATTATGACGATTTTAAGACACATTTTTCCTCATATATAGCGGCCATATTAGATTTGCAGTCACTGAATGGGATTACGCCACTGAAATTATGTTAGATAGATGCCTTGGTATCGAAACCATGTGTAATGACACCAAAACGAAGTCTATGTGATTTATTAAGGGAGCTATTGCTGATTTTGTAAGTTGACCTAATTATAATGCTAATTAGGTCAATTACGAAAAATGCTGCACATATGCAAATGGGCATCCAGCAGTTTTTGAGTCCTTTGGACCTATATATTACATTTCCAACTTAAAACCTTGCGGTACTCAACATTCCTAGGTTCACCATTTGGCTAGTGGAGCTGCACTTAACACCTCCGTACATGTTGAAGACTGAGATTACCGCTGTTCGTTTGCCTGTTTTATATGGTCTTATATGGCTATATATGTATATATATAGAACCTCTTTACATATGACTGATTGGCTTGAAACTTCAATCCCTATATTCATTCTCCACACCACTCATGCCCTCCCCATGCACAAGGTCATACCTTTAATGTTTCCGTCCAGTAGGTGTTTGTGCCTTTATCCATGCTCCTATAACTTCTTTACTGTATGCATGATTGGCTTCAAACTTGTGTGCATGTTTCTCATCATCTCATCATCTAATTTGCCCAAGTGCAAGTCCAAATAACTTTGAAATGTGCCATCCAGTAGATGTGTGCGAGGTTCTCTATTCTTCTGTAACTTCTTTACTGTATTGTCTTGACACTTCATGTGTATGTTTGTCCTCATTCATAGTTTCATTTCCCACCCGAGCATGTCCCCCTTGCCCCAGATCAAGGTCAAATAACGCTAAATTATTCCCAGTTCAATGTGTTCTGCTACAACATGTTTACCATATGAGCGATTCACTTCAAATTTCATATGCATGTTTGTCATCATTCATATTTTCTTTCAGTAGATGCATGCGTGTTCCTATTTTCTCCTATAACATCTTTACCGTAACGGTATATATATCCATGTTTGTAATTCAGCGACCACATCGATGGGATACATGCCGTTGAGATGGAAGACCCATTTTAAAACAACAGCAGACAACAATATTTTTTGTTTTCCCGCATTCTAATTTTCTTGTTTCTAGTTTCCTTCTTTGAGCTTGACAGATAGAGACCAGCTGGTCTCTTTGCTGAATGAGGCACGGAATATTAATGTCTCAGACGGTGTATCCGGCATCAAGATGTTGGTTCAGCGAGCTTTAGAAAAAGGTAATACCGTACATACAGTTAAAGTGGACTATCATTAGTCCTTACATTAGGTTATACAAATATAGCGCTGAATTACACCACTTCTGATTATTTCCACTAGTATGCGATAGCAAGGATGGGGTGCATATTGCGTTGCTTTTGAGATTCCGTACGTCCGTCCGTGTACATTTACGAAAAGTTAAGAATTTATCCAGTTAGAGTCCAGTTAGAGTCCAGTATGCCAGGAGGGCATATCCATGTTTTACAAACATAATGTCTAGTTCTGATTGCATTATAGCTTTTACTTAACTTATACGTATATCCACAACCTGTTCTCCGATTTACTTCAAACTTCAAATACGTCTTTATCATCATCCTTATTTTCATTATATAGCACAACTGTGTGGCCCATATGCCAAATGAATATGCGTTAATGTGTTTACATATCTTATGTCTTCACAACCCTTTCTCCGTTTTACTTCAAACTTCAAATAAATACACTCTGAGATCAACAAATTCCTTTGTGGGCTTGACATGCACACCGTCTAGGTTTCTTATTCACCCGATATATGCTCAGCTTTTCAATAGCAAAGAGGTAAATCTTTTCGCTCCACAGGATGCAAAAGTCATCTGTCCGTCTGTCTGTCCTGTTGTAAATTTTCCTTTTAACTTCCTTACTGTTTGATCAATTTGCTTGCAACTTCATATGCATGTTTCTCATCTTCCATATTTCAATTCCCCGCCTCAACCATGCTACCTCCTGACCAAGGTCAAGACCCAATTACTTTAGATGCATGCATGTTTCTCCATTCTTCTAAAACATCTTTACTGTTTCGATTAAAACTTCATGTGCATGCTTTACCATCATCCATACTTTCATTCCCCGTTCAACCCATGCTCCTCCGTGCCCAATGTCAAATGACTTTGAAATGTCCGGTCCTTAGATGCGTGTACGTTTCTCCATTATATTATACTGAGCAAAAAAAAGAAACGTCCCTCCCTATTTAAGTGACGATTGCCAGAAATCTAAAAGAGTCACAGGGCCAAAACCAGTACCAAAATAAACTTCATTCATTTCTGGATCGACGTCATTTTTTGAAATTTTGATCGCATGCGTTGTTGTTAAAAAATTCATCTGCGAAGTTGGTAGGGGTCGAAATCAAAAATCACAAAATCGTTTGTCACGCGTGTGTTAAATTTCAGAGGATACATTTTGATTTAAAATATACAGTCTGTGCGTAATTCCTTAATAGCAAATGTGCCCACCCTGCGCCCTAATGGTTGACCGACGCATTGACCAGACGTAACGCATGATCATGGCGTTAGGCAGATTACGCCATTTCGCACGGCAATGCCAGCGTAAGCTGACGAGCGTTGTTAATCTAGTGGTTTGTCCTAGCGTTCCGACCGAGCACATCCCAGATGTGCTCGATATTGTTGACATCGGGGGAAACATTATATAACGTTGGGCAGTGATGTTACCCCGTATAATTACCAGCTCCGTCTTACGGTTTCCCATAATCCAGCCCAGACCATTACGCTTCCTCCTCCAAACCTATCCCTCTCCACCACACAGCAGTCCGCGAATCTTTCGTTCTTGCGTCTGTATACACGCAATCTACCATCTGCGTGGCTGATGGTGAACCGAGATTTGTCTGTAAACAGACGCTGTCCCAGTCAGCCTCCAATTAAGATGGCGTCGACACCACAACAGCCTGGAGGCACGGTGACGCCTGCTCATCACTTGACCAGTATACGGGCGTCGACCTCGGCTTGGTTGTGCGTTACGACTTAACCGATTACGGATGGTCTGCCCAGAGACCCCGTAGCGTCGAGCCATGGTGGTGGCTGGCAAAAGGTGTTGATGCAAGTGCGTTAACGTAATGTAACGGTCCGTTCTTGCCGTCGTCACACGAGGCCTACCAGCTCGAGGACGGTCGCGAACGTCTCCAGTGTCCCTATAGCGTTCCCTGAGTCGCTCAATCGTTTCCCTGCAGCACTCAAACCGACGTACAACGGCGGTACGTGCCGTCACGCCAACCTCCAACATACCAATTGCCTGATTTCTGTCAGAGAATCAATGAGAAGCTTTTTTAATTTTTCGATAAGATGATCTCAAACGAATTGTATGATGTGTACTCACTACATGTATTTACCTTGTGTTCACCTTGCACGTGGAAAATGTGGTAAACAGCGTTCCGCTTCGAGAGCGAAATATACACGGCGGACACGTGGTAAACCGTACACAGTCGTATTCTCAACATCGCCAGGATCTTACATATATATACATTGCCCATAGTACATGTACGTAGACACGAATAATTTCGCATTTAAAAGAGGGACGTTTCTTTTTTTGCTCAGTATATAATTCCAACCTCCACCGCTATGGGATACATGCCTATTGGCTTGTGTCATATGAGACACGCCATGGGATATTATATTGTACCGTCGGACATCTGCGTAATTTCATTAAATACGTTTACTAATTTTTTCAATATTTTCAAAAGTTGACAAAGTGCATCATGTACTCTGAAAATGTTGTCAACTTCTGAAGACATTTACGGAAAATATGACCTTTTCTGTAAATATATTTCATTAAATTACGCAATGTCCGAAGGTACAAAGTCACAAGTCGTGTCTCATATATGTCTTATTACTGAGCAACGACATATTTTGGCAGGCACTAAATAATCTCCATTGGAGATGTTTCTTGTGCGCTGTCAAAACTCACTTTCAACAACAACTGACAACACAAAATAAACTTAATATATTAATTTTCAGCGTTGTACATGTTGCAAGGGTTAATTATCTTTACTTTTACTACAACTAGGAGAAAATATTCTTCCAACTTTAAGGACAATATTATCTAATCATAGATTTTAGTACTGTGTTGCGCTAATACGCAACCTTCAATTTCATCTGTTGGAATGTGGTAGTGTACGCAAATGTGAACGCTGAATCCATACTTGTAATGTAATAAGGATGGCTGACACTACTTCAGGACGCAACCACGTTTATGCCCCACCAACATAGTGCAAGGGAATTTAGTGTTGCTCTTGTCCGTCCGTCTCGTCAGTCACAAGGTTAAAGTTTTTGTTTGAGCTTGTATAGTGAATGGTATTAAGCATACAGCCACCATATTTATACACTAGCATGAGATTGTGATGTGCACTGAAACCCACTCTGAAACAATGACATTCATCTGACCTTGACATGCAATTGCCACATTTACATAGTTATTTCCCTTGATCACAAGGTTACAGCTTTTTGGAGCTTGCATCTTCAATATTACCAGGCCGACATGAGCCAGTGATGTACATCGCAAAGCAATCTGAGACAAATGACCTTTATGTGACCTTGACCTACAGTTTCCATATTTGCACAGTTAATTCCGTTGGTTAACTATGTTTGTTCGAGCTTGTATTTTCAATATTATTGGGCGTACAACCATCATACTAGCACACTATCATGAGCCAATGATGTGCACTGCAAGTCACTGTCAACAAATGAACTGCATGCGGCCTGCACCTACAATTGCCATATTTACATAGTTACATGTATTTCCCCTGGTACAGATTTGTTCGAACTTGTATTTTCAAAATTGGGCCAGTGATGACAACCACAAACCACTGTGAAACAAATGACCTTCATGTGGCCTTGACCTATAATGGCCAATAATTACATAGTTATTTCCCTCAGTTAAAGATTTTGTTAAAGAGCTTATACACCGTAATAGCTGGAGGTTTGTTATTTTGTATGTAGTTTCTTTATAATTTCTCTATTCGCAAAGTTGGTTTCATCTTTTGATTTGACCCTGGCGTCATGTATTTTCTCCCCCTTTTGGACTTCGAATTGGGACCATTTTGCCTTGTAAAATTTAAACCGCAATAGCTGTTGGCTTGCTATTTTGTATATAGCTTCCTTATGGTGTGTACATTCGGAAAGTTAATTACATTCTTTAATTCGACCATCCGTTTTGGATTATCTCCCCCCAGCGATTATTACGCCTCTAAAACTGACGCAATGATATGTTCACTAGTAAGACATGTTGATCCAGCTCTATATTTTAATAACGTCCAACTCCAATTTGTCGAACATCACAAACACTTGGGGTTAACTCTTAGTCAGGATGGAACCTGGCATGAACATATTTCAAATATTATTGTATCAGCTTCTAAGGTATTAGGTTCTATGAAGATGCTTAAATTTAAACTGAATAGAAATACATTAAATCAAACATATATATCTTACATGAGACCAATTGTTGAGTATGCAGCAATTGTTTGGGACAGTTGTACCCAATATGAACGTGATTCCCTTGACAAACTGCAATATGAAGCGGCTAGAACAGTTACTGGTCTAACCCGTTCAGTTTCTATTAATAAACTTGTCCAAGAAATTGGATGGGTGTCGCTATCAGACCGAAGAAAAATACAAAAATTAGTGTTAATATTCAATGAAAAGGCAGGTAAACTTCCAACCTATCTACACGAGCTATTCCCACAACTAGTCGGAGAAAATAATCCATATGAATTGCGTAATAGGAACAATTTTATTACATTAGCCAGGCGAACAGAAATCTACTCTAAATCTTTTATACCATCTTCATTAGCATTATGGAACGAGTTAGATGACGAAATTAAGAATTCCCCCTCCTTAGCAACATTTAAAGCCAGACTAAAACAACTGTTCAAACCGGCAATTGTTCCAGCATACTACCTGATAGGTGAAATAACACAATCAGTTTATCACGCCCGCATAAGAAATCAATGTATACTGAGCAAAACTAGAAACGTCCCTCCATGTTTAAGGAAAGATTCATCAAAAACCAAAATGGTTACTTTTAAAAATCAAAATGGAAAAACAAGTTCATTCATTTCTGTATCAAAGCCAATAAATTGCATTTGGATATCTTGTTAAATATTCGAGAGATAACCGGCCAAGGGCGGTAGGGGTCAAAATCAAAAATCACAAAAACTCAGAAATGTGTTACTTAATGTTTAGAGATGGAATTTCAATAAGTAATGTGGCAAATTCAGTAAATCTCGTTAGTACCGAGTGTGGCCACCATTTGCATGAATGCATGCAATGATCCTAGCGCCGCATCGACGTGACGTAACGCAATACCAGTGCGTTGGGCAAATTGCTCCATTCCCGTTGTAACGCCCGTGTAAGATCGCGAACATTGTCAATCTGATGGTTAGCTCGTGCTTTGCGGCCCAGCTCATCCCATATGTGTTCAATGGGATTCAGATCCGGGGAGACCGCGGGCCATGGCATGACGTCGACGTTGTTTTGCTGTAAGTATTGAGTGGTGACCCTGGCTACGTGAGGGCGGGCATTGTCGTGCATCAATGTCACACCAGGACCATGCTGACGGATAAATGGTAAGGCATGTGCATTTAGCACATCTGCAACATAACGTTGTGCATTGATGTTGCCCTGTACAAGAACCAAATCTGTCTTCCGGTTTCCCATGATCCCACCCCAGACATTACGCTCCCTCCCCCAAACCTGTTCTTCTCAACAATGCAACAATCGGTGAATCTTTCATTTTTACGCCTGTATACCCGTAATCTTCCGTCAGCATGACTAACTGTGAACCGAGATTCATCGGTGAACAAAACTCGGTTCCAGTCAGCCCTTCTCCAGTTCAGATGACGTCGCGCCCATAACAGTCTGGCAGCACGGTGACGTTGGGTCATTATCTGACCAGTGTACGGGCGGCGTGCCCGGATTGGTTGGGCGTTACGACGTAACCGGTTGCGAATGGTCTGCCCTGAGACACCGTATCGCCTAGCAGTGACTGTGGCTGCCAATCGACGTTGACGTAAGTGCGTCAACGTAATGTAACGATCGGCTCTAGCCGTCGTTACACGAGGCCTACCAGGTCGCTGCCGGTCGTGAACAGCCCCAGTCTGCTGGTACCGGGCTGCAAGACGATCAATCGTCTTCCGACAGCAACCAAACCGAGGCGCGACCGCCCTGGCGGCCATCCCACCCGCAAGCATCCCAATTGCCTGATTTCGCTCGTTTTCGGAAAGCCGTGGCATATCGAAAACAGTGAAAAATTAAAAAAGTTTTTTAATTTTCCGAATAGCCCCTATCGCATGAATGGTACGACATGAACTGGAATCACCTTATCGATAACAAGTATAGCGTGCACGTGCAAAAAGTGGAAATCAACGTTCCGGTCACTGGCCGCTATGTAAACCGTGTGTATCGGCTAAACTCTACACTATCGTATTCTGAACATCGCCACGGTTTGAAAATACATGTACTTTGAACATGTGGTACATACATAGACAGAGCTACACCGGCTATAAAACAGGGACGTTTCTAGTTTTGTTGAGTATAGCAATTTAAATTCAGATCTATTTATAAATCATCTACGAGAATCCCCATTATGTCACTGCACACAAGACGTTTAAAATGCCGAGCACTACTTTTTCAAATGCACATCATTCAACCAACAACGCCAGCAAATGTTTACCGCAACCCGTCAACACAACCCCGTGTCAATAGATACTATACTGTTTGGAGACGAGTCAAAAGAATATGAATCTAATGCTACCATTTTCAAAGAAGTTCAGCGCTACATAAAACTCACTCGTCGTTTTAATAATTTTAATAATGAGTAGACTCACTAACATGTTCCTGTTTTATAGGGAAAATAATCAACTTACATAGTGGCCCGATTTTTGGATGTCAAGCGGTCTGAATTCACTGGAGAGTGCAACACGAATATATATGCATGCTAGTTTTGTTGGGTTTTTTTTTTCGTTTATTTTTCGTACATGTTTTTTTGCTCTATATATCATTACATTATACCGTATATTTCACCGCCATTATACCACATGTTTAATAATTGTAATAAGCATTTGGGAAGGGCTGTAGCTAACGTTGAAAAAACTTGTAGCCCAACCCGTTTGCTCTCTTTACCAGAAATGTGTTTATTGTACAATTATTGTAAATTGTAAAAAAAAAAAAAGAGCAATAAAATATGTTTAAACTAAACCCCATTTTTGACGTTTGGAGGATTGAGGAGAAAGCAAAAATGATTATATAATACCTCATTCCTCGTTTGCCGCGTTCACTACATACATGTATATCAAAGCGGTAGGTGGGGCATCCGTGTTCTATGAACACATTTTCTAGTTGCTGGTTTGTAATTTTAATTCTGAATGTCCAATACAGGGTCATTCCCATATGTCCATGACATCAAAGTTGAGCGGACAATAAGCCCCAATGAATCGATCTATTTCAGCTATGATAGCCGAGGAAACATGTGATGACGTTATGAAGAGAGTGATTTCCGTCTTGTATAGTAAAACTAGTGACTCACCTGTAAGTACGGGCAATTAGCTTCTTTTAAAGGCACTGAACAGATTAGTAAAAACATCCTTTTAATATAAATGTGTATCAGATTGCTTAACCCAATGTTACCTATGAATCGCCTAAAAATATTTGATATTATAGGAATGAATGGCCTTTTTGTGGAATGTATCGGTGTATAAACTTGGAAAAGTCGCGGGAATACTGGACGAAGGCCGGAAGGCCTCGTCCAGTATTCCCGCGACTTTTCCAAGTCTATATCCCCGATAAATTACCACAAAAAGGCCATTCATTCCTTATAATTCCAGCATTTTAAATAAATTCATCAAGAAAATGTGTTTATTTTCCGTTTTCTTAAGAATTATTTTAACTGCGCCTGACGGTTACGGAAAGTAGTTCGGCATGGAGTTTACTGGGATATAAATTTTGGACAGATACTTGCTACGGACCAATCAAATGTTAGGGAATTGTGTAAATATTTTTGTGCTGGAATTATTAATGAACAAAGTTTGTATAATACTGAAAAATTAAACTGACGTTGCCAATTCTATTTTTTTCTGTAATCAGTGGTTACTAGTTTAATTTTATTTACATGTATATTATTTATCTTACTGAAATTTTCTTTCAACATTTGGAAGAGTTTAACAAAAATAAGTATATTTATATCTCACTGATATGCGTTTCAGAACAAGACACAACCAAATTATCTCCCTTGTTTATCACAGTTTTTAATTTTACATCTCTGTACATAACAAAAACATTTCGGAAATTGATCAAATTAAATAGACACGCTTGGTTGATATAGGTCATTTACAATGCATATGTAAATGAAGCAAGCAACATCATATTGAATATATGAGACACCATATGCGACGCAGTGCCTTTAACACTTAACATACATCCGCACAGTCTGATCAGAATCTGCACTGTTCGCTATTCCATTAATGGAATGCCCGTCATGCTTCTAACAAGCAATGAAGATCCTTATCAGGAGTGTGCTATTTGATCAGTAGCTACACTGATCACAAATCCCATAAGCCCCATTTGTTCAGTGACAGCCACATACGAGTTCTCAACAACCCCTTGGCCTAAATTAACGAACGTTGATCACAGCTTCCTCCTTCTATCGCTCACCATAACGAACCCATTAGACGATCCATGTCCTTGACCTACTTTTCCCACTTGAATGACAAGAGTCCTGCTTAAGTGTTTTAACTCAGCAAACCCGTGACACAAGATAATAGAACTCACGGCTACCGCCATCGCTCACCACAACACACTCACGCATCCATGTCCTTGACCTAGTTCTTCTACTTGTATTAATTAAATAATTTAACAATTCCAAGTACAATACTAACTTTTAGAAAATGAATGGTAAATTGTTTTTGTAACGGGGGCGCCTCCAGCGTCCATCAAGTTTCTTTTCAGAAGTAAAACCTTTAAACTGTAATAGCTGGAGACTGCATTATGTTGTATGTGGGTCCATTTTGATGTGAAGAAACGCAAAGTGATTTTTTTATTTGACACCTGGGTCATCATGGATATCTCCAAATTTGTTGGACTTGGAATATTACAATTCTGCCTTGTAAGAAGGAACATGCTTAAAACATAATAGCTGGAGACGAAGGGTAATTTGATAATGTGGTTCATCCATACCGGAATCCCAATATCCCTGGTGTGGCCCTCATGTATGTCACCGATTTTGACGGCATACATCATTGAGACCATCAAATACCTCGACGGACGCAGTATGCTGGCCGCAGCCATCTAGTTTAAAAATCTGAAAAATAATGACAAGCACTGTATATCTTGATCAGGCAGCTGGTTGACCGGTGTTAGAAAAGGTTGGCTTTGCAATATGTCGTGTTGAAATGGACTAAACAATAAACACTGTCTATTTATAGGAACTTGAAAAACCGACTGGACAACGTCATGATGAAAGTGACAACGGAAATGGACACCAGCACAGTAGCCGGAACAACGAAAGTCGTCAATTTGATTTCCACAGCGTCGGAATGAATGAAGTGAGGAGGGAATTGGTTAACATGTTCATATATTCTGGTAACAATGGGACATCACCAAGCCCGCCAAACTCCCTAACCTCTTAAACCATACATAGCGGATAGTTGTCTGATTTCTTAACAACAACGTCTTTCATAGTACTTGCTCATGCGGATTAACGTTTTTATCGAGAAATTTTGCAAATATGACAAAAGCAGCAGGCAAAAGGTTCATCCTACGTTTTAAGAATTTATCTTTAACCACTTACATTATGTGTTTGCTTTACCGATGTTTTGTAATCAATATTCATTTATGTGTGGATCTCCATTAGTCTAGGAGCTCAGGGGGGTTCTGTGTGCGTAAAAGCGACAGAAGGTTTCTCTTCGGATTCTTGCTCTGCAACACCTCACGAGCAAGAATCGCGAGGGTGGACATGCCAAAACAAGTAGACAAAAGCTGTGGCCGCCATTTTCCAAGATGGCCGCCATAGATTTTGAAATTGTTTTTAAATACGATGTATTTGATCATAAGTAGATTTAAGCGAGCAATAAAAAGCGATATATGTAATTGGTAAACACATAATTAAATATGCATCATATTCCTTGAAATTCAGCACACAATCATAGAAAAATACAAAATGGCCGTCAAAAATGATTGAAAAACTACCATATCCCACCATATATACTGGCGCTAATTGCTTATTTTACTGTACTTATGCGGATATATGTATATTAACATACATATCAACAATATTACGTAATATCAGACGTATACACACTGTTACTTTGACCTAACGTCACAATCTATGCCATCATGGAGTGCCAGCAACGCAATTTGGACGCGCGAAGAGCTACCTGTGAAGTCAGTACGATTCATCCCAGTTGTTCCATCACCAATAACACAATTTGACAGTGTGTATACCGCCATGAAGAATATGCAGGACATACTAGGTCAACTTGTCCAATCTTGAACACCACTATATTGTGACGAGAAAGTATATTGCATAGTGAAAAAAATCCAGCTCATCCGCCCAGATAAATTTCGTAACATAGTTCCAATACTTGGATCATTCCACATGGTTAAGGTTCTTCTAAAGTGTGCCGGAAAATAGCTGAAAGGTAGTAGAGCTAACACTATATGGCTTGAAAGCGGGTTGTTCGGTCCAACGATCATTGAAAACTCGGTTCTCAGTGGAACACACTATGCACGGTCTTTAGTCGGTATGCAATTACTCTCAGAAGCAATGCAGAGATTGTTGTATTTTGGAGTTTTTCAACCAGAACGGCGTTCAGAAATACGGCCCTCAGCTGGCTACATTAGCCAATCTTAAAGAGGCTGTTGCTACAAAGGACATATACAAGCGTAAGGATGATCTACACTCATTTGTAGAGCAATCAACACAGATGATAGACGACCTGAAGATATTCATTGAAACACAGAGTTGGGAAAATGACAATTTCAAGATTTGGACTCAATTCATTGAAATAGTGTCGCTCATACACGACATCCTCTGAGCAGATAGGGAGGGAAACTGGGATCTTCACCTTGATGGTGTGCAGCGCGCCCTATCTCTGTTCGCCGCATTTTACTCCGTAAACTATCTCCGCTGGTGCTCACTATATCTGGAAGATATGAGGAGATTACTACATACTGTGCCAGCCGTCCACAGGAAAGTCATCAAAGGAGCGTTTTCCCATAAACAAACACCAGGAAACTGCAAGTCCGTTGGTGGAGATCAGCTACTCGAGCAGACGATTAACCGCTCCCAGAAAAATTCGTCGGGCATTATTGGCAATACACGACAGAAAAACTTTGTAGCACAGTGGGAGATCATATACCATGAAATGTTAGCGGTTAGCAACACACATCGCCGGCTATGCGGTACAGAAACCAAATGTTCATGAATCAATAATTAATCACGAGCTCAGCAACGCCGCGACGAGCCGCAACGAGAAACACGTTCAAGCCATGGTACGTTTCATTGGGGAGAACTGTAACTCTTTCACAGAGAGTTGTGGGAACCCATTGCAGAACATCGTAACAAAAGAAATCATGACAAACGAAAACAGGACAGACATGTTACAATGCATAGAAATCGGTCAAAAGAAGTACTCACACTTCAGAAAAGAGCGGTTCATTGAAATAAATGTTCGCCTGAGTGGTACTATACATAGATCCAATATTAAGACGATGAAATCGATTCATGACAAACCAAAACAGGGACCTTCAAAGAAGAAGCTCCAGCAGAAAGAAGGAGTGACAGAACTCAAGATCGCCATAACTACAGCCCGTGGGCTCACGACCGACGAATTGCTTCTGTAGAACATCGTTCCGTCAAAAATGTTATTTGATGATAACAGACTGATGACCAAACCGGAGAAGCATATGCTACTTAAGGAGAGCTGGAAAAACACATGGACAAGGACGACTACAGCTATGATTCTCGGACTGCAAACGGACTGACATGCATCGTTGATGTGATGGCCAACATGAGGAGAGTCCGTACAAAGAACCTTTCAACGTTTGGCGAATTAAGCGAAAGTTTATTTCACAAAATATAGATAGATAAAACAGCACACACGCCACAAAGAACTGACTTTTTCATGGACTCATACAAGGCTGACTCAATAAAGGATTCTGAGAGACAACGCCGGATAAAGGTTCGACCAATAGAACTCGCGTCCATAGGAGAAGAGACACCGCTACCTGTAGACATGGATACATTTTGGCCATCCGGCAAGAACAAATTGGCTCTTGAAAGACTGCTGTATGAACACATATCAGCGTCAGCAGTAGCTCATCCATCAGACGTCCAGACAGTGGTCAGTCAGATATATGGTAGTAATAACTATCCTTGTCTTGAAGTGCAGCAAGGTGTGAACGAGAACTGCCATAACTTGAATCGAATATAGACTAAGCAGACGGGCGAATTATTCCTCATATCATGAATGCAATAGGCAATGGATCATCGAATGTTTTAGTACTATCAAATGACACAGACGTCATAGTTGGCATCCTGTACTACATGGGAAAGTTTCGTACACATGTATTAGAGCAGTTATGGGTTAGAGCAGTGTTATCAGACACAATTCGCTATATCCCGCGTCACGTAATGTCCGAACGAATTGGGCCTGTTGTAAGTGCAGTATTGCCTGCAATACATTGCCTCACTGGCTGTGACAGTACGAGCAAGGTCGGAACAAAACCTGCAGCAGTGAAATGTCGTGCAGTTTCTCTCCTGACAGACTTCGGAAAGCTGGGACACACACAAAATCATTCGTTAGTCTGTGCTGAAGAATACTTGGTACAAGTCATCCAACGTGGAACATCCTGCAAAAGTTTCACAGCGTTGAGGAAGGAAATGTACAACCACAGTAAAGGGAAAACTATGGAACTGATACCACCGACAAGTACTGGCATACGACCCACCTGCTTCGAGCCTCGCTGGCAATCTACCACATGACTCATCTCCTGGACAGTACGAGGCAAGATCCAGATCCACAGGAGTTTGGCTTCTACATTGAAGACGGTCTTCTGTTACCAGTCAGAAAGGCAAACAATTTACCTGCTAGCATAACTACTACGTGCACATGCGGCAAGTGTACTCGATCGACATGTCCCTGTCGTGAAGCTGAAGTGTCATGTTGCTGGTTTTGTAAATGCCAAAAGAATGTGCCTCCCAAATGCCAAATCATTATTCAGAAAAACTGAAAATAAACAATAAACTATCTCGCATAGTGCATACCGCATTTAATATGTAATGTAATTTTAATGAAAATCGGTAACATTTGGTAGCAATAGGTATCATGAATGCGAATCTTCACTTCTAATATAACCAAATTAGGGCATACATTTTGTAACACATTGAGGTCCATTGATATTGCATATATATGAGCCGCCAGTTGAGAAAAAACCACCTTACAACATTTGCAGCACTTCTAGATAGCATTAATTTCATAATCTTCCACGGAGTTATTGATTTTAATCGTTTTGGGCTTGGCGGTAAGACTACGTTGCTGATTGAATGGCGAACATCGTATGCCTTGATCACACTACGCTGATGTGCAGTCTGATCTGGTACATTGCCGGTCGCATATATCGTAAGATTCCTTTTCTCACCCGGGGGCCAATTAAACTACCAAACGGTACTTTTAGTTTGTTGAGGGTTTGGCAGCCATTTTGTAATAATGTCATAGTAACTTTTGGATACAGCGTTCTAAGCAAAGTATGTATGTAACAAGGCATTTGCATTCATTCAGTTAGGCGCTGTCCAAATACATTTGTGAATCAATACATCTTATTTTCATATAGTATCCAAAATATGGCGGCCATTTTGAAAATTGGCCACTACAGCCCACGGCTACATTGTTAGCATGTTCACCCTCGCGATTCTGGTTTAGGAGGTAGATAAGATTAAGAATCTGAAGAGCAACCTTCTGTCGCTTTCACACACAAAAAACACCCAAAACCGCGAAAACCCATTACACAGGAAACAAGTCGTCTATTAGTTAAAAGTAAACATGTGTATACGTCTGACATCGCGTAATATGTTAATAAGTCAATATATACGTTAATATTCATAGTTCAACATACGTACAGTAACATAAACAATTAGCGATTGTGAATATGATCGGATATGGTAGGTTTTCAATCATTTTTGGCGGCCATTTTGTGTTTTTCAAAATAAGTTTGAACCGAATGTAAAATAATATGATGCATATTTAATTATGTGTTTACCAATGACATATATATCGCGTTTTAGTGTTCACGTAAATCTACTTTTGATAAAATAAATCGTATTTAATTATAATTTCTAAATCTATGGCGGCCATCTTGGAAAATGGCGGCCACAGCATTCGTCTACCTGTTTTGACATGTCCACCCTCGCGATTCTTGCTCGTGAGGTGTTGCAGAGTAAGAATCCGAAGAGAAACATTCTGCCGCATTCACGCACACAGAAACCTACTGAGCTCCAGGACTACATTGGAAAATCTAATTTATTCAGTTGTTTACAAGTGTAGCGATTTACCGTAGTCAATAAATGTCCATTAATTATAAAGAACAATGTGCAATATTCATCCTATTGTCAGATCTGGTACATAGCGAATACCAGGCTAGTGTACGATGGGCTACCAGAAAGTTCAAAAAGAACTAATTTTATATGTGGTTGTGACTGCAGAAATGGGGCTTGTGGGATTTGTGACCAGTGTTGCTCCTGACCATTTAGAACACTTTTGTAGCTTGATAACCATCTGTGTTGCTTTGTAGAAACATGATGGCTGTTTCATTGATGGAATGGGGAACTGTGCAGATCCTGATCAGACTGTGCGGATGCACAGGCTGATCTGGATCTACACTAGCTGCAAAACACATAAGCGCTATTTCTCCAGTGACAGTCACTACGGGGCGCCATGCAGGACAGGTTAATTATGTGTACAAAACCATTTTTGTCCAGACAAAATTGAATTTTGTAACACTAAAAATCACAAAATCCAATTATGTAAAATTCTGATATACAAAATTCATTTTTGTTATAAAGGATTCAATTTTGTAAGACAGAATTGAGTTTTGTGAACAAAATTCAGTTTGAACAAAAATTAGTTTGCGTAACTGATAGTCTATGTCATCTCTACGTTGATTGGTTGAGATCGGTCTTAGTCCATTTTACTAGATGGTGGAGTACACTTGCAGGTTTAAATATTTCAATGCGAAAATATAACCCAATATATCAATATTTTACTTCTTTATGGACAGTTATTTTGGTTATATTATGATTACAAAATATATACCTCTAGTTCTATCCAATAATCTTATTGTGACTAATCATGTATGCGGATGCCAGGACGGCCAAATGACAACTAGTTTATATAAACATTTTAACAATAGCATCGTTTTATTTCAAGTAACCAACAATGGGATAGCGTTATTAAATTTATGTACATAGCCAATACATAATTACAATAAACGGTTGCCATGGCAACCAATTCACAAAATGTTATTTTCCATCCAAGTTCCATCATGTTTGTTGCTGATATATTTGTATACATATTATTCAGGCCACAGTTGTGTCATACTATATCTGACCAATGTTAGTCCTTCTTACATGCGTGTGCCATATTTGGGCAACAAAATCGAAACGTTTGCAAATACGTATACGAAACGTATGCATAATTGAATTTTGTGACACAGAATTGAATTTTGTGGCACAAAGGTGAATTTTGTGACACAGAATTGAGTTTTGTGGCACAAAAGTGAATTTTGTGACACAGAATTAAGTTTTGTGGCACAAAAGTGAATTTTGTTGACAAAATCAGTATATATATAATTTTGTTTTGTTTTTGTCAAGTTTATGGGTACAAAATTGAATTTTGTTGACAAAATTGAGCCATGTCCCACTTGGCGCCCCGTAGTCACATATAAGGATAACTACATGTACTTCTATGTCGCTCATCAAAATCAGCAAATACAAGGGCGTTCAAAAAGTTCCGATATTTTTATCGATATGGATATCGAAGATGTTCCATAAACCTCTCGGACAATAGACAATACAGACATGCACCATCGTTGCTATAGCAACCAATGGTTGGGTGATGTGGCGCAACTCAATATTCAATCATAATATATATTAATTTAAAATCATTTATAGGGGTAACGACATGTAAACTTGCTAGTGTGCAGCCAATATATGTACCTTTATTGTGATGCAAAAAAGTGACGTCACCATGGACTTCATCAACAATTATTACGTCATTGCTTTGTGCATATCGTTTCTTCTGCCCCAGGGCAGCGCATCGTTGAGTTGCAGACAACATATCATTAGAACCAAGAGATGTGGATGGTATCATACTGTATATCATATTTGTATACATATTATTCAGACCACATTTGTGTCATACTGTATCTGACCAATGGTAGTCCTTCTTACATGCGTGTGCCATATTTGGGCAACAGAATCGAGACGTATGCAAATACGTATACGAAACGTATGTAGAATTGAATTTTGTGACACAGAATTTAATTTTGTGTCACAGAATTGAATTTTGTGGCACAAAAGTGAATTTTGTGACACAGAATTGAGTTTCGTGGCACAAAAGTGAATTTTGTTGACAAAATCAGTATACATGTATATTTAATTTTGTTTTGTTTTTTGTCAAGTTTATAGGTACAACAATGAATTTTGTTGAAACAAATTGAGCCATGTCCCACTTGGTACGGGGCGCCATGCAGGACAGGTTAATTATGTGTACAAAACCAATTTTGTCCAGACAAAATTGAGTTTTGTAACACTAAAAATCACAAAATTCAATTCTGTGTCACAAAATTCAATTCTGTGTCACAAAATTCAATTCTGTCAATTCTGTGTCGCAAAATTCAATTCTGTGTCACAAAATTCAATTCTGTGTCACAAAATTCAATTCTGCATACGTTTCGTATACAAAAATTCATTTTTGTTATAAAGGATTCAATTTTGTAAGACAGAATTGAGTTTTGTGAAGATAATTCAGTTTTGTGGACAGAATTCATTTTTGTCCACAAAAATTAGTTTGCGTAGGATAGTCTATGTCATCTCTACGTTGATTGGTTGAGATCGGTCTTAGTCCATTTTACTAGATGGTGGAGTACACTTGCAGGTTTAAATATTTCAATGCGAAAATATAACCCAATATATCAATATTATACTTCTTCATGGACAGTTATTTTGGTTATATTATGATTACAAATGAGTGGTCACACCATATAAGCATATATACTTTGAAGGAGAAATAAGAAGAATATTCAGAATTTTCCCTCAATTATGTAAACAAGGTCAAATATAAAGTAGCCGGGACATAGCTAGACCTGAGAGCATGCCCATATATAGAGAATACCAGGCCAGTGTAGTTTGATATCAAGTTTATCAGGCAAGGCTAGGAAACGCGTAGGAATTCCGAGCCTTGCCGAGGAATTCCTACCGTTTCCAAGCCGAGCCTGATAAACTTGATATTAAAATACACTATTCTGGTATTCTATTTATCAGGTAACGTTTTATGCTCGAAAATGACATTAGATGACGTCGTATTCTAACAGTAGATCTAACCTTGTGAAACAAATGGTATTGGATCTGTGTCTACTAGTTACGAAGTTACGTGTTGGCAACTATGTGTCTACATGCATTATTTACAGTATACACCATCTTAGTATCCATGGTATCTACACAAGTACTACAAATGGTTTCCTCAAATGGCCCAATACACACATTCTGTTTATAAACACAGACAGCAGTCAGAACACAGGTCACAGCGCGTTTATTATTGATTTAACTGGGGCAGATGTACCTTGCGATACACAATAAATGAGGTCTGTACTCGCGGGAGATCTACATGTACATGAATTATGTGTACCATTATAACGCAAATGAGTTTAAATACGAATGGATTTGTCAACGTTTGACTGTTTGGAGATAGTTGAAGCAAAATGGCAGAATGAGAAATGAATCATCGACATTGAATGTGTCGATCGTGACCCATTTCTCCAGTGCAGTTTCTGACCAATGGTAGTTCTTACATGCGTGTGCAGAATTGAATTTTGTGACACAGAATTGAATTTTGTTACACAGAATTGACAGAATTGAATTTTGTGACACAGAATTGAATTTTGTTACACAGAATTGAATTTTGTGGCATAAAAGTGAATTTTGTGAGTGACTTTTGTGACACAGAATTGAGTTTTGTGGTTGTGACAAAGAATTGAATATTGTGACACAGAATTGAATTTTGTAGCCCAAAAATGAATTTTGTGGCACAAAATTGAACCATGTCCCACTTGGCGCCCCGTACTTGGCGCCCCGTAGTCACATATAAGGATAACTACATGTACTTCTACGGGGCGCCATGCAGGACAGGTTAATTATGTGTACAAAACCAATTTTGTCCAGACAAAATTGAGTTTTGTAACACTAAAAATCACAAAATTCAATTCTGTGTCACAAAATTCAATTCTGTGTCACAAAATTCATTTCTGTCAATTCTGTGTCACAAAATTCAATTCTGTGTCACAAAATTCAATTCTGTGTCACAAAATTCAATTATGCATACGTTTCGTATACAAAATTCATTTTTGTTATAAAGGATTCAATTCTGTAAGACAGAATTGAGTTTTGTGAAGAAAATTCAGTTTTGTGGGACAGAATTCATTTTTGTCCACAAAAATTAGTTTGCGTAGGATAGTCTATGTCATCTCTACGTTGATTGGTTGAGATCGGTCTTAGTCCATTTTAATAGATGGTGGAGTACACTTGCAGGTTTCAATATTTCAATGCGAAAATATAACCCAATATGTCAATATTATACTTCTTTATGGACAGTTATTTTGGTTATATTATGATTAGAAATGAGTGGTCACACCATATAAGCATATACTTTGAAGGAGAAATAAAAGAAAAATATTCAGAATTTTCCCTCAATTATGTAAACAAGGTCAAACATAAAGTAGCCGGGACATAGCTAGACCTGAGAGCATGCCCATATAGAGAATACCAGGCTAGTGTATTTTGATATCAAGTTTATCAGGCAAGGCTAGGAAACGCGTAGGAATTCCTAGGCTTGCCGAGGAATTCCTACCGTTTCCGAGCCGAGCCTGATAATCTTGATATTAAAATACACTAGTCTGGTATTCTATTTATCAGGTAACGTTTTATGCTTGAAAATGACATTAGATGACGTCGTATTCTAACAGTAGATCTAACCTTGTGAAACAAATGGTATTGGATCTGTGTCTACTAGTTGCAAAGTTACGTGTTCGCAACTGTGTCTACATGCATTATTTACAGTATACACCATCTTAGTATCCATGGTATCTACACAAATACTACAAATGGTTTCCTCAAATGGCCCAATACACACATTATGTTTATAAACACAGACAGCAGTCAGAACACAGGTCACAGCGTGTGTATTATTGATTTAACTGGGGCAGATGTACCTTGCGATACACAATAAATGAGGTCTGTACTCGCGGGAGATCTACATGTACATGAATTATGTGTACAATTATAACGCAAATGAGTTTAAATACGAATGGGTTTGTCAACGTTTGACTGTTTGGAGATAGTTGAAGCAAAATGACAGAATGAGAAATGAATCATCGGCAGAATGAGAAATGAATCATCGACATTGAATGTGTAGATCGGCGACCGTGACCCATTTCTCCAGTGCAGTTTCTGACCAATGGTAGTCCTTCTTACATGCGTGTGCAGAATTGAATTTTGTGACACAGAATTGAATTTTGTTACACAGAATTAGACAGAATTGAATTTTGTGACACGGAATTGAATTTTGTGGCACAAAAGTGAATTTTGTGACACAGAATTGAATTTTGTTACACAGAATTGAATTTTGTGGCACAAAAAGTGAATTTTGTGACACTGAATTGAATTTTGTGACACATAATTGACAGAATTGAATTTTGTGACACAGAATTGAATTTTGTGGCACAAAAGTGAATTTTGTGACACAGAATTAAATTTTGTGACACAGATTTGAATTTTGTGACACAGAATTGAGTTTTGTGGCACAAAAGTGAATTTTGTGACACAGAATTGAATTTTGTGGCACAAAAATGAATTTTGTGGCACAAAATTGAGCCATGTCCCACTTGGCGCCCCGTAACTTCTATGTCGCTCATCAAAATCAGCAAATACAAGGGCGTTCAAAAAGTTCCGATATTTTTAATTTTTGGCCTCGATTTTATTACACATTTGTCGAAGATGTTCCATAAACCTCTCGGACAATAGACAATACAGACATGCACCATCGTTGCTATAGCAACCAATGGTTTGGCGATGTGGCGCAACTCAATATTCAATCATAATATATATTAATTTAAAATCATTTATAGGGGTAACGACATGTAAACTTGCTAGTGTGCAGCCAATATATGTACCTTTATTGTGATGCAAAAAAGTGACGTCACCATGGACTTCATCAACAATTATTACGTCATTGCTTTGTGCATATCGTTTCGTCTGCCCCAGGGCAGCGCAGCGTTGAATTGCAGACAACATATCATTAGAACCAAGAGATGTGGATGGTATCATACCAAAAACAATAGGTTCCCCGACTGGTTTGGTAGTTTAATTCAAAGGATAATGGCAATATGAGTACGTAATACACGTTTAATCGATACATGAACTAGTAACACGGATCCATAACGTGTTGCATACGATTTATCAAACGCGCTTCAAAACCAGGTTAAATAAGTGAGTTGATGGTGTATATATTTGTGTTGGTGTAGGTGTTGACTATTTATAGAAAATTTAATATCCATGCTCTTATAATAGAATATCAACCGAGTAACGTTGACGTAACGTCGAAATTGCGCCACGTTGTGATGACCGTGCTTGTTCAATAACCGAGTGTGTAAGAACTGTATATCGGAATGGCACATACTTTACATATTTAACGTCGAATATGTTGCAGATTTGTGTGTCTCAATATGAACATGTATGAACATTCAAAGGTCCTCCGTAGCATAACTTGTTGAAGGCTCCTCGTACATAGAATACATTACATGTAACTAACAGGTTGACTGTAGTGTTGCTATGATAACGTTGTCAAGCTTGTAACATCGTGGCATCTCGTGACCTCAGGTCAACACATTTTGTACAAGTTACAATAATTATTCTTGCTAATTTCATCATTTTTGAGTAAAGCACCCGTTCATCCGCACCATTTTATTTGATGAAATTTGCAAAAACGTACAACATATTCAAGTACGTACGTTGGGCGGTTGGTTGTGAGCATGCTAAGCGAATATTTAAAGATGTGCTTCATCCTGAACTGAATCCCATTATGCCTGGTTTGACACTCAGGTACAATTTTGACACTCCGGTTATTAGTAATATTCATATTACTTTTGGGAAGTGGGGCTAAATGACTCCGGTATGGTGAGGACCTGGCACCATGTCAGGTTATTCTAATTTCAGCTGAATATATTCTTTTTTCTGTAAATATTCAGTTCTGATTTTATGATTTACCCCATCACAACAGGTAACCTATGGGATTTGACGACATTAACCCGGCTGTTGACAGGCCATTAAACACCATCACAACACTGTGATAAACAGGGGAGATCGTTTGGTTTGACACACTTTGGCATTTTCGCAAAACATGTACCAGGAAGGAAAAAATGTTAACCCTTAGACCTCTACACACAACAATTGTCATCTGCTGTTGCTTTTATATCTTGCCTTATTTCTCAATAAAAACATGGTTTGACAGCATTTCAGAATCATTTTCATTGGAAATGATTCTGAAGTGCTGTCAAAGCATGTTGTGAATTATTATAAAGCATGTTTTTGATGATAAAAATGAAAAATAGAAAATAAACAGCAGACGACAAAAACTTAAGATAACGGTGTAAGGGTTAAACATTTTTAAAAAAAAAATTGTTTTGACAATATCAAATGATGTACTATACCAAAGAAGTTCCTATTATGGTCGCTAGTGTAATTAACTTAAATAATATGAATTAGTCGCCATCCATTCATAAAAACATGTTTATAGCATGCAGTTTAATTGGTTGTGACTGAGCCGAACCCGGTGTCGACCAATCGAACTTCCGAAAGTTCAGCGGCTTGGTGATTGAATAGTATGCTGTACTGTTGCAGACATTTGAACACAAACACATTTGTAGTCATAGTGGAGTCAGCTTTATAGTTTATATATATAGAGGATCGTTATATTGGTGATGATATAATATGATATTTATTAAACGAGTTTATCGAGTTCATAAGAAACGACGCTATGCCGAGTTTCTTATGAAATCAGTCGACGAGATTTAATATCATATTATATCATCACATTTGTTAGATTCTATTTATTGCAAAAGCACAACACAATACTTTGAAGCGGTAATAACCACCTAGCGTGTGTTCTGTTCCCGCATCATATATATTACACTAGTGTACTATGATTTTATTACACCTTGTTATTACACTGTGAATGACACGTAGAACGTATAGGCATTTGTAGTTATAGTTAGTCTAGGTCACCTTTATGTTTTGTAACCTACAAAGGTGACGAAAATATGAACTGCTGTCTGTGTCACGAATCCTGCCCAGTTTTTACGGCTATATGAACAATCCAAAAACACCATTGTTGTCAATAATATTACATTTTATCAAAATTTAAGAATGAGCCTTATTTTTTTCGTAAAATTTGGTCAATTATTGATTTTATTACGAAATATGATTTCTCTATGGGAATTTAACATGGGAGAAACAGAGGTAGAGAACCCGGAGGAGGATTCGAAAAGCTTGAAAATTGACTCCGAAACTTGGCTAGATAGCTCGGAAATGATTCAACTAAGAAAACAAAAGTCGGTACACTATTTCTGAAATTAGAAAAATTGTCCCCGTTAAATCCCCATCTTCACTCTTGTTTTTCCGCAATACAATCAATATTGGACCAAATTTCACGAAATAAAAAGAAGGCTCATTCTTAAATTTTGCTATAAATTAATATCGAAAAATGTTTTTGTAATTGTTTATATTGTAATTGGGCAGGTTTCGTGAAACAGACTTGGACTACAAATGTTTTGTTTCTTTATCTTATATTTAAGGGTAGGAATTGGCTCGAGGACCTTCCAAACCCGGGCATTTGAACCCAAAAGTGGCAGGCCAATGACCGTTGGCCCGTTTGTTTCCGAATTTACTAATATCTGCCATACAGTCGAAATATGTGCATTAAATGACGGAGGCAATGAGGCGGTTAATTTCACTTAGCTAGTTCATTCTCCTATCGCACGAAGCCGGTATGTAAATGTTTCAACATCATGTCTGATTTATAGAATACAAACACATTTGAAGTCACAGATGAATTACCTTTATGTACTGTTTTAGACATGTAGAAAGTATAGACATCTGTTTTCTATATGTCTCAAACAGTATATTATGGCAGGGATTGTGAAATGGCTAAAAACTCCTAATTATTAGCTCACCTGAGCAAAGCTCATGTGAGCTATTGTTACCGCAATGTGTCCGTCCGTCCGTCCGTCCGTCGTCCGTCCTTGAACATTTTCAAACGTCTTCTTCTCGGTAACCATTGGGCCTATAGTCACCAAACTTCATGGTCATGGTCCTTAGGTAGGGGGATTACAAACTTGTTAAAATGACGTCATTACGTAATCCAAGATGGCCGCCGTCTAAAAATAGCACAAATTCTTCAAAAATCTTCTTCTCAAGAACCGCCAACCGGATTTCGACAAAACTTGATAGGAATGATCGGTGTACAATGCTCTTTCAAAGTTGTTAAAATGGTGACCCTGGGGTCAACAATGGGCGTTTTAACCGAATATGGTCACGTCAGATTTGTTAAAATGGAGTTCATCGCTAATCCAAGATAGCCGCCGTCTAAAAATAGCATAAAACCGCTAGCTGGATTTCGACGAAACTTGGTAGGAATGATAGATGTACAATGCTCTTTCAAAGTTGTTAAAATGGTGACCCCATGGTTAAAAATGGGCGTGGCCCGTGGGATTAAATTGGAGTAAAATTTTATTTTTGACCGAATATGAAGGTATCAAATTGAAGGTATCAACGAGGCCATCACTCTGGTGCATTTTTTTTCGAAATCGGATGGTTATGTCATCCAAGATCGCCGCCGAGAGGTCAAAAGGTCGTTCTTTTATTAGAGATTTCAAAATTCTATTCACATGATCCGCTTGGCCCATGGTAGCCAAACTTAAAAGTTATGGTCCATTGGTGAAGCCTTTTCAGATTTGTTAAAATGGAGGTCATCGCTAATCCAAGATGGCCGCCGTCTAATAATAGCATAAATTCTTAAAACATATTGTTCTCAAGAACCGCTAGCCGGATTTCGACGAAACTTGGTAGGAATGATAGATGTACAATGCTCTTTCAAAGTTGTTAAAATGGTGACCCCGGGGTCAAAAATGGACGTGGCCCTTGGGGTCAAATTGGGGTCAAATTGGGGTCAAATTTTATTTTTGACCGAATATGGTCATGTCTATATCAGATCGAAGGTATCAACGAGACGATCACTCTGGTGCATTTTTTGTCGAAATCCGATGGTTATGTCATCCAAGATGGCCGTCGAGAGGTCAAAATATCGTTATTTTATTAGAGATTTCAAATTTCTTCTTCACATGAACCGCTTGGCCCATGGTAGCCAAACTTAAAGTTATGGTCCATGTCTGAAGCCTTTTCAGATTTGTTAAAATGGAGGTCATCGCTAATCCAAGATGGCCGCCGTCTAAAAATAGCATAAATTCTTAGAAAATCTTCTTCTCAAGAACCGCTAGCCGGATTTCGACGAAACTTGGTAGGAATGATAGATGCACAATGCTCTTTCAAAGTTGTTAAAATGGTGACCCCCGGGTCAAAAATGGACGTGGTCTGTGGGGTCAAATTGGGGTCAAATTTTATTTTTAACCGAATATCGTCATGTCTATATCAAATCGAAGGTATCAACGAGGCCATCACTCTGGTGCATTTTTTGTCGAAATCGGATGGTTATGTCATCCAAGATGGCCGCCGAGAGGTCAAAAGGTCATTATTTTATTAGAGATTTCAAAATTCTTCTTCACGTGAACCGCTTGGCCCATGGTAGCCAAACTTAAAAGTTATGGTCCATGGGTGATGCCTTTTCAGATTTGTTAAAATGGAGGTCATCGCTAATTCAAGATGGCCGCCATCTAAAAATAGCATAAATTCTTAAAAAATCTACTTCTCATGAACCGCTAGCCGGATTTCGATGAAATTTGGTAGGAATGATAGATTTACAGAGTGGCCTGCGGTTCTCTTACCAGGCGAATTGCAATTCCTGGAGTGCAGGATGGCAATTCGCGTTCCGATTAAGCAATTCGCGTTCCCATTAATTGCAATTGGACCGCAATCGGACTGCAATCATGTGACTGCGGTCCAAAGAGTTGGTTGCGGAATTGCAATACTTATACCGCAGTTAGCGCTGCGCTCCGCTTTTAATTGCAGTTTACGCTCCTTTTTTTCTTTAAAATGCGAACGAATGACCGCTTTACGCTGCGCTCTGCGGTCAAACCAGCGGACCGCTCTGCTTGACCAATGCGGCAATAAAATCGAAATAGTTGATTTTTTCTGACGAAAATATATATTTTTCTATCTGTATTTAGCCATTTAAAATCCAATAAAATATACATAAATAGTAAAATTAGGTGTATATATACTCATAACGCTCAGTTTTTATTGGACCGAAATCGGACTGCAATCATGTGACTGCGGTCCAAAGAGTTGGTTGCGGAATTGCAATACTTATAGCGCAGTTAGCGCTGCGCTCCGCTTTTAATTGCAGTTTACGCTCCTTTTTTTTTTTAAACTGCAAAAGAATGACCGCTTTACCCTGCGCTCTGCGGTCAAACCAGCGGACCACTCTGCTTGACCAATGCGGCAATACAATCGAAATAGTTGATTTTTTCTGACGAAAAGATATATTTTCCTATCTATATTTAGCCATTTAAAATCCAATAAAATATACATAAATAGTAGAATTAGGTGTATAACCGCAAATAGCGAAAGAATGATCGCACAAACGGTATCGCGAAAGAATGACCGCACAAACTGGACCGCGAAAGAATGACCGCACAAACGGTATCGCGAAAGAATGACCGCAAAAACGGGACCGCGATTGGACCGCAATTAGACTGCAATTTCAGAGGGGACGAATTGCAATTCAAGGACGGCTGGATTGCAATTCTTGGTAAGAGAATCGTAGGCTTTCAAAGTTGTTAAAATGGTGACCTCGGGGTCAAAAATGGGGGCGGCCCTTGGGGTCAAATTTGTTTGACCGAATATGGTCATGTCTATACCAAATCGAAGGTATCAAAGAGGCGATCGCTCTGGTACATGTTTTGTCGAAATTGGATGGTCATGTCATCCAAGATGGCCGCCGGAAGGTCAAAAGGTCGTTCTTTCAATAAATAGTTCAAACGTCTTGTTCTCGTGAACCGCTTGGCCGATATTGGCCAAACTTCACGTTAATGGTTATTGGGTCAAACCTTTTAATTTTTGTTTAAATGGTGGTCATCGCGAAATGAAAGATGGCCGCTGTTGAAAAGTAGGTCAAATTCTTAAAAAATCTTCTTCTCGCGAACTGCTAGGCCGATTTTTACGAATCTTGGTATGGATGATCGATAGCTAACGCTGGTTCAGATTCCTTCAAATGGTGGACCCTGGGTCAAAAATGAGCGGGGCAGGAGGGGTCAAGTAGGGGTCAAATGTCACATTTGACCGAATATGGTCATGTCATATATCAAATCGAAGGTATCGACGAGACGGTCACTCTGGAGCTTTTTTTTTGTCGAAATCAGGTAATTACGTCATCCGAGATGGCCGCCGAAATGTCAAAAGGTCGTTCTTTCAATATTGATTACAAACGTCTTCTTCTCGTGAACCACTTGGCCAATATTGGCCAAACTTCACAGTAATGGTCAGTGAGTCAAGCCTTTTCATTTTTGTTAAAATGATGGTCATCGCGAAATCCAAGATAGCCGCCGTTGACAAGTAGGTCAAATTCTCAAACAATCTTCTTCTCACGAACCGCCAGGCCGATTTCGACGAAGCTTGATATGAATGATCGATAGTTAATGATGTTTCAGATTCCTTCCAATGGTGGCCCCCGGGTCAAAAATGGGCGAGGCAGGAGGGGTCAAATTTCACATTTGACCGAATATGGCCATGTCGTATATCAATTCGAAGGTATGGACGAAACGATCACATAGGAGCATTTTTTGTCGAAATTAGATGATTAAATCATCCAAGATGGCCGCCGAAAGGTCAAAAGGTCGTTCTTTTATTAGAGAGTTCAAACGTCTTCTTCATATAAACCACTTGGCCATTGGTAGCAAACTTCGCAGTTATGGTCCATTGGTAAATCTTTTTCAGTTTTATTAAAATGGCGGTCATCGTTAATCCAAGATGGCGGCCGTCTAAAAATAGCAAACAATTTTAAAAAATCTTCTTCTCACGAACCACCTAACCGATTTTTTTCAAATTTGTTAAAATGATGACCCCTGGGTCAAAAATGGGGTCAAATAGGGGTCAAATTTCATTTTTGACGGAATATGGTCTTATAATATATAAGGTATATGGTATTGATGAGGCGATCGCTGTGGTGCTGTTTTCATCGAATCGGATGATTACATCATCCAAGATGGCCGCCGAAAGGTCAAAAGGTCGTTCTTTTATTAGAGATTTCAAATGTCTTCATACAAACCGCTTGGCCATTGGTGGCCAAACTTCGCAATTTAGGTTCATTGGTAAAGCTTTTTCAGTTTTGTTAAAATGGCGGTCGTCGTTAATCCAAGATGGCCACCGTCTAAAAATAGCATAACTTCTTAAAAAATCTTCTCACCAACCACCAGACCGATTTCGACGAAACTTGACGGCAATGATCGATGTACAATGCTTTTTCAAAGCTGTTAAAATGGTGACCTTTAGGTCAAAAATGGGCATGGTCCGGGGGTCAAATAGGGGTCAACTTTTGTACGGAATATGGTTATGTAATAAAATCTAAGGATTGCAATAAAAGGTAGGCAGGAAGCATCCTGTTGTGGTCTCCAAACCTCTCAACGTTGTGTAAGATGTATCTGTACATATCGCGAGACAACTCCTACCCTGGTGACTTCTCAAGGTTGTCGCATTGACATTTTGTGCCTGTCATGGGCCTATTTTGATGTATATGTAGCGACAACTTTACATACCAGTATTTGCTTGATTTTTGTGACACTGCACAGGTGAGCATGGCCCTCTTGTTTTTGAAACCAACAGAACGTCAGAGAAATAAACTGTGTGGTTGGTCGGGCGAACGCGACGGCGTAAGTTAACGGTAGGGGTTCCTCCTTATAGGAATCACGATTTGCCGGGTTTGGTCCTCATGTACATTTTAATCTTCTTTGGCTCTTTTGTTACCTGGGAGTTGAATTGGGTTATTGCCCATTATATAAGTAGTAAGATTATTACTGATACTACTGCTTTTTGGAGGGGGGGGGGGCAAAGTGATTCTGGTGTGGCGAGGACCTGGCATCAGATCAGGATTATTCTGATTCCAGGGCTGAATATTGTTACGCCGACTATCTCAAATGTCGCTTTACCTTTCCCCACCCACTTGTTTACATAGGATCTAAGGCAACATCACCGATTATTTCTCAGATTGTGGAGGTATCCGACACGGGCAGCAATATAATTGTGTAATTACTTATTTGAAAGATGTTCTGTCTCGCATGCGTAATATTATCATGTTATTCTATCATATTCCATGTTAATACATTGCAAAATAGCAGTTCAGCATCAGTTTCTGGGTTTGCTTACAGCTTCGGATACCTTCAGCCTTTTTCACTGTACCGAAAATGCTTTGTGTGCTCTGTGTGGCCGAGTATAGCCGAACATGCCCGGCATGAACACAAATGACGTCACATAGCCTCACCGAGCACGTACGGTTTTATCCGAAGTTCATTCGGGTAAGATGTCTGCTATAAACGGCCAGAAGTTCCATTTGTTGAGTAACACCTTGCAAAACTCAAAGAACAACGCCATGCAACACTCAAAGAGTTCAGTAGACTGGCTAAATAAATATAATTCTTGCAGCATTCCTGGTTGCTAAATTTCTACTTTATAATTCACATCATGTCAGCCCAAGAGACTGTAGAGGTAACTGCAAACCTGGGCTACCACTCACCAATATCGGTGAAACACTAGGACCTCCCTATCCTTGGGAAATTTCAAATCGGCACATATTTTTTAACACAAATATACAAACAATATAAAATGATATATTAACATTAACATGTACAAATGTTTTCAATAAACTACTTCAGTATGGTTAATAATTTCAATATGGCTTAAAATTACTATATACTTACTATGTATATATTACTTTGGCCATATATATATATACTTAGATATATGTCATGACATTCACCTGGGGTTATGTAGATAAACCATTAGTATATATTACTGACTATTCAAGCAATAGAAATTATTAGGAATGTTACAATTCACCACCTGATGTATAATATAATGTTTAACAGTGTAGATCCAGATGAGCCGGCTCACAATATGATATCTCAGCGGGATCTACATTTTTTTGAAAGCATGTTTCAGAAAACACCTTTCTCATTTCTGGACTAATCTGGATATCATTTTATGATAATTAGTATGGTTGTACATTTTATTTTTTTACTTTTAATATAACGTCACTAGGGGTGAAAATGTAAAATTGCAATTATAAATATTGTATTCATTGTTGTGCATTATGGATAGAAGATATAATCTTTGCCTTAGTGTTTACCCATGTAATAATGTAATTGTTTATGTACGATAGAGACACTAAATGGGTGCAAACTATACAGTGTGGTTTTGATAATTTACTCAATATTGACTATTGACCTAACCCTATTGCTATTCATCCCCTAATTTTTACTCGTGACCTAACCCTAGTGTTATTCATCCCCTAAGGTTTGTCCCTACCTATGTTACTAGACACATCCCCTAGGATTATTATTATTACGCAACAATTTTTGATAAGATCCCTAATTTTGACTGCTGACCTAACCCTAGTGCTATTCATCCCATAAGGCGTATCCCTACCTGTGTTACTAGACACATCCCCTAGGATTATTATTATTACTGAACAATATTGACAAGATTCTAACTATACGGTGTCTTTTTGGTCAGTTACTCAATAATTGACTGTTGACCTAACCCTAGTGCTATTCATCCCATAATATTGACTGCTGTCCTAACCTAATGCTATTCATCCCCTAAGACGTATCCCTATCTGTGTTACTAGACACGTGACATATTATTATTATTGTTACTTAACAATCGATTTTAATCCATACAAATGGTAGCTTTACTTTTTATTGCATAAGTACATGATCAAACACTGAAGTGCTGATCTCCTAACCTGATTCAATAACTAATATTGGCCTAATAGTTACACTAATGAGTCCGGTGATTTGACTCGGTGTTATCACCTTATCACAATATGATCACCTTTTTTATCCTATTAATCTTTCCATGGATAACATATAGTTTTGCACCTGTTTAGTTTATCTACAATGTAATTGTTTTTATTTTTTAACCTCTGTTGATTTGTAACTGGTTCAAGTGTGATCATGGTACATTTAAATGTATTCAAAAAACACCTGCATAATAAATTAAATATTTCTTACGGTGGCGTGGAGGGTTCGTGCACCTATAAACTTTTAACACGCCATTTTTTGTCTCCCAAGGACAAAACCGTACACCTATCTGTTATTGTTCTCAACATAATATTGTCATATAGTGTAATATTGTATGATATGTCAATGTTGGCTATGATATGTGAGAAATGTTACTCCTTTACACAGGAATTTCTGACCTTTAGCATGAACACCGAAGCAACAGAAGTGAAGTTTATATTATTTTGACATTATACATTATATTATTGTAACACTATATTATAATCGATGAATGTAGATAAGTAACGTGATTATTCCAGCATTCAAACCCCATTCTAACCCAACCAGCCTGATTTACATTCTGCTAACTTCCACTACTACATACCGTAAATGTTGACAATACAACATGCAACTATAAGATATTAGCTAATTGTGTCTATACTAAACCTCTTTGGAACGGTTGCGTTGCATGTTCACCTTTATGATTGTTTACTTGTTTTGCGACTAGAAATGTAATATCAATTATTATAAGATGATTTGCTAAAACGCACCATAGCCTCTGGCTATACGACACTGGAGTGTGACGTTTTGTGGCACCAATCTGTATGTAGGTAACATGGGGGTATCATAACACATGTACTATGCAACGGATGACGTTCACCTCGACTACGGATGTTGATATATTACGCTGGATGAGGTTAATTATGTTCCTATTAGTGAGACATCATGATTGATATGCACACACGTCCACACCCATAGGTTAGCGAACACTATCTATTGCATAGTATCAATAATAACAGGAATACAGTTTGGAAGTAATGGCCGCGACATGTATTTATTAACAGAACAGACGACTCATAAATGGCTGACATGCTGCGGGTGGGAGTATATCCTCTGTGATACGAGAAACAGGATATACTTGTGTATGTGTATCCACTGGGTACGAGAACTAGGACATATTTAGCCAATTGGTATCCGCCGGAATACCCTTACCGTAAATATCCGGGTATTTGCCAATTGTATCCGCTGTACCTATGCGTTTCCGTAAATATCCAGGAAACACCAAGCTTGGCAGCTTTGCCATATATGCATACATGAAATACGCTGATATTTCGAATAGTGCGATATGCACCACCCGCAGCATTCCGCCACAAAATGTGTCGAGCTGAAACAAATTTCCGCCAATTATGAGTTGTTATGCTGAATGTTTATCTGTATTCGTCCCGATATTTCAGCTATGTTATGGGACGAGTGTCATTGCATGCATCGGTTGAGATAGACTAACCGTCATTCGCTGGTCTGACATAGTAACAGCATGTCTCGTTTGCTGCGTTAAGTCTATTAATGAAAATATCGTTACAAATATTAGAGAGGTGATTACCATTATCACGATACAGAGTGTCAATATCAAGATTTTTGTTTGATATGACACAGCCCTCTTCGCTACATGCAGCTCAGTGACCAGTGCGGAGGCTAGTCCCGCACGAGGGTACGTGTAATACGAAAGCCCCAATGCAGACGTGGCAACAGGTTTAACCACACAGGCAGTTGTATGCCGGTATAATCATGATAATACGATAGTGCTGTGCGCATTGCCTACATAAGTTCTGCCACGGACGGTCACTAGTATGTCGGGTTATGAGCGACGCTGGAGTTCCGCCTGTACGAAACATAACAAGACAGTCCCAGGTTAGGCTTCTCACACCCTACCAGTGAATCCGTGTTGATTTATTATGTTCTGGCAAGCACTGCCGTCCGTAGCTAACGGAACTAGCGAATATACAGTCACGTTTCTCAAACAAGTCAGAGTAAAGTATATGTAAATACATGCTAAATACCGTATACATTGTATTAAACACCCATGGTTTATACGTCTGTACATTATTTTGACAAAATGAACATATTGTTGTTTGCAGCGAGCTTAGTAATGATCATTAGATTTTTGCTAAGAATATGAAACCGGTTTTCTACTAATTGTATGAGTGGACATTAATTTAAAGTATGAATGTATTGTGCACATTGTGGTGTGTGTCTGACTACAGTATCATGTAAAACAGCGGCTAAGTTTAATGACTTATGGAAAAGTTTAGCGTGTATGTAATAAGACTATTGGCGCATATTAGGCTGCGTATATATACATGCATATCTATATTGTACACTATCGTGAAGAAAGCGTATAGAAATATCACAATCGTGCTTTGTACGGTCAGCTAGGGTGTGGAGGTGTGTAGCTATATATAAGTGCGGAAGCTGAAAACCACACGTACTAATACGTTAACGTTTGGAAGTACGATGCGCAAAAATAAGTACAAGTGTGGCAACCAGACAAGTGTCTGCAGTAAGCGTCTATGCAGAATGAAGTACAGCCAACAACCCCGACGGATGATTGATCCAAATATGGACTGAAGGCATCACCTTTCCGTCTACATTGTTTCTGAATACGAGCCATCAGTTCTAAACAAATAACATTAATTTCCCTTTCAAAGGAACTAAGCACCGCAAGCATTTCGATAGTATGGCGGTAAATTGAAAGTGGGTCAATGTGTTGCCGCTACATTTAATATCGGTGTGAAGTTAGCAGTGAGCAGTAAGCAGTGATCGGTAGGAAGTTAGCAGTGAGCAGTAAGTAGCAATGAGATGGCAGTAAGCGGCAGTGAGCAGTGAGGTGTGTTTCACTGCTAGCAGTAAGCAGTAAGCAGCAGTGGGCAGTGCTAGCAGTAAGCGGCAGTGAGCAATTATATGCGTCTGGCAATAATGTAAACTAAGTACGTACGTAAACTCTTTAGACCGGACAATGTATATGTGCGTAACCTCTCTAAAAGGGACACCCCTGTGAACTAGGTGTATGTAGGGAACCCCACTAAACCGGACATCATTTTAAAATATGTGTGCGAAACCTCTCTAGAGCGGAAACCACTGCACGCTAGGTATGTGTGCGTAACCTCTATAAACCGGACACCATTGTAAGCTATGTATGCGTGCGGAACCTCTCTAGACCGTACACCACTGTAAACTAGGTATGTGAGCGGAACTTCTGTACACCGGACATCACTGTAAACTAGGTATGTGTGCGGAACGTCTCTAAACTGGAAAACACTGCAAGCTATGTATGTGTGCGGAACATCTCTAAACCGGACACCAGTTTAAACGCGGTATGTGCGCGTAACCTCTCTAGACCGGACAACACTGTAAACTAGGTATGTGTGCGGAACCTCTGTAGACCGGACACCACTGTAAACTAGGTATGTGTGCGGAACGTCTCTAAACTGGACAACAGTGCAAGCTATGTATGTGTGCGGAACATCTCTAAACCGGACACCACTTTAAACGCGGTATGTGCGCGTAACCTCTGTAGACCGGACACCACTGTAAACTAGGTATGTGTGCGGAACGTCTCTAAACTGGACAACAGTGCAAGCTATGTATGTGTGCGGAACATCTCTAAACCGGACACCACTTTAAACGCGGTATGTGCGCGTAACCTCTCAAGGCCGGACAACACTGTAAACTAGGTATGTGTGCGGAACCTCTGTAGACCGGACATCACTGTAAACTAGGTATGTGTTCGGAACCTCTGTAGACCGGACACCGCCGCAATCTAGGTATGTGAGCGGAACCTCTGTAGACCGGACATCACTGTAAACTAGGTATGTGTGCGGAACGTCTCTAAACTGGACAGCACTGCAAGCTATGTATGTGTGCGGAACATCTCTAAACCGGACACCACTGTAAACGCGGTATGGACACCACTGTAAAGGATGTGTATGTGTGGAACCTCTCTAAACCGGACTACACTGTAAACTAAGTATGTGCGCGGAACTTCTCTAGACCGAACATCACTGCAAACTAGGTATGTGTGTGGAACCTCTCTAAACCGGTAACCACTACAAGCGAGGTATATGTGTCCGGAACCTCTCTAGACCGGACACCACTACAAGCGAGGTATATGCGCGGAATGTCTCTAAACCGGAAACCACTACAAGTGAGATATATGTGTCCGGAACATCTGTAGACCGGACACCACTACAAGCGAGGTACATGTGCGGAACCTCTATAAACCTGACACCACTGCCAGCGAGATACCTATCTAAACCTGACACCACTGCCAGCGAGATACCTATCTAAACCGGACACCACTGCAAGCTATGTATATGTGAGGAACCTCTCTAAACCGATCACCACTGCAAGCTAGGTATATGTGCGGAACCTGTCTAAACCGATCATCACTGCTAGCTAGGTATGTATGCGGCACCTCTCTAAACCGGACACCAGTAGCAGTAAGCAGTAGTGGGCAGTGAACAATACAATATGGATGCAGCAATATGATCAAGCTTATACATATAACCGTATAATGCCGGATATGGGTATTGACTTGTAGCTAAGTACTTGAGAAATGTTCTCCACAATAGCGAACATTGTAGAACGGTTCAAATATATATTCAGTCACGCTTCAAACGCCCACAGAATCATGTATTATAAGAAAATGTTTCATTCGTATTATCTATTACATGCAATGGTTCTCGACCGGTACTTGCAGTGCAGCGGCCACATTCGCCTCTTACAGTGTACACAATTTTAGACGATTTCTCTGCCGTGGTAGCAGCCACTTTCTGCATTATTTAATGCTCATGAACGGACAGGACAAACTTACTCAGAATTACGTGAAAGCGGCACAGGGTTGCGCATGATTAAAAAGAAACTAAACAAAAGAAAAAGAAAGAAATATGTTCACTGGATTCGAACCAACGGTAATAGACTTTGTCGCTACCCACACGGCTATATTGTTCACATGGATAAGCTTTGCAATTAAGAAGTATAAAAATTGTAATCCAAAACAAAATCATAAGCAGAAACATTATATGCACAATTGAATATGATTCCTAAAGCCATGCAACTTTTTTATGTGAATTTGGTCACGAGGTAATCCTACGGTCTTGTCGTCAAACGGGTATTCAAACGAGCACTATTTGGGTATTCAAACGAGTTAGACTGGAAACTGAAGCATGGAACAGCGTGGCCACCTAGTACACGATGTGGGCCCAGTCCCCCCGTAATCGTTCCAGCATGTCTCCATGCCGGCTAGTGCTCTCAACTGTGCTTAGCGGCCAGCCCGGGCACAGCGAACCTCACTGTTACTGTTATTTCAGCTTGCTGGTATTGAAACCAGTTAGGCTGTAAACAGAAACATGGAACAGCGCGGCCACCTGGTGTACGATGTAGGCCGAGTGTCCCTGTATGCGTTCCAGCACATCTCGCTTCCGGCCAGTGCTCTCACCTGTGATTAACGGCCACCCCAGATACAACGAACGTCATTATTTGCTGCTATTATGGCGTGGGTGGGGGTATTCAAACGAGTTAGACTGGAAACTGAAGTCTGGAACAGCGTGGCAACCTAGTACACGGTGTGGGCCCAGTCCCCCCGCGCCAGCGCGTTCCAGCACAGTAACAGTGATATTCGTTGTGACCGTGCTGGCCGTTAAGCACGGCAGTTGAGACCACTAGCCGGGATGGAGGCACGCTGGAACGCTTACGGGAGACTGGACCCACACCGTGTACTAGGTGGCCGCGCTGTTCCCTGCTAGAGTTGCCAGTCTAACTCGTTTCAATACCACCACCCACGCCATAAAAGCAGCAAATAGTGACGTCCGTTGTATCCGGGGTGGCCGTTAACCACAGGTGAGAGCACTAGCCGGAAGCGAAATGTGCTGGAACACCTACAGGGGCACTCGGCCTACATCGTACACCAGGTGGCCGAGCTCTTCCATGCTTCTGTTTCCAGCCTAACTCGTTTGAATAACAGCAGGCTGAACTAACAGTAACAGTGAGATCGTTGTGTCCGTGCAGGCCGCTATGCACAGTTGAGAGCACTAGCCCTGATGGAGGCATGCTGGAATGCTTAGGGGGGACTGGGCCCATATCGTTTACTAGGTGGCTGCGCTGTTCCATGCTTCAGTTTCCAGTCTAACTCGTTTGAATACCCCAACCCACGCCATAAAAGCAGCAAATAGTGACGTTCGTTGTATCCGGGGTGGCCGTTAACCACAGGTGAGAGCACTAGCCGGAAGCGAGATGCGCTGGAACGCCTACAGGGGCACTCGGACTACATCGTACACCATGAGGCCGCGCTGTTCCAGGCTTCTGTTTCCAGCCTAACTCGTTTGAATAACAGCAAGCTGAAATAACACTAACAGTGAGGTTCGTTGTGTCCGGGCTGGCCGCTAAGCACAGTTGAGAGCACTAGCCCGGATGGTGGCATGCTGGAATGCTTACGGGGGGACTGGACCCACGTCGTGTACTAGGTGGCCGCGCTGATACATGCTTCAGTTCCCAGTCTAACTCGTTTGAATACCCCCACCTATGCCATAAAAGCAGCAAATAGTGACGATCATTGTATTCGGGGTGGCCGCTAACCACAGGCGAGATCACTAGCCGGAAGCGAAATGTGCTGGAACGCCTACAGGGGCACTCGGCCTACATCGTACAACAACAGGTGCCCGCGCTGTCCCAGGCTTCTGTTTCCAGCCTAACTCGTTTGAATAACAGCAAGCTGAAATAACAGTAACAGTGAGGTTCGTTGTGTCCGGGCTGGCCGCTAAGCACAGTTGAGAGCACTAGCTCGGATGGTGGCATGCTGGAATGCTTACGGGGGGACTGGGCCCACATCGTGTATTAGGTGGCCACGCTGTTCCATGCTTCAGTTCCCAGTCTACCTCGTTTGAATACCCCCACCCACGCCATAAAAGCAGCAAATAGTGGCGTTCGTTGTATCCGGGGTAGCCGTTAACCACAGGTGAGAGCACTAGCCGGAAGCGAGATGTGCTGAAACGTCTACAGGGGCAATCGGCCTACATCGTACACCAGGTAGCCGCGCTGTTCCAGGCTTCTGTTTCCAACCTAACCCGTTTGAATAACAGCAAGTTTAAATAAAAGTGCTGGCCGCTAAGCACAGTTGAAAGCACTAGCCCGGATGGAGGCATGCTGGAATGCTTACGAGAGGACTGGGCCCACATCGTGTAATAGGTGACCGCGCTGTTCCATGCTTCAGTTCCCTGTCTAACTCGTTTGAATACCCCCACCCATGCCATAAAAGCAGCAAATAGTGACGTTCGTTGTATTCGGGTTGGCCGTTAACCACAGGCGAGAGCACTAGTCGGCAACGATATGCACTGGAACGCCTACAGGGGCACTCGGCCTACATCGTGCACCAGGTGGCCGCGCTGTTCCAGGCTTCTGTATCCAGCCTAACTCGTTTGAATAAAGGCAAGCTGAAATAACATTAACAGTGAGGTTCGTTGTGTCCGTGCTGGCCGCTAAGGACGGTTGAGAGCACTAGCCCGGATGGAGGCATGCTGGAACGCTTACGGGGGGACTGTGCCCCATGCTTCAGTTTCCAGTCTAACTTGCTTGAATACCCCCACACACGCCATAAAAGCAGCATATAGTGACGTTCGTTGTATACGGGGTGACCGTTAACCACAGGTGAGAGCACTAGCCAGTAGCGAGATGTGCTGTGACGCCTACAGGGGCACTCGGCCTACATCGTACACCAGGTGGCCGCGCTGTTCCATGCTTCTGTTTCCAGCCTAACTCGTTTGAATAACAGCAAGCTGAAATAACAGTAACAGTGAGGTTCGTTGAGTCCGTGCTGGCCTCTAAGCACAGTTGAGAGCACTAGCCGGGATGAAGGCATATTGGAACGCTTAACACTGGGCCCACATCGTGTACTAGGTGGCCGACCGCGCTGTTCCCGGCATCATAATCAGCTTTGAATATAATGTATCTGCTTGTGAGCATAATTAAATATTTAAATTATATTATTATTTGAGAGCGGCCATTTTGTTTTGTATTAGAACTTTTATATTTCTTAATTTCAATTCTTAATCATGTGAACAATATAGTCGTGTGGGTAGAGACAAAGTGTATGATCGTTGCGTTTGTGGGTTCGAATCCAGAGAACATATTTTTTATCTTTTTTGTTCGTGTTTTTTTTTTAATAACGCGCACCCGTATGCCACTTACACGTAAGTCTGAGTAAGTTTCTCCGTTCATCAGCATTCAATGCAGAAATGGCTGCTACCACGGCAGTGAAATCGTCTAAAAGTGTGTACACTGTAAGAAGGACATGTAGCCGCTGCACTGCATGTACCAGTCGAGAACCATTGCATGTACATTCGCTTGAGATAATACGAATGAAATATTTTCTTATAATATATGATTCTGTGGACGAAGCTCCTGTAACTAAAATTATATTTGAACCGTTCTACAATGTTCGTTATTGTGGAGAACATTTCTCAAGTAATTAGATACCCATATCCGGCATTATTCGGTTATATTTATAAGATTGATAATATTGCTGCATCCATATTGTATTGTTCACTGCCCACTACTGCTTACTGCTACTGGTGCCGCACACATACCTAGCTTGCAGTCGTGATCGGTTTAGAGAGGTTCAGCACATATACCTAACTTGCAGTGGTGTCTGGTTTACAGAGGTTTCGCACATATACCTCGCTTACAGTGGTGTCCTGTCTAGAGAGGTGCCGCACACATACCTAGTTTGCAGTGGTGTCCGGTCAAGACAGGTTCCGCGCACATACCTAGTTTATAGTGTTGTCCGGCCTAGAGAGGTTCCGCACACATACATAGTTTACAGTGCCGTCCCGTTTATAGAGGTTCCGCACATACACGTAGTTTACAGTGTTGTCCGGTTTAGAGAGGTTCCGCACACATAACTAGTTTGCAGTGATGTCCGGTCTACAGAGGTTCCACACACATACCTAGTTTACAGTGATGTCCGGTCTACAGAGGTTCCGCACACATACCTAGTTTACAGTGATGTCCGGTTTAGAGAGGTTCCGCACATATAACTAGTTTTCCGTGATGTCCGGTCTACAGAGGTTCAACACTGACATACACGTAGTTTACAGTGGTGTCCGGTCTAGAGAGGTTCCGCACACATAACTAGTTTTCAGTGATGTCCGGTCTACAGAGGTTCCGCACACATACCTAGTTTACAGTGCTGTCCAGTTTAGAGAGGTTCTGCACACATAACTAGTTTGCAGTGATGTCCGGTCTACAGAGATTCCGCGCATATACTTAGTTTATAGTGATGTCCGGTTTAGAGAGGTTCCGCATATACACGTAGTTTACAGTGGAGTCCGGTCTAGGGAGGTTCCGCACACATAACTAGTTTATAGTGGTATCCGTTTTAGATACCTATCTTGCATTTGTGTCCGTCTAGAGAGGTTCAGTAGTATATAGGGTATGAGTTCATTACCGCGAGCGACTAAAGGAAACGAATTAGATGGTGTTTAAGTAACCACCACTACCAAAACTGGTCATATTTTATGGGGCAAAAAATATGAAAATGTGCCACCACCTCTGTTTGGGTGGATTCATTTTTCCGAATTTTGTAAATTCGAAAAACTGATTAACTCGTAATTATTTAATAATTTTAAAAAAAATTACAAAATTAATTATTTATAAATTTTGTAAAAATTATGAGAAATTATGAGAAAAGATGAGAATTCTGATAAACTATGAGAAATTATGAGAAATCTTTCAAAAAGTAGTTGAAACCATTACGAATCGGGGACGGATTTTATGTCACTTATCGAAATCCACCATATTGAACAAATATAACATCTCTTTATAATTAATAATTAATTCCCAAGATTGGGAAAGTATATTTACTAGTATATAGAAAGACACTATGACGGTTGCCATAAAAAAATATGTACCTCACAAACTGATTAGTGAGGTAGCGATTTCCCCAGCTCAAAGAGCAGTACAAACACCTCCTAAAAGTTCTCGTAATACGAATAAAAAGGAGATAAAACCCCCTCCACGGGGATCCGCAAAACTTCGCGAATTGCGGTTGGAGGCCTCCAAATTGGGAATAACATTCCCCCCAAATGTTCAGGTGAAAGGTCTGGCCTGGCCAAGATTATCAATGAGGCGAAAAACGAGGAATTTATGAAAAGAATTACTCGCGCGTACAAACGCCGGGTCTTTAACCATTTAAACTCCCCCAGGTGGTACTACAGAAGGCCCACTTTCTCGCCGATGAGGCGGGGTTGAGTCTACGAGTTAGAAACATGAGTTCCCCCCAAAAATGAATTCCTAAAACGGAGTTGTTAAGGAAAATAATAAACGAAGGCGACGATATTCTGGACGATTACACACGAACGGAGAGTAAAATAGTGAAAGGACGCCGCCCAGTAACTATTACCCTAAAACGGCGCACCCAAGTAAATATAACGGAACGAATAATGTCAGAGATCGCCCCAATGCTAACTGGGAGTTTCTATATACGTTATTTATTTTCGTACAAATTGGCTCATATCGAGCAGACCGACACACGAGGTAGGCCGGAAACGATAATATTTCATAAACAACAATGCGCGGGAGCCCCGGTGGTTGAGAATATCGAGGACGCGAATGAATGGATTGCCGAACAGGAGGAAACTAGATTGAACATCGAAAAAATAGCCCGCCCGAGAACGAAATGGACTTTTGTTAGGTGGTCCGGCGTTACGATTAAATTAATTCTTTCATCTAGCGCAGATGATGCGGGCATGAGATCCTCGAAAGTGGCGGGGGGACCGCTTCCCGAATGGTTGCGATATCGGAAGGGGATAAAACCGTTGGATAAATTTAACGACGAGCTTTGTCTGTTTAGATGTATCGTTCTTCACACGACTGATCTGCGAGCAGACCGCTGTCTCACGCAAACGCAAGATTTGGTCCACGAATATATCCATTTCTGTAAAAATAAGGGGTTGAAAAGACCAGCCGGCCCTATAATACTTGACGACATCAAAAAAGTGGAGGAATGTTTTAAACTCGGAGGTGTATGAACCAGTCGAAGAGGGCACATGGTATTTAAGAAAAGTGGCGGCACATTACGAAGAAATTGGTACGAAGAAAATGAAAATCGGTATTTACAATAATCACGCATTCCTGATTACCGACATGAACAAAACCACTAACACCCTCTACTGCTACGGGTGCAACCAGCGATTCACGCAATCCCATAGTTTAAAACGTCACGCGCTCACCTGCATGCGAGGGGAGACGAAGCTCACGTGTAAAGGCGCTCAGATCGACAGACCCGCATCCGCCTTCGAAAGGGCCTTTTACCCCAGATCTCACGCGAGTGCAAAGGCGACGGGTTGGTTAAATTCGTTCGCCGGACCCCATATTCACACTGCGCACTGCGGCCACGGCGGTGAGAGGTTGGTGGCGGGAGAGCCGGTCGACGGATTTTGTGAGGGAACTAACACGGTTTACCAATTTCACGGGTGTTATTGGCACGGTGCCCTAAGTGTGTTATCGCCCGCTCAAAACTTCGCGAACAGGCCCATAAAGAGGCTTGTAAAGAGGCTTGTAAAGAGGCTTGTAAAGAGGCTTGGTACCAGACTTATTTCAATTACGTCGAAGTCATAGGGGAGCGCCTGCTATACTATAACTGGGATGGGCGCTCCGCCACAGGGGAGGATCGGTCCGATGGGTGGGCTGAAAAAGCGGCACAGAAGATTCTATATACCCGAGAAAAGGGGGCGGTCGCCTCTGAAGAGAAGCTGTTCTCACGGGAACTTAGCAAGGTCCAACAGAGAATGGGCGAAATCAGAAAACGTGAAGAAGACAGGGCGGCAGAAATCAGAAAATGTGAAGAAGAGAGGGCGGCAGAAATCAGAAAATGTGAAGAAGAGAGGGCGGCAGAGAGGGCGGTTTCGAAAATGTGGAGATCCGGTAGAGAATGGGCGGCAGAGATCAAGAGGCAAATAGATGGAGGCAGCATGAGCGATCTCAACAAATTCGAAGAAGAGAGGGCGGCAACCTCAAGAGGCGAATAGATGGAGGCAGCTGGAGCGATATCATAAAAAGTCGCAAAGAGAACGCGGCAACCCTCAAGAGGCGAATAGATGGAGGCAGCTGGATCGATCTCAGAAAAAGTCGCGAAGAGAGCGCGGCCCCATTACACCCTTGTTGCCACCTAGAAAAGCAGGCGCTCAACCTCGCCGAAAAGGAGTCCAAGCAGAGCCTTGAAGAACTCAGAAAAAATATAGAAGAGAAGGTGGCCTCCCAAAAATGATGAGCTCGTGCGGAGGCTTAAAAATCTCGCGAAAAATGAGGCGAGAGCCGCTGCGATTGCCAAAAAGGAGTTGGACACCCTCGAAAAGAAGGCGGCTGCCATCGAAAAGGATGAGCTGGCGCGGGCAATTGAAAAATTCAGAAAAACTCGAGAGAGAGACGCTGCGATTGCAACGGAGTTTACATTAATTACTATTTGGGAATGCGTTTATAAAGGTTATTATACGTTTACCCGTACCAGATTGTATACGATTTTGAAGCCTATTTATCGAAAACTAGCGAAGGTGATAGTAAGTGCCGGAGTAAAAAAGGTAATCTCGAATTTGTAAACGAGCATGTGCCCATAAGCGTGAGCATCGGAGACAATTTATGCAACGAAATAACTCACATATGTGAAACGGATCCAGCCAAATTGGTGGCCCTATTTATGGAAAACATACAAACAAGGGGTAAGGCGATACGAGAAGCCGTTGGTAAAATATATCTTCCTACCTGTATAGACAGACTTCCCGCACCCCAACAGCGCGAGATCACCCGATGGATAGACCAAGTTCCCGTAATTGGTTTCAATTCTAGTCGATACGATCTCAATCAGATAAAGAAACATTTAGTCGGGCTGTTGACCGATACGACACCGAAAGTTCTCGTCGGTAAGAAAGTAAACACGACGAGATTCCTATTTACCCCCGAATTCCGATTTCTAGACGTAAAATTATATCTCAGTCCAGAGACGTCCTATGACAAATGGATAAAGGCGTACAGCTGCGAGGGGCAAAAGTCGTTCTTTCCATACGAGTGGTTCGATTCTATCGAGAAACTGGATTACGAGGGGTTGCCAGATTTAAAATATTGGGACAATCAACTCAACCCGAAGGAAAAAATAACCGCGACGGAATTGGCCACATGCAATGAGATTTATAACAAGAGTTGTAGGAGAACAGCATAGCTCGACTACGAGGGTTGTCGATGTACACATAGCTTGACAAAGAAGGTGGCTGCGGCCTGCATACAAACCTTAACCAAGGTTGACTAAAAACATTAACCAAGGGATTATTGATGTACGTCACTAGGAGATAAAGTTTTCCAATTCCATATACAAGCTTGACTAAAAACCGTAACCAAGGGGAGATAACTAAGTAATCCAAGGATAAAAGTAGGTCCAAGGTCAAATATAGGTCAGGGAGTATTGATGTACATCATTAGGAGATGAAGTTGTCCAAGTATGGTTGATGTAGGCCCAGAAGTATTCCATATACAAGCGTGACTATAAACATTAACCAAATAATTGAAGGTTAAATGTAGGTGAAGGTAAAATAAAGGCCAGGGGTTATTGATGTACATCCCTATGAGAAAAAGTTATCCAAGTATGGTGTCTGTATCACAATAGTATTCCATCTACAAGCTTGAACTAAAAACCTTAACCTCCAAGGTTGAGTAACTAGATGGCCGCGGCCTGCATATCGCGCCTTGTGGCGAGGCATGGACACTAACAAAAAAGATATAGTATAACGAAAAACTTTAACCAAAAAACTTAAGCAAAAACTTTAACCGGACATCTACGTAGGTACGTACGTACGACAAAGTGCCGACTATATCGCGATTTCCGCAAGCGGGAGCGAAAAAAACTTTAACCAAAAACTTCAAAGTAATTTGACCTTGACATTGGGCACAGGGGCCGCACGGAAGGGGGGTAGAATGAAAATATAGATGATGATAAACACCCATGTGAAGTTTCAAGGTAATGGCGAAAGCAGTTGCAGAGATATGTATAACGAACAAATTTAACCAAAAAACTTAACCAAAAACTTTAACCAAAAAACTTAACCAAAATCTTTTAACCAAAAAACTTAACCAAAAACTTCAAAGTAATTTGACCTGACATTGGGCACAGGGGGCCGCACGGGAGGGGGGGAAAATGAATATAGAATGATGATTAAACAACCCATATGTAAGTCAAGGTAATGGGCAAAGCAGTTGCAGAGATATAGTATAACAAAAAACAAATTTAACCAAAAATCTTAACCAAAAAACTTAACCAAAAACTTTAACCAAAAAAACTTAACCAAAAACTTCAAAGTAATTTGACCTTGACATTGGGCACAGGGGCGCGACGAGTTGCGGGTAGAATGAAAATATAGACGATGATAAACACCCATGTGAAGTTTCAAGGTAATGGGCAAAGCAGTTGCAGAGATATAGTATAACGAAAAACTTTAACCAAAAACTTTAACCAAAAAACTTAACCAAAAACTTTAACTAAAAAACTTAACCAAACAACTTAACCAAAAACTTTAACCGGACACACATACGTACGTACGTACGTACGCCAAAGTGCCGACTATATTGCGCTTTCCGCAAGCGGGCGCGACAAAAACCTTAACCAAGGGGAATTAAGTAAGTAATTTAAGGTTAAATGTAGGTCAAGGTCAAATATAGGTCAGGGGTTGTTGATGTACATCACTAGGAGATGAAGTTGTGCAAGTATGGTTGGTGTAGGGCCATGAGTATTCCATCTACAAGCTTGACTAAAAACCTTAACCAAAGAGAATTAAGTAAGTAATTCAAGAGGAAATGTAGGTCAAGGTCAAATATAGATCACGGGTTATTGATGTACATCCCAATGACAAAAGGTTTTCCAAGTATGGTGTCTGTATGCACAATATTATTCCATGTACAAGCTTGAGTAAAAAGCTTTACCAAGGTCGAGTAAAAACATTAACCAAGGGGAATTAACTAAGTAATTCAGGGTTAAATGTAGGTCAAGGTCAAATATAGGTCAGGGGTTGTTGATGTACATCACTAGGAGATGAAGTTGTCCAAGTATGGTTGGTGTAGGGCCAGGAGTATTCCATATACAAGCTTGACTAAAAACCTTACCCAAGGGGAAATAACTAAGTAATTCAAGGTTAAAAGTAGGTCAAGGTCAAATTAGGTCAGGGATTATTGATGTACATCACTAGGAGATGAAGTTGTTCAAGTATGGTTGGTGTAGGGCCATGAGTATTCTATTTACAAGCCTGACTAAAAACCTTAACCAGAGAGAATTAAGTAAGTAATTGAAGATGAAATGTAGGTCAAGGTCAAACATAGATCAGGGGTTATTGATGTACATCACTATGACAAAAGGTTGTCCAAGTATGGTGTCTGTATGCACAATAGTATTCCATGTACAAGCTTGAGTAAAAAGCTTAACCAAGGTCGAGTAAAAACCTTAACCAAGGGGAATTAACTAAGTAATTCAAGGTTAAATGTAGGTCAAGGTCAAATATAGGTCAGGGGTTGTTGATGTACATCACTAGGAGATGAAGTTGTCCAAGTATGGTTGGTGTAGGGCCAGGAGTATTCCATCTACAAGCTTGACTAAAAACGTTAACCAAGGGGAATTAAGTAAGTAATTCAAGAGGAAATGTAGGTCAAGGTCAAACATAGATCAGGGGTTGTTGATGTACATCACTAGGAGATGAAGTTGTCCAAGTATGGTGGGTGTAGGGCCAATAGTATTCCATATAGAAGGTTGACTAAAAACCTTAACCAAAATGAATTAAGTAAGTAATTGAAGAGGAAATGTAGGTCAAGGTCAAATATAGATCAGGGGTTATTGATGTACATACCTATAGAAAAGGTTGTTTCGAAGTAATGGTGTTTGGATGCACAATAGTATTCAATGTACAAGCTTGAAAAAAAAACCTTAACCAAGGTTGACTAAAAACCTTAACCAAGGGGAATTAAGTAAGTAATTCAAGAGCAAATGTAGGTCAAGGTCAAATATAGATGATTGGTTTTTATTGAGCATCACTAGGAGATGAAGTTGCCCAAGTATGGTGGGTGTAGGGCCAGTAGTATTGCATATACAAGCTTAACTAAAAACCTTAAGCAAGGTTGACTAAAAACCTTAACCAAGGGGAATTAACCAAGTAATTCAAGAGGAAATGTAGGTGAAGGTCAAATATAGATCAGGGGTTATTGATGTACATCACTAGGAGATGAAGTTGTCCAAGTATGGTGGGTGTAGGGCCAGTAGTATTCCATATAGAAGCTTGACTAAAAACCTTAACCAAGGCATGACGGTGACGCCGACGCCGACGCCGACGCCGACGCCGACGCCGGGGTGACAACATAAGCTCTACTTATTCTTCGAATAGTCGAGCTAAAAATAAAAATATGAAAACGTTCAGAGAGTGGTTGCGGTACTACAACGATTTGGACGTGGGCCCATTTGTAGAGGCGATCGGTAAAATGTCCCATGTTTACAGGACGAGAAGAATTGTTTAAAGATGTGGTTACCCTGCCCGGAGTCGCGCTGCAATACCTTCTTAGGGGAACAATAAAAAAACACGTAAAATCCTATAAAACTAAAATAAGCATAGCGGCTGCAGCCATATGTGAGCCGCTGTTCGCTCCCGATGCTGAGACGTACGAAATGTTGAAAGGCGCTCTGGTAGGGGGTCCATCAATCGTATTCTCTCGCCACGCGGAAGTCTGGGTCACAAAAATTAGGCCAACACCAGAAGGGGACGGTACAAAATGTGAAGTGGTGGTGGGGCTCGACGCCAACGCGCTGTATCTATCTACGTTAAATGAAGAGATGCCTTGTGGTAAGGAATATATCCACCATAATGAGAACCCCCACGACCCACAACGAATATCCTGTTTTACCAGAAAAATGTTATCCGGGAGATGGTTCGGATTTGCCGAGGTGGATATAGAAGTTCCTTCCGCATTGACAGATAAATTTTCGGAGATGTCTCCTTTATTTATTAACCGAGTAGTCGAGGAAGGGGAAGTACCCGATTACATGCTAAAATATTTAGACGACTCGGGAAGAAAACGCGGTAGCGGAAAGAAACTAGTAGGGGCGATGTCGACCAAAAAAGTATTGCTGTACTCACCGCTTCTAGAGTGGTATTTGGAACACGGCCTCAAAATCCTCGGGGTCCACCGGACTATTACTTATGAACACGGTAAACCATTCAAATAGTTTGTTAAGAAAGTTACTGACGCGCGGAGAACCGGTGACGAGGACGTGAGTAAAGCCCCTATTGCCGGCATAATTGCTGTTAGGGAATTCGTGCTGAGGTAAAATGATCGAGTCTCCGGAGGGGCACCTGAATACGACATATACGAAGGACGAGAAATGTGTGGATAGGGCATTAAGATCTGCATACTTCCATGATTTGGAGGAGATCGGCGACGCGTACGAGATATCTTCTAGAAAAGTTAATGTGGTTATGACTAGGCCGTTTCACTGCGGGATAGCCGTGTACCAACTCGCCAAGCTGAGAATGTTGGAATTCTATTACGATTTCTTAGAAAAGTATGTGGACAGAACAGATTTTGAATTAATACAAATGGATACGGAAAGTCTATACATGGGTGTAAGCGCGAAACCGCCGCAAGGGAATGAGAAATACGGCAGTTTCGATAGTATGGTAAAACCTCACCTGCGCGATGAGTACGAGAAACATAATAAAAATTGGCTATCGTGGGATAAATGGAGTGACCGAGAGTGTGGGCTTTTCAAGATAGAATTTCACGGAGATCGGGCCATTGCGCTATCGAGCAAGTGCTATTTTGTGGAGAAGTTGATTTCCTGGAATACAGATGAGAACGGCAATATCCAATCCTTGATTGGGGGTACTGGAGGGGGTGTTAGCACAGATGAGAACGGCAACATCCAATCCTTGATTGGGGGGAGTGGAGAGGTTGGTCAATTAAAACATTGTGCAAAAGGATTATCTGCCAGACAGAACACGCTAATCTGGAACCGGTATAAGAACGCGCTGAACTGGGGGCGAGAGGATGTTTGCAAAGGAGGCAAGATATGGGCGAAAACCGCGGATTCCGAATGCGGGACGGCGTGATGAAAACATATACTCAGAGGAAGTTGGGATTATCGGCCTATTACGATAAAATAAAAATTCTTCCCGATGGTATACACACTGAACCTCTTTTCGAATTAGTAAATTTATAAATAGGGGTGATGCTAATATAGGGGATATAATTTACAAAATTAAAAATAAAACAAATTGGAATATTTTATTAACACCAACACTGTTGGAATTAATTATTGGACTTTTATAACAGGATTGTTGGTACCCCGAGGGCGACCAACTGATCTCTTCGGCCCGATAAACCCAAACCCTCCTGCCTGACACGGATCTCCAAACATCCAATCCTTGATTGGCGGCTCTTTCGTCCACAGATTGGTAAGCCGTTCCGTAATATACATACGCAGATATTAATGTTCAATATGTATTCATAATTATTCAAACACCAATATTATTGGATTAATTGGATTATTTAAATTGTTTACTGCGTTTTACTGATTGTTTACTGCGTATTACTGATTGTTTACTGCGTATTACTGATTATTTATTGCATATTATTTATTTATTGCATATTATTTATTGAATAATTTAATAAAATTACTGATTGGTTACTGAATTACTGAATATTTACTGACTATTACAGATATTTGTTCGTATTTTTTATTATTTACTGCGTATTACTGATTATTTAATAAAATTCAGCAACATTTCATCAAATACTTATTTTTTAAAATATCACAATTCCCTCCAATTGTCCAACCCCAATCGCGGATTGGATGGTATTGGTGCTGCTCCCGAGCGGGGTGGTGTTGTAACGTCCACCCTCCCCCCCCCCCCCACGTTCATCTCCCAGTTTTAACCTAAATTTATCCCAATCAGTATTCTCAATCTTGGGAAGGGTGGCGCGCGCCTTAGTTCTAATAGTATTTTTTAAATCCTCATATCGAGACATCTCCTCCACCACCAACTCAAATTCAGCGTCTGATATATTGTTATCGGCCAACGCATTGGGCACGATAACGTCGATGCTATTTTTAAAAGACCTTGCGAGAACCGATATTCTGTCGTGCTTTCTACTTTTATTTTCGAATTTTCTCCCCACTACTCTAAACGCCATACACAGCAGTCCTGCCCCAGCGGCTACAACACTCAAACCCGCGGCAATAGGAATTGCCACGACTGTAGATAACAATGGAGCGGTTCCGGCCCCATCCAGTATAGAAACGGACGATAACAAGGTGCTCAACCCCTCCGCTATATTTGCAGCTCGTCTATATTTTTTAGCATTTACCCTCCGAGTTTCCCCCTCTTGTTTTAGAATCTGCTGTATCTGGACGATATTTTTCAACCTGAAGTTTGACGGGGTCAAACTCCTATCCCCCAATTCCAATGCTCGATTGGGTGTTGAAACAGGATCGGCAGGTCTTTGTTGTAGGTTAAACCGCACCAGCTCAGGAGCGGCAGTTAAATGTTCAATCGTCATAAATCAAGTTCAATTAACAATGTTACAACAGTGGAAGTACTCGCTGGGTCAGCGATTTTCGTAACAAAGTTAATAACACTACCTTCGGAAACTCTAATTGGATTGTCACCGGCGAACAAAACCAGCGCTGACCTCTGTTCAGCGAGTTTAGTGACTCCAACCGCCCGTTCTTCCCCATCCAGCACGAGATTTACGGTGACCGTGGCCACAGAATTACCCTTAAAATTAACCGAGCAGACCGCCATTCGGAGAAGTGTACCTGGAGCTGTCATGACGTACCACCCATATCTATTGATCGCGTTGGCGCCAAATGAATATTCATAGATCCCCTCATTCAATAGGCCCCGCTCCTCAGCCGCCCAAACTGTTATGATGGGTTTTCTGCGGTGTAATAACTTAAACTGCCTACAGATGTGTCCAACAATGCGGCAAGCTTCTCGATAGCGGTATGGGCCTCAGCACGAACCTTTTCAGAGGTCTCCTCAAGTGCTTTGTGAGCGTCTCTACGAACACGTTTCAGTTTATCGGAAACTGCCATAAACTCTGTATGGGCCTCTTCCCGAAATTCGGTTATTTTCCCGCCTAGTTCGTTTAGTTATGTATGTGTTTCTTCACGACTTTGTGTAGTCACAGCCAGGGCATATAGTCTAAGTTGTGATAGTAGACTCTTGTGAATCTCGTCCGCGGCCGCCGATATAGTTATATTGTTCAGTGATATGGTTTTTCCGGTAGTTAAAAAATCACCTGTGGGGTTGGATCCGTCGGGAATATCATTGTTACTCGGATTCTTTGAATTTATATCCGAAATTGTCAATAAATTGGAAGAACTACCTGGTCCGTATGTACTCATAATGTTGGTTGTTATAAATTATATTACGAACGTGAGTTTAATTCTTTGAATTAATATGAAATTTCTAGGACGACCGAAATCGGGTAATAGTTCTTCAACTCTCTCGCTTGATCATCAAGAATAGAGACCGAAAATTCGTGGATATGTCCCGATTCCAAAACTTTCATCTCGGGGCATGGGAAGTCTAAGGTCACAGTCTCCCCAAAGAAACAATCACTGGCTTGCACGGTTTTCAGTAATGTGCTGGGAGATCCGTCTAACGTGTTGTACCCTGAGAGTTTTTGTAAAGACAAAATCCACCGGGTTATCACCGACGTACTCACCCGGGGCAAACAAGCCTTTATTCGCGGAGTATGTCTCTCTAAACCCGAGTCGAGTACCCAACGTCGGGGAGATTCTTATCCGGCTGTCTGGGCCGATGGTCATTGTTGTGAGCCCGGTAGCCTTCGATACTGTGAGGTTGACTATACCGTCAAGCTCTGAGGTGACAAAATATTTGACCTGTCTAAAATTCCACAGTCCGGGAGGCAGCTTTACCCCTACTTGGCGTCCATCCTTCACATAGCCAAACCCTTTGCTCTTCCCCACATTCTCTCACCCAACCGTGAAGGTGATTGATATGAGGCCTACCCGGCGTTTTTCACAGCAGTTGTCGATTGACTTCTGAAGTTCACAACTCTCTTTTTGAACATTAGTGATAGTAGCAAACATAATAAACTCCGATTGAAATGTAATTGGACACCAAGGCATTGTCAAGGTCATTACCAAGGTCAGGAATGATCGAGACAAATTGTCTCCCCTATTATCATATGAACCAAGTATACTTCAATTGTTATGACGTTATGGCCAATATAGCTTGATCTGACGAACGAAAAGTGGTAACAATGCAGTTGAAGTGTAAGGGATAGGCTGAAGTTAGATAAGTACACATAGTCACTTAATCACTTATAATGTACACTATATTACATGGGGAACACACAGGAATACATGATACATTGATATGCGAACATCACTGTACTGTGCATGATACTTTTCAATTACAAGGTTGTAAGCCAATCGACTGTTATACTTTAACGCAACTTAAAAGCTATAAACGAATAAACTCGGTATGTGGTATCTCAATGGTCCCGTAGTGGACAAAATTATGAATGCACAAGTACTTTGATGATCGCTAATCAAAGTGAAATAACATACAAGTATAACATGGCAGAACGAACATTGGAGGACAAATGACAATCATCTGAGCTACCCCAGTGCTGGCGTCAAATCAATGATAGTGGTAACCTCTGAGTATCAAGGTCCAAGGTCTGCCTCACCCCCCGCAGTATGAGGTCTAGTCACCAATATGGCTATTATCCAACTTCAAGTGGATTAATCCATAAACAATATATGTAGTCTTACTACAATCCCTTAGCCATGATATGCCATGATAGGAGTATTACCATACACTATCAAAGTATACATATGTATTGCCTATGCAATATATTTCCAAAGTATGAATGTCAAAGTCAAAGCCGGATGTGGTTACATCACATGATAGTCAATAATGATAATGTTCCGGAAGCTGGTACCGGAAGTAAAGTTCCAAAGGTAGTGTTATTTCCGGAAATGGTGGACCAGATGTAAATTTCCTATGGTATCACTCGACTGTAGCAACCCGGATGTGGTGGACCGGATGTAAAGTATCCATGGCGAATCAATGGGTTGTAATACCGGAAGTGGTAGACCGGATGTAAAGTTTCCGATATAATACAAATGGCGATTATCACGTTGGCTAAGACGCCGGGAAAAGTTTCACTTAGGTGACATTCAACTCGGTGGTAGTATAATGATATGATATGTATGTGTGTATGGCGTTTCACTTCACTAATCTATGGCTGTGACTGTCTGCTGAACACGATGTAGCAATCACACACTGCTCTATACAGGCCTGTACCCGGAGCTGCTACACACACTGCGCCAGACAGACGTACGGACACTCGGACGACCTGGTACTCTGCACTGACTGGGGTCTGCCCTCAACGAGTGGACCAAAACTTCCAATGTGGCTCGCTGGAGCGATCTCAAGAGGCTACAAAATGAAATGAGCCTCCAATTACTGGACGAATACGCACAGACAGACAGACAGGATGCACAACGGACTAACACGGGAATCGAACAACGGCAAATCACAGCTGAAATAAAATGTTGTAGGTACATACCAAAATCCTCCGTGTCACTGGTGAATACAGTACTATTCTTCTGTTACCAGAAAATATGTGTCCCACCAACACATTGCGAGACATCGCTTATATACGCACCAGTGAAACCACGCACGGAAATAATGAATATGCCTACCCCTCGTTCGACATCTCACATAAATATTACAAAACCATGGCTTTTGCCATTTCACCCGTGGGTTATATTTGACATAACTATATGTTCCCAGGCCATAAATTCAACCAAACTAGTGTACAGCCCTCGCGGAATAAATACCATCCAACATGGTATATCCCACACTACCATAAATCTGCACACTATAGACCCAGATCTCATAATCCGAAATCTACTCGACTGGTCTCGACATGCGAAGGTCGCTTTTTGGCCCCGCCAAACCCGTCAATATCGGTCCTACGGCTGTACCACTCAAATGAGAGCGTAGCACATACTAAACTCAAATATCGTGGTCATTTACGGAAATATCACGACACAAAGCATCACCAGTATGGGATCTGATATCTCGTGTTGGCCAGTACCAGGCTATGCTGTAAACCCTAACCCGTAGCATACATAACAGGGCAGACCATGGTATGGTCTGCGCTATATACTGGCTTCACATACAGAAGGTCCCTTATCTGGTGAACAACTGACACGCGGACAAACTCGGCCGGCACGGATAGTGGACATCCGTAATACTAAAAGGGGTCTTTTCCCTAGCGAAACCAGCACACGCAGTCAACGAGTTCTCTACCACACACATGCATAGTCTGTGGCAAACATGGCGTGACATCAGTAAAATATTGCTCATAAAATGGACGTATATTCAAATCCACAAAAAGGACACGCATAAACGTATTTCCACCAATACAACATAAGCCCCGTTATTACACGCACATTGTACATGGCAAATGTACATGCTAAATCACAGGTATGTAAAAATCACAGGTGTGTGAAATCACAGGTATGTGGAATCACAGGTATTTGAAATCAATCATATGCACAACAATGCAACACAGTACCACACATCACAAATATACAATTATACGGAAATCCGGAATGTACAAGAATGCACGTGTCACGCGACAGGCATTTAGCTTCAATTTAAAGACAAAGTACGCGGGGGGAGGTGTGTACTACTTAACGGTAGGAATCCACTACTTAATTAGAAAGCTAATAAACCCAACAATAAGAGTAAACGAAGACACCGGATTTGATACAACTTTTCCAAACATATTTGATAATTATAGGCTGCCCAAAATTACTACCCAAGAAACCATGGACGCGTGGAAAACCTCCCCTATGCAGCTTTGGCAGAACCAGTTAAATGTTGCCGTGTGGTGCGCCACAACCGGGTGTGGGGTTTCTTATATAAACCATATGGGACATAATAATAAGAGCGATTTCAGCGAAAGTGCTTATACTTTTCAAGTCTACTACACGATCATACAAGAGATGAAAGCACAACTACCCCAAGAGGATAAGTGGAACCCTCTATACAACGCGTACGACCACAAAGCCTACGAAAGAATATGTGACGAATTTCAGATTCCTAAAAATACCGACTGGAAACAGAAAACAGTTACTAAAAATGGTGGGTTAGGTGATATATTTCTAAACAACAATATCGTAACCCGCAATGGGGGAAGTTTCGATTCAAACACTATGACATTCGGCGCGTCTTCAGATCCACCATTACACTGTAATTTCGTCGGCTGTAAATACCTTCCATCTGTCATACGTCACGTCGACTACATCCAACAAAGCGAACATGCCGATATCGGCTGGGGGACTTTCATTTTGGGTTGGGGGGAGGGGTTCACCAGGGATGTGGTTGCCCGCCTCACCGACTCCATTCGCACATACGTCTGGGCCATCCTCAGCGCACAGGCGCAAGCGCACATTTCTATAATAGGAGCCGGGACGGCGTTTGACGCGCAAAAACAGTTATTGGCAAATGTCGAGGACGCCATCTCATCTCCGGTGGACCTCCCGGATGCGATCCAGCGGTATCAAGACGTTTTGCAGAATGCCCGCACCCCAGTAGACTATGTATTTGGAATAGGTGTGTATATGGCGCCGAGCAATATGATACTACGAGACGACCCGGTTGACGGTTACAATAATAAGATCGTAATCGCCACCGCCAACCAAAAAATCGGCCATAACGGGAACGTGAACGCGGATATCATCAAGCGCACCGCGCGTGGAAACAACTTCATAAAACCGCAAGCACCCACCCCACCACGAAGCACCCCATCAAGTTCCTTCGGAACTAGTGTCTCATCAAGTTCCACCTCCGCACCCCCAATTCACGAATTTGAACAGGAGCGGCATGTTCCAAAAGGACTTGATGCACCAACAAGTTCCTTCGGAACTAGTGCCACAGCCCACGAGGAGGAGAAATTAGGGCTCGTCTTCGCCCTCGTGGCGATAGGATTATTCGCGCTTTGGTTTTAGGAACTCTCGGGCGGAGAATAGTAGGAGACCGGCGATTGCCACGATTAAAGCCCAAGCATTCTCGGCGAGCCATCCGGCTGTTTTTGATAATATAGATAACAACAGGAGACGAGACCCCCGATCAGTCCAGGCAGCGCGGCAGCCGCCTTTCCGGCTAATTTAGCCAGGAGACTGGCGAGGGCTTTTAGATGCTTTTTTTCCCACTCCTTGGCTCCACCGGATGGCGCGGGTGCTGCCGCGGGTGCAGCCGCCGCACCGCCAGTGATAGATAGAACTATGGTCGATATAGTCATGCCGAGAGCTGTGAGGATGCTTACTATCGTGACGCCCTGCTCTCTGAACAGAGTGCGAAGACGCTCACCGAGTGTCGTCTCCTCGTGCAGAACCCTCGAGATTGTTTCGCGGATCCGACTTATTTGGGCGCGGAGACCCTCACGGCAAGCCGATGCAGCCTCCAAGCGAGCTTCTCTTTCATCCCACAACGACCGCAGGCGTTCGGTGATCCGCTCGGTAGATTCTCTATCATCACGGGCTTCCCCAAGTTTTCTTTCTTCTAGCGCGATATGTTCATCCAGCGCCGTGAGTTTTGAGAGGTTATGGACCAATTCGCCCCGGACTGTTTGCATAGCCTTATCGAGTCCCCGGAGTTCGCGAAGAAGTAACGGTGGGTCATCCATCGTGCTGAGTATTCCATCTATCTCGCTTTCGCTGAGCTCCATTGTGCGAATAGCGTCGGTGGCTACTCGAGGGACCTCGCTGAGCTCAACAGTTTCTATCGCGGCGGCTGTCTTCGCCATCGTTTCGTTGGTAGAATGTAGGGTCTCTACAGCGCGGGCCGGCATAATTGGTTTCCCACGCTTCCAATCTGGGAATCCTAGTTCGTCCTTTATGATTTGGCCACCGCCCCGGTTTCCAGCAATGGTGCTCAGCGCTAGTGGTTTAGCGGTTGTTGTGTTGACTATTGGGATATTTGATGCTTTTAGCAGCAACCTACCACGCAGATCCAATTCGAACTTGGAGTGGTCGCGGCCAACAGATGGGACCATACCTTTTTCTGCCAAACTGTTGTAGTAGTCGTCTACAGCTGACTTGACTAATTCCTGACTTAGACTAATGGTGTTGGTAGCGCCACCTATTTCCTCGCCGGGGGGGGGTCCCTATGAAGGGTGTTTCGTTATCATCATCGATGTCATCATCGATGTCATCATCGATGTCATCATCGATGTCATCATCGATGTCATCATCGATGTCATCATCGATGTCATCATCGATGTCATCATCGAGGTAATCGTCTCCGTCGAATTCGTCTCGGCCGAATTCGTCCATGCCAATATCGTGACCAGCCATCTTTAACGATGTATTAAAGAAAAAACCATACGGGTTTAATAGAGTTACTAAACATGTCTTCGAGTCAATACGGCCGCAAACTCAATCCATACCGCAGACTGCGGGAGCCCCTTGGGGCGAAAGGCGTGAGACAGAGCGTCGTTATTACGAACAACCCATCGACGATCGACCGGAACCAGCAGCTCTTGGCCCGCTTCCCCAACCTCGGAGCTAGCGACGTCATTGTGCCAGGGACTGTTCGCCTCGCTTTAACTATTTCGTTGACGTCGACAGACGTGGACCGAACCGTCGTTCAGAACCTGGGTCGCGCCATCGTCAAGAAGACCATGATAAAGATTTCTGGTAATGAGGTGATGTCGATCGACGACAGCGACGTCTACCATTGTTACCAGGACCTGTGGAAGACGGCGCAAGAGCGCGAAAACGCGGTCTATCAGGGTATTGACACCAGCAAAAATAAGAACGTAACCAGACTTAGAATCGGGGCTGGTAACAAGGCAGATAACGTCGCGAGCGACAACGCTATCGCGGCCGCTTACGGCAACCGCTTCTACATCCCGCTCGACTTTTGAGTTGCTGGAGAGTCACATGCCCTACTATCAGAGTGCTTTGGTGGACCGCCTCGAATACGAATTAACGTTCAACGACTACGGCCGAGCTCTCATAGCCACTGACATGGCATCGACGTATACGATCGACAATGTTTCGCTGGAGTACGACATGGTCACGATGCCCAAACTCGCGCGATTGATCAGAACACAGTACGCCGGGCGCGTTGCCATACTTTACGACCGAGTTATTCGCCACCGCAAGATGACGAAAGACAAAAGCGACACATTGTGGAATATTAATGTCAACGTACCCGCCCGCTCGATGAAAGGTATACTGATGGTGTTCGAGGAGGGGCGGTTCGCGCTCGGGGTTAGAAAAACCGACAAATTCTATAACCCCAAAATCACAAAGGTAGAGGTAACGATCGAGGGAGTCCCCAATCAACTCTACAGCCAGGGCCTTCGCGCGCACCAGCAGTGGGACGAAGTCAGAAAGCAGTTTGCTGCCGGCTCTAAGCGCTCCCCGGACGTTGCCGCGGTTGCCAAAGACCTGCAGCTCTCGGACGTCTCCCTCACGCAGTTCCTGGCTACCAAATACGTCTTATGGCTAGACATGCGAGTCAGCGGCGACGACCAAATGCACGGTAGTGGACGCCAAGTTGAGAACGCTAGCGAGGATGTGACGATCCAGATAACCAAAGAGGCGGATGGAGCTGGGCCATTGAACGTGTACTTATATATAATCACAGACGCACAACTCAACATCGAAGATGGTCGATACGTCTCAGCACTCTACTGAAAATAAAAATAAAGTTTGTGATGCCCACTCTGCCATAATATGTGGGCAGGCAGGATGCGGAAAAACGGTTTTCATCCTCGACTTGCTCGAGGGGTCCTACCGCGAGGCCTTTCGAGACATTGTGATCATGTGCCCCACTGTGCGGCACAACGAGACTTATCAGCGGCGCCCGTGGATATGGGCCGACCCTGAGATATACGTCGTTGACCCCGGCGACAGGCTTCACGATTGGCTGAGTGGCTTCTACCAAAGATTCCAGGGCGAGCCCACCCTATACGTGATTGACGACTGCTCGGCCAAGGCGGCGATGACCAAAAAGAAGGACATGCTCTCCGAGCTCGCATTTTCGGGCCGCCATGCGTGGCAAAGCGTATGGATCTCCACTCAGAAGTACAACGCCGTCCTCAAGGATCTGCGCGAGCAAACGAAATGGGTCGCCCTCTTTCACTGCAAGGACCGAGACTCATTCGATGACTGTCTTCGAGAGAACGACGTTATCCCAACGCGCGAGGAGCGCCTGGAGGTTCGACAGATGCTTTCGGAAACTAAGCACGCCAAGCTTCTGCTAAATACTGATCAACCCACAAATTATGAAGTTATCAATTAATTACTGAGCTTATTGAATACTGAATTATTGAATTACTGAATATTTACTAAATAATCTACTAATATCTATTACTGAATTATTACTAGTTATTCGTAATTTAAAAATAACAGTTTGATGTTAAACTTATAAGACTAGTCAGAATAGTACACCCAACACTGTTGGAATAATGAACTTCGACGAGCTTCTCGATCAGCTAATGGAAGAAACAGTCGCTCCGACTGCCGGCACGACTGCCGACACGGTATCTTTCCTGAAAGATGGCCCGACTGCCGATACGGTATCTTACCTGAAAGAAAATGAAAACACGACGCGACGCGAGCGGCTAGCTGCGCTGGTTGCTGGGAGGCAATCGGAGCAGTATTTCGGTAGGCGTCTCTCAGTTTGTCAGGTGGATAAAATGTCAGATGTCGAGGTTGATAAAATGCATGCGCGATACGAATCTAAATTGGGGGCAGAGATGACGAAAACTCTTGGGTCGGCGGCTATTCATTTGTACGCTACAGCTGTCAGTGCAATTCTCCCTATACCAAACACCGCGGGGTTGATTGGCGATCTAGAGACTGACCCTTTTGTAGGACACACTCTTAGAACAGCCTGCTGCTCAATTTATCACAAGTTTGGAATGTACTTAGCTCCGCTGACAACCGCGTTGACCACGGCTAAGCACTGTCAATTTGGACATATATGCCCACGAACTATATGCTCAGAAAATGATGATACAAGACGCACCTGTGCACGCACCTGCGAGAGTGATGGAACAGCAATCCCCGATTGCACTTCCAACTCCGCTCCAGAGCACGTTGGGGGAACTATCCCCGATTGCACGACATAAAAACCCAAAAAGACAGGCAGCTGGGCGGGCAGCGGCTGCCACCCGAAAAGCTAAACAAGATAAAATACTCGCCGAGCTTCGAGAGGCCAAACAGTCGTTATTGGTTCCAGCCGCTCCTGAGCTGGAGCAACAGTTGGGGGGCAGAAACAGCAAAACACCCGAAGACAGCTGCGGTTCAATCTCCACAGGAACTGTCGGGGCAATCGTGGATTGCTGTAGCTCCTACCTGGATCATCCCGTGGGTTGTTGGTGGTGGTCTGGCAGTTGTTGGCACTCTGTGTGTGTGGAACTACCTTTCGAGACAACCAGCCGCGGTTCCGAAACCGATTGCGCCCCATTTAAACATTGATCGCGATCCCTTTTATATGCAATAATCACTATATGTAATGGCTGAAAACGATGGTAAAATGATAGTGAATGCGCTTTATCACGCCGTGGTGATATCGGGTCTCAGTATCGGGTTTACTCGACTATCAAAGATGGCCTTCGGATGGCCTTAGGACATGACCGTGAGAGACGTAGGGCTCGTGACCTTAGATGTAGCTGCCGCAGTTGGGACTCGAGATTATCTAATTAAAGCTGGAATTCTACCTGCTAATATATGGAAATAATGGCTTCGATCGCAATGATGATAGGTGGTGCGGTGTCGAACGCATTGGCTTTCAGCGGTAGCAACTTTTTCTTCTCGAAAATGAAAAGCTCGCACGCGGATGAGGAGCGCAAGCGTCACAATTTAGCTGTAGAACAATTTAATAGCGCAAAGGAAGCAAAGTCGAAAAAACCAACCGCCCGTCTGGACGCGATCAACGAATATTTTCGCCGTGAGAATCATGCCGTGCAAACTTTCCGGAACGTTGACGAAGCCATGCGCGAGTACGCGCGGGCATATCCGCAGAAAAGTATCGCGCCGCTGGATCCAGAGCCCCTACTTTCAGATTTATATGTACCGTCAGAGGCCCAAAAAGACCGCGAGATCGCGTTCGTCGTCGTGGGAATGGTTGTGACAGGTCTCGTCAGCTACTATATTGCAAAAGCAATAAGCAAAAGCAATAAGCAAAAGCAATAATTATTTAAAAAAAAAAAATTTTAAATAATATATATATATATATAGAACGATGTTAGTTGACGAGCTTTATTTTGCTCTGATCGATGTAGGCTACACGGCCCTTAAACACCGTTTAGCTCAAAGGGTCTGATCAGTCTGCCCAAGACTCTCTAGAGACGTGGCGCGAGGACGAAAAAGCGGCCACCATTTTCGCAAAGCGGATGTTAGATTCCCTCGAGTTCCTTCAGAACTTAACCGGCAGCTGCAGCGAAACTTCCAACAAAGGTTTAGTATCGACGCCGCAGTTACCCGACGAGGATATGTTTGAGATTGTTCGATCTACTAGAATACCTCGCATACGATTGACACGCGCAAGATTGATAGCAAACTATCATTTCGCCTAGCGCGCAAGTTAGCGAACACATACTACAGCCCGCGCGGCTACTGGAAGTGACTCGCGGCCATCAAGAACCTCGCCGCGGCGACCAAGGATTCCGAAAACGCCGCCAAGGAATGGCTCAAGAAGCAGGCCCTCTGGCAGATCTATTTGCCCGCACCTCACAATATTCCACGCCCGAAATTCGACGTGCCGGTGCCGAACGAAGTCCACCAAGCAGACCTCCTGTTTCTCCCTCACGATCGCGTCGGTCTCAAGACGTACAAGTACGCACTGACAATCGTTGACGTAGCGAGTCGGTATAAGGGGGCTGAGCCGCTGGCCACTAAAGAGTCTAAGGAGGTGGCCGAGACTCTTTCCCGAATATATAAGAGGAGTCCTCTCAAATGGCCGAATCTTCTCCAGGTCGATCCCGGCCGCAAGTTCATGGGCGCGGTCTCTCATCTATTGGCTAAACACGACGTTTCTGTTAGACGCGGCCGCGTCGACATCCACCGGGACCAGGGGATCGTGGAGCGCTTCAATCGAACCCTGGCTGAGAGGCTGTTCGGGCACCAATATGCCAAAGAGCTTGTAGACCCTCATACGCGATCGACCGAGTGGGTGACCAGGCTGCCCGCCGTGGTCTCCGCACTGAACGGCGAGGTGACCAGATTGATCGGTAAAAAGCCCGTAGATGCCATCAAGTCGAAAATAGTGGCGCACAAACCCTCTGCCGTCTCGCGCGGGCGACCCGTTGGTTTATCAGAGAAACGGCTTCCATCGGATGTTGCCGTCCGATACCTCTATCAACCGGGAGAGCTCGAAGGTGGTCGCCGCCGTGCGACTGATCCCCTGTGGTCTCTCAATGTATATCATCTAGATCGATATATTACCAAATCCGATGAGCCCGTGCTCTACTATTTGGATGATGGTCCATCGCGCGGGTTTGTTCGCGAAGAACTTCTTGCGGTGCCTTCTGACACCCAGCTGTCTCCGGATGGCGTTCTCATCCGCTCAGCGCTGCGGCCCCTCATAATTTCTCATAATTTCTCATAATTAATTAATTTAAACAAAAAATTAAAATTTGGAGATAATATTTTGTTTAATCATTTTTTCGAATTTATTAGAAATTCGAAAAATGAATCCACCCAAACAGGGGTGGTGGCACATTTTCATATGTTTTAGTGGTGGCTACTTACAAACCCTCAAATTCCTTTCCCCTTAGTCGCGGTATTGAACTCATACCCTATATACTACTGGTTCCGAAAACATACCTAGTTTACAGTGCTGTCCCATTTAGAGAGGTTTCGCACATATACCTACATGTAGCTTACAGTTCTGTCCGGTCTATAGAGATTCAGCACACATGCCTAGTTTACAGTTGTGTCCGGTTTAGAGAGGTTCCGCACATGTACCTAGCCTACAGTGGTGTCCCGTCTACAGAGGTTCCGCAAACATACCTAGTTTACAGTGCTATCCCGTTTAGAGAGGTTCCGCACATACACGTTGTTTACAGTGGTGTCCGGTCTAGATAGGTTCCCCACACATACCTAGCTTGCAGTAGTGTCCCGTTTAGAGAGGTTCCGCACACCGGTTTGGAGATGTTGTGCAAATATACCTAGCTTGCATTGGTGTTCGGTCTAAAGTGGTTCCGCACAGTGCTGTCCGGTTTAGAGGGGTTCCGCACATACATCTAGTTTATAGTGGGGTGTCCGGTTTAGAGAGGTTACGTACATATACATACCGGTCTAGAGAGGTTCCGGGTTGCAACTCCCCCCCCCCCCCCCGCCCGTTCAGCCACGGAGTTTACATAGATAACAGTTTACCACCAGTTACGGGGCGCCAAGTGGGACATGGCTCAATTTTGTCAACAAAATTCATTTTTGTGCCACAAAATTCAATTCTGTGTCACAAAATTCACTTTTGTGCCACAAAACTCAATTCTGTGTCACAAAATACACATTTGTGCCACAAAATTAATTTTCAATTCTGTGTAACAGAATTCAATTCTGTGTCACAAAATTCAATTTTGTGCCACAGAATTCAATTCTGTGTCACAAAATTCAATTCTGTGTCACAAAATTCACTTTTGTACCACAAAATTCAATTCTGTGTCACAAAATTCAATTCTGTCAATTCTGCACACGCATGTAAGAAGGACTACCATTGGTCAGAAACTGCACTGGAGAAATGGGTCACGGTCGCCGATCTACACATTCAATGTCGATGATTCATTTCTCATTTTGCCGATGATTCATTTCTCATTCTGCATTTTGCTTCAACTATCTCCAAACAGTCAAACGTTGACAAACCCATTCGTATTTAAACTCATTTGCGTTATAATTGTACACATAATTCATGTACATGTAGATCTCCCGCGAGTACTGACTCATTTATTGTGCATCGCAAGGTACATCTGCCCCAGTTAAATCAATAATACACGCGCTGTGACCTGTGTTCTGACTGCTGTCTGTGTTTATAAACAGAATGTGTGTATTGGGCCATTTGAGGAAACCATTTGTAGTATTTGTGTAGATACCATGGATACTCAGATGGTGTATACTGTAAATAATGCATGTAGACACATAGTTGCGAACACGTAACTTCACAACTAGTAGACACAGATCCAATACCATTTGTTTCACAAGGTTAGATCTACTGTTAGAATACGACGTCATCTAATGTCATTTTCGAGCATAAAACGTTACCTGATAAATAGAATACCAGGCTAGTGTATTTTAATATCAAGTTTATCAGGCTCGGCTCGGAAACGGTAGGAATTCCTCGGCAAGGCTCGGAATTCCTACACGTTTCCTAGCCTTGCCTGATAAACTTGATATCAAAATAAACTAGCCTGGTATTCTCTATATGGGCATGCTCTCAGGTCTAGCTATGTCCCGGCTACTTTAGTATGACCCTGTTTACATAATTGAGGGAAAATTCTGAATATTTTTCTTATTTCTCCTTCAAAGTATATATGCTTATATGGTGTGACCACTCATTTGTTATGATAATATAACCAAAATAACTGTCCATAAAGAAGTATAATATTGATATATTGGGTTATATTTTCGCATTGAAATATTTAAACCCTGTAAGTGTACTCCACCATCTAGTAAAATGGACTAAGACCGATCTCAACCAATCAACGTAGAGATGACATAGACTATCCTACGCAAACTAATTTTTGTAGACAAAAATGAATTCTGTCCCACAAAACTGAATTTTCTTCACAAAACTCAATTCTGTCTTACAAAATTGAATCCTTTATAACAAAAATGAATTTTGTATACGAAACGTATGCAGAATTGAATTTTGTGACACAGAATTGAATTTTGTGACACAGAATTGAATTTTGTGACACAGAATTTAATTTTGTGATTTTTAGTGTTACAAAACTCAATTTTGTACACATAATTAACCTGTCCTGCATGGCGCCCCGTACCAGTTGGAGTCTGAATTTAATAGCCGTAAAACACAGGAAAGTACATTTCGAAGAGCATGAAAATAGGATAACCCCCTAGTTGCGAACGGTAACTCTTGCAATTACTCCCGTACCGTCCGTAGCTAACACTACGGACGGTACGGGAGTAGATTGCAAGAGTTACCTTCGCAACTAGACCCACACGTTCCCCAAATGCTGGATCCGCCCCTGTACCCTATACCGGATTGTATGCAAAAGTGTGGGACAAATGGCTGAAAGTTGAAAAGGCCGTATTTTTAGGAAATAATATTTGTTTTCCTCATAAAAACACAATGGTGCACATGTTCAATACGTGCAGAAGACGTGTGTAAAGTTTTAGTCACATTGACAGAAAGCTGTCGGAGGAGTTGATTACACAACATCTACAGTACAATGTGAGATTAATCATTCTATTTTAGCACCGGTGACCTTGACCTTGGGTGGACGAAGCCCATCTTCAACAGGGGGCCGTTTCATTAAACTTTGTATGACTAAAATGTTCGTAAGTGCACATTTAGGATCGTCTGGAAATTGTTCAATAAATGTAAATCCAATAATTGTTTACAAGAAAACATTATTAATGTGAAATTTACAGACTATGTTAATTTTTCACTTACCAAAATTTTAGTCGTACAAAGTTTAGTGAAACGACCCCCTGGTGTGTTCGCCCAATTGATAACTACACACCTGTGTAGTATAATGAAGATATCATAACCGGTACATGACTTATGCTCCAATCATTTTCTGCCCGTCGCCCGGCCGCCCGCCCGTCGAACAGTAAAATAGAATACGGCCCCTTTTTCGTTGTCAAAACAGACATATAAAAACCAAATTAAAGACGTATACCGAGAACTTGCCCCAGACGTAGAGATATGTATGCTCTTAAGCTATAAAAGTATAGTGTAACAAATTCATTTTGACCAATCAAACATACTTAATTTGTTTTCTCTTCCATATGAAGTTCAATGTTAAACAAAACGGATGACATTGGCACTATACTATATTGCATATACATTTGTATATGCTTTTTTCACCAATGGCAGAGCTCCAGTTAAGGTGCGTAATTTGGGGGTAACATTCTTATTTCTCCATCAAAAATGGCAGGTTGTGAGTGCTTTAGAATCGTCTCAATGAGACGATTCTAAAGCACTCCCAACTTGCCATTTTTGGAAAAGAAATGACAAAATTTCACCCCAAATTGATAAAATTACGCACCTTAACTGGAGCTCTGCAATGAGCCTTATCAAGGTGTATGATCACGTGGTACTAACAACAACAACAAGTACTGAAACTTCCAGAATCCATCTGATTCAAAGTACGTATTCTTGTATAGTATCCTTATTACGTAACGGATTTTGATGAAATATGGCGCATGAAACGCGTCTTGTTAAGCTGCATTTGGTGGTCTTTGTATGTTCGCCCAAACTTCTGTCGTTTTTGCGAAGAATAGATTTCCGTGTCTGGAAATCGATTCTTCGCAAAAACGACATAAGTCTGTGCCGAACTCCCTGGACCACCAAATGCAGCTCAGGAAGACGCATTTGCCGCGCCATATTTCATCAAAATCCGTTGCATATTAAGGAAAATATCAAATAATACTTACTTTGGAGTGGGCGACGTTGTTGTTGTTGTAACCACGTGATCATGAACCTTGCTTATGTGTTACTCTAACAAATGCGACAGCATAGGACATGCATGAAACGTTGACTGTATAAACACAAATAATGTTTATATATTCTAGATTTTCTACCTGCTAAATATAATGCTTCCTCCACATTTTCATTATGTTTCATAGCCAGCAGTTACCAGGTGTATGATCACGTGGTAACAACATCAACAAAACGTCTTGAAACTTCCAGAAGCCCTCCTATTCAAATCACAAGTGCCCGGAAAACAGATATAATCATTTAGCAATAGTTATTTTACTGATAGTGACGCGCGTTGGTATCAGGCTATTTTAATATGCAAATGAGGCATGATATTGTTTACGTATTTATACTAATTAAATGCGTCACCTGAACAAATAATATTTTAGACAGATTATAAAGTATGATCATTGCACATCAAAAAAATAAATACAGATAATAATATAAGTTATTGTGATTCTACACAGGCTATATGGTGTATTGTCATACCGCAGATAAGTTTCTCGGCTTTTGATTGGCTAGCTTGCCTGGTCATATATATTATATGACCTGCCAAGGCCGTCGGACATACAGGAATTGCGATTCCCCTCCGGCGCCTCGCGTCCCAGGAAGACGCATTTTGCAAGCGTCTACCGATTGCGAATTGTATTCCTCACTAAACACAATAACAACCCGAATTGATCAATACAAGTAACAAATTGTACGCTCAAAACCAGTCTTTATTGTTTATTTTTTCCATAAATATCGCTCATCAAAATATGAGCGAAAAATTAGCCAAAAATAACGAAAAATTTATTTTCAAATCTCAACGCGCTTGCCTTCGTGACACGGCTATATTTAGGTCACAAACTATGGGTTCCACGCACGAAACCGCGGCCTAGCAATGACAGCGAATGTTTAGGGAACCAGTCGCATTATTCTAGAGGCGCCAAAGGGAGAGCAGATCGATAGAGAACGTGGAATATAAATTAAATTACACGATATAAAAAAACGTCATAAAGTCGTTTTCGATGGATTTCTTACTCCATATTTAGTTTGTTTTCGTTTAATAAAAAAACAAAACTGTTCATTTACGCCTTTATATTAAGACTGACGGTAGAAAATCGAATCTCGGATTATTTTTCTTCCTGAAAAAAACGCAAAGATCAAAAGAAGAGATATGTTTATACGGCCAAATACAGGATCTGCGGTATGACAAATACGTTATTGTGATTCTACACAGGCTATATGGTGTAATATTGCCCATCTGAAGGTATGTTCACCCTCGGCTATCGCCTCGGGTGAACATACCTCCAGACGGGCAATATTACACCATATAGCCTGTGTAGAATCACAATAACTTATAATATTGTCCGTCTGGAGGTATGTTCACCCGAGGCGATAGGTCATACCGCAGATCCGTTATTTGGCCGTATAAACATATCTCTTCTTTTGATCTTTGCGTTTTTTTCAGGAAGAAAAATAAGCCGAGATTCGATGTTCTACCGTCAGTCTTAATATAAAGGCGTAAATGAACATTTTGTTTCGCCGCGTTTCGTGCGTGGAACACATAGTTTGTGACCTAAATATAGCCGTGTCACGAAGCCAAGGCACCGGAGGTGAATCGCAATTCCTCTTATGTCCGACGGCCTTGGCAGGTCATATAATATATATGACCAGGCAAGCTAGCCAATCAAAAGCCGAGAAACTTATATGCGGTATGACAAATAGTATTCCTCACTAAACACAATAAAACCCCGAATCCATGTGTAGGTGCCGAAAATTATAGGAGTAAGCTAACATGAATTTGATAAAATCTTCGTATGTAATTTCAATGTCAGATTTGCGTTTTTGAGTTATACAATTATGTGATTATTTTGGCGGCCATATTGGATTTGTTGGAAATTTTCAAATTCAGCCTACACCTCTACAAAAGAATCACCCATCCAACCATTCGAACTCGGCATTCAAAATTAAATACAGTGGAACCTCTCTAAACTACGGAAGCCGATAAGGGTCACCAAGTCAAAAATATATTATCTCGTAATTACGAGATGATGTCGTAATTACGACATAATTTTATCTCGTAATTACGAGATGATGTCATAATTTTATCTCGTAATTACGAGATGATGTCGTAATTACGACATAATTTTATCTCGTAATTACGAGATGATGTCGTAATTACGACATAATATTATCTCGTAATTACGAGATGATGTCGTAATTACGATATAATTTTATCTCGTAATTACGAGATGATGTCGTAATTACGACATAATATTATCTCGTAATTACGACATGATGTCGTAATTACGAGATAATATTTTTTTGACTTGGTGACCTCTATCGGCTTCCGTACTAAACCGGAGACAAAGTCAACCTTTATGATATTTTGTATGGGTTTCTTGATAATTTATCTCAGATGTTAATGTATGTTCATGATTGCAAAGCACGCCAATATATTTCAGAATGGTCATATGCCTGATTTACAGTGGAACCTCTCGAAACCGGACAACCTCCCAGGGTGTCAGGTTTAGAGACGTTTCATCACAAGGTGTCCGGTTTAGATAGGTTTCACTGCAGATCCGTAAGCGCACGTCACTGTGAATGGCCTACATATGCTGGCTTATGGAGTACATGTATGAAATTTTTCCGTGTGAACAGTTAAAAAAACTAGGACATAAACCAGTAAACAGGTAAACTGGTAAAGTTGTATTACTACTCGCCATAGCATTAATCATCGGGGTGACAATCTAGAACGACAGCTGTGACTTGCCAAGAGAAAACTGGGCTTCTTGATTGTGCGACCAGTGTAGCTCCAGATCAGTCTGCGCATCCGCGCAGTCTGATCTGGACCTGCACTGTTCAATATACTGCGATGGGGGAAACACTAATGGTGACTTAAACGAAATATGACGGTAGCAAGTTGGATGAACGGAGCAGTCAGACACGCATTAAGTACATTTTTTGTCGTGGCCGGTGATACAATACGATACTAATTATAGATCCCATTGAAGTTATTCATGTTATGTTTGTGATAGTGACCAACTGGATTAACCCTTAGACTGCCAAGCACGAAACTTATCGTCTGCTGTTGCTTTCTATTTTGCCTTCTTTCTCAATAAAAACATGGTTTGACAGCACTTTAGACAACACTTTAGAATCATTTCCATTGGAAATGATTCTAAAGTAGAATCATTTCCAAATGGAAATGATTCTCAACTGCTGTCAAATCATGTTTTTGACGAGAAAAATCGAAAATAAACGGCAGACGAAATTTTTTAATTCAGCACCAACATTTGTATATTTGTAGTGTCTCGGAGTCGGCGATGGGCCATTGTTTTAATGGAATTAAATCGCCGAATATCAGTGATATGTCACCCTTATATTCATGCAATTATGTTTCGCATCTAATAAAATGAATATTAATTTATGCATACATTGCTGAAAATAACAAAATGGCCACCATAAATAAGCAAAATGTACATGTTTATGTTCCATTATTCCTAAGGCGTTTTAATGCATCTATTCATGTGTATATAAATTAAGGAAATATTGGTCTACACACTATACATGTATATGGGTAGCTAGGTCATTGTAATTTCAGAAGTTTCCAAGATGGCAGCCAACAGCTATTTGCTATCATTATCCTATGATATGCATCTTTAAAAAAAAGAAGAAAAAAAATGTTCTCAGATGATGTTTGATAGTTATTAAATATATTAATGTATTAGTAACATACTTTTATAGCAATATTATCAAGTTGTTGGGATGAAAAAAAATGTATGAATATGTACTAGGGTCGATGGGTAAATAATTTTAAATAAAACCTTTAAATTAACCCTTACACCGCTATCTTAATTTTTTGTCGTCTGCTGTTTATTTTCTATTTTCCATTTGTATCATCAAAAACATTCTTTGACAGCATTTTAGAATAATTTACAACATGCTTTGACAGCACTTCAGAATCATTTCCATTGAAAATGATTGTTCAGAAACTGTCAAAACATGTTTTTATTGAGAAATAAGGCAAAATATAAAAGCAAAAACAGACGACAATTGTTGTGAGTAGCGGTCTAAGGGTTAATACCAATACATGTATTATGAAAACATATGCTAAAGTGGCTCATTTTTTGTGGCCTTTTCAATTTCTCATAAATTAGAAATTTGCATGACCCCATATTTAATTTCATAGCTACTAACACCAGTGTAAAGTTATCATGGTAAAATCACTTTGAGCATATAATGAAGCAAATGTGTCATATGTATTAGCTTTCAGCAGCCATCTTGGAAAACTGCCATTTCATCAAGACACACACATCTTGAAACCTAAATTTCGTTTGTAAATGCATCTTACAAAAAATAAATAAATACAATATTGTATTTAATATTAGTGTGAAAACATATACCAATTTAGCTCATATTGGCGGCCATTTTGTATTTCGCATACATATATTAGTAATTTACGTAAACTAGATGGCCGTGGCAGGCATGTCGCGCCCGCCAAGGCTTTGATAGTGCATGTATACCAAAAAACGTTAACCCCTGACGCACGTACGTACGCCAATGTGTCGGTTATATCGCGCTGTCTGCAAGCGGGCGCCACGCGCCACACGCCACGTACGTACGCCAATCTGTCGACTATATCGCGCTGTCCACAAGCGGGCGCCACGTACGTATGCCAATGTGTCGACTATATCGCGCTGTCCGCAAGCGGGCGCCACCCACGTATGCCAATGTGTCGACTATATCGCGCAATTTAATTAGTTATTTACGTACGTGTATTAGTAATCTGGGAAATCGCTAGTTATGTACCTAAACAGTGGCACCCCCATCTCGAATGTTTCTGTCTGACCAAAATAATGGGTATACAGAACGTGATGCTTTAACCATTCAAGCCTATATACCATAAAACTAACATACGTTTACAAACATTGCAGATCCAGATGAGCCGGCTCGTAACGAGCCGTCTCATCAGGATCTGCAGTGTTTGTCATTATGTTGAAACAATACCCTTTTTATTAATGGGATGGTCCAAAATAACATTGGACAACTCACGTTATATATTCAGAGGTGAAATGGTTAATTCAGCAGCTCACAATGTTTTGGTTAATAGACTCCGCTAGGGCATTCAGGTATGTATTGGGCTTACAAAGCAAATGGCCGGGTTGAACTTTAACCTAAATTCAGAATATTCAATAGGACATGATATATTAAAAGTACATAGTGGTGTCACAGGTTGAAGTGACGGACCAAGGTCTTTTAATGTATTAAATATAGTAGTAACTGAAAGTAAACAATAAATAAATTAAAGCCTGTTGTTTTTTTTACTCTCTGTTTATTTATTTAAACTCACTCACTCAGCAGGGCTTCTAAAATTTTCAGTTTGTCGGTTCTGCCGCTGGACCGACCGAATTTTGAAATCTCAGACCGATTGAGATTTGCAAACTATCCTTAAAATTAGGTCCGAAAATAATTTAAATTTAAAAGTGTTATATTTTTTTAAATTCTGCTATGAGTGGCTTCACACTGAAAGTAAAAAAAAAAGTATATTTTTTTCTAACTATTATTTCTAGGTATATTTAATCAGGTTTATATATCAGGAGACAGGTAAATGTAAACGTACACCCACGTTTTGATGGACGACGTGACCTACTGTACAATAGCCGATGAGTGGCTCACCCACGAACACAGTAGACCAGGGGCCCGTTTCACTAACAAATCTTAGTTTGTTCATAAGTTCGAACTTAAGTTATAACTTATGACAAAAGTTATGACCGACTTAAGTCATTGCTTATTTGGTTTCACAACACAAACTTAAGACGGTCATTACAAGTCCCGCTCGGGGCTTATATTTTTATGATGACTTTACTTTCCCTTTATGTGTTTTGACATCTAAAATAACGGATTTGCAAGCCTAATGTTGAATATTATTAATTTTTAAAAAATAATCTCATGTATAATATATTTAAATTTGTTCTCAATATTCCGACGCCATTGAATACATTGTGGATATATTTATTGCCAACTAGTGAACCTTATACTGTAATATAAACTGGCATATGACATGAAACAGCAACAAAATAAGCAATTAACAATGTTTTTATTTTTACATTCCAATAAAATGGTAGTTCAGACCATTTTTTAATTTTTACTTAGATTACCTCATTAACTCAGAAATCACGTTTCAGAGTCCGCAGAACACATGTACTGTCGATTACTAATGGTATGCCCGGTCAGATATGGATGTATCTGATACAACTACCGAATGACATATATATTTATTTGAACTGGACACGGGTAATTTGTTGATTACATGTAGAAATGCATGCACTGTGTGATCAGTGTCACACATATAGGATTGCCCCTGAACATGTTTACCAGTATAGGGACTGATTAATGCGCACGTGCGTTCAGCGGACGGGTCTGACATTTTTGTTAAATGCGTCAGGACTGTTTCTCCATCTAGTCTGAAAACCAGGTATCTCCTTATCAGAAACGAAACACAGGCTAACACTGTCCGCAAAAGTTATACTCCACTTTCTAGAACCACTTGATTTGCTAATGTTGTATCTCTCTCCAGTAACCGCCAGGGTACTACCAGTTGCGTAAAATCGCAATGCAGTCAACACTTGCAATGACACTGACAGACTGTGTGATCTCAGGGTTGACCGTATAATGTCAGCATGTGCAATGTCGCATACTTGTAGACAAACAATGACGAGACAGCCTGCATTTCGATATTTGGTCCTCGTTAACCATGAAGTCTAGGGGATTGGTTCGGTCCTAAAGACACGTTCCCATGGTAAATTGCGAGCCTGGATTATAGCAACTGCAGCTGCCATCGTTTGTATGTTCTGTAAAGAAATAACAAACAACAGTCGGATAGTCAATCAGACGGATGGACGGACGGACGTTCATACATGACCCACCATTAGGTGGTATATTCATCGTTTTTAAAGAAAAGAATGACCACTTAAGACACAATAGGCTTCGGTTACGGAATATGTTGCATTGTTTTCGTTTGTCTTAGGCGACACCTCCAACCACCTAAGATCCCAAACATGTGCCCGGACGAAGGCAGGGCAGGGCAGGGCAGGGCAGGGCAGGGCAGGGCAGGGCAGGGCAGGGCAGGGCAGGGCAGGGCAGGGCAGGGCAGGCAGGGCTAGGGCAGGGCAGGGCAGGGCAGGGCAGGCAGGGCAGGGCAGGGCAGGGCAGGGCAGGGCAGGGCAGGGCAGGGCAGGGCAGGGCAGGGCAGGGCAGCAGGCAGGGCAGGGCAGGGCAGGGCAGGGCAGGGCAGGGCAGGGCAGGGCAGGGCAGGGCAGGGCAGGGCAGGGCAGGGCAGGGCAGGGCAGGGCAGGGCAGGGCAGGGCAGGGCAGGGCAGGGCAGGGCAGGGCAGGGCAGGGCAGGGCAGGGCAGGGCAGGGCAGGGCAGGGCAGGGCAGGGCATGGGCAGGGCAGGGCAGGGCAGGCAGGGCAGGGCATGCAGGGCAGGGCAGGGCAGGGCAGGGCAGGGCAGGGCAGGGCAGGGCAGGGCAGGGCAGGGCAGGGCAGGGCAGGGCAGGCAGGGCAGGGCAGGGCAGGGCAGGGCAGGGCCAGGCCGGCAGGGCAGGGCAGCAGGGCAGGGCAGGGCAGGCAGGACCGATACCTTCCTGCACCGACCGACACAAACCGACACCGACACTGAGAGACCGACAGACACCGACCGACCAACTGACCGACACCGATTGACACTGATAGACACTGATAGACACCGACCGACACCGTCCGACACTGACCGACACTGACTGACACCAACAAACCTACACCGATCGACACCAACCGACCGACCGACCGACCGACCGACCGACCGACCGACCGACCGACCGACCGACCGACCGACCGACAGACAGACCGACCAACCGACTGACACCGACTGACCGACCGACACACCTACACCGACCGACACCGACCGACACCAACCGACACCAACCGACCGACACCGACTGACACCGACTGACACCGACCGACCGACACCGACCGACCGACACCGACCGACCGACTGACACCGACCGTGGGAAACCAACTGACCGACACCGACATACTGACATCAACCGACCGACCCGGACCGAACGACCGACCGGCCGACACAGACCGAAACCGACTGACACCGACCAACACCGACTGACATCGACTGACACCGACCGACACCGACCGACACCCACCGACTGACTGACACCGACATTGCGAAACCAACTGACCGACACCGACATACCGACACCGACATACCGATACCGACCGACCGACCGACCGACCGACCGACCGACCGACCGACCGACCGACACTGACAAACCTACACTGACAAACCTACACCGACGGACACCGACCGACCGACACCAACCGACAGACTGACACCGACCGACCAACACCGACCGTGTGAAACCAACAGACCGACACTGACCGACCGACCGACCGACCGACCGACCGACCGACCGACCGACCGACACCGACTGATCGACCGATACCGACCGATACCGACTGATCGACCAACACTGACCGACACCGACCGACACCGACCGACTGACAGACCGACAGACACCGACCGACACTGACCAACTGACACCGACCAACTGATACCGACCAACTGACTGACACCAAAAGACAAACAGACATACATGAACAGCATACAGATGGTTCGTTACGAGCTGGCTCATCTGGATCTACAGTGGTTGTAAATGTTGTCGATAACTGGGCATAACGAATACTGTAACGACATGACCTACATCACAAATAGCAATACACGGGTAACTATCACAGGTGTGGCTATCTATATGTAAGCATATATGGTTTATATGGCAGATACTTGCTAAAATAGTACGTATGAAGTGAACATTTACCTGCTGTCAGTGAATTGTTTTCTCCACCTCGGCTCACATGGGGGCATCCATCTTTGTTTATTTCATTAGTTCCGACTTAAATATTTAAGTTATAACTTAAGACTGCTAGCTACCTGTCTTAGTTTTCCATCGTAAATTTCGATTAAATTTCGATGTATTGTGAAACGGACTAAGCACGTACTCCGGACTTAAGTTATAACTTATGACAAAAGTACTTGCTTAGTTCGTTAGTGAAACGGGCCCCTGGACTTACTTAAGCCATTTACCCGAGCGTTAAGGTTTCAAACGCACCAAGTCTGTGACCTTGACCATGGGCTTAGCGGGGGCGGGACGAATGTGGATTTGTCACAGGGCGGTTTCACTAAACTTCATATGACTAAAATGTTCGTAAGTGCAAAATCACGATGGTCTGTAAATTTCACATTAACAATGTTTTCTTGCAAACAATTATTGGATTTACATTTATTGAGCATAGGCTGCATTTGTAGCCTATGCTCAATAAAAGTAAATCCATCAATTGGAATTTACAGACGATCCTAAATTTGCACTTGCGAACATTTTAGTCGTACGAAGTTTAGTGAAACGGGCCCCAGTGTCTCCCAAATGACGGAGTGGTTAGTCATCTATAACAGTGGAACCTCTCTACTGGACAACAAGAAAACATCTGAGATCATTTGATGAGTTTCTTGGTCATATATCTCAGTGATAATGTCTGTTCATGATCGCATAGCACACAACTATTGCTCAGAATGATCAAATGCCTGATTTACAGTGAAATCTCTCTAAACTGGACACCATGGGGACCTCCCGAAAATATCCCGATGGTCCGACCTTAAATGACCTTAGCTATTGATATGTCGTTAAACACCAGTACATCAAATCTCTATATAGTTTATGCATATATTCTATAAATACCGACAGGACGTCCCAGCTGAGGCGGGTACTCGGAGCATGGAGGGCCGGTACCCAGCTGAGCCAGATCGAGCGCCGCACGGACATATTGGTTGCCGGGGCCTACTAGTCGCGATGTATGGTGCGTACGTACTTCATCGCCTGGCACGATCAACTGCTCACGAGGCAACCTTGCGATGTGTGAAATAGTAGTATATAAGAGTCAAAAAGATACCACCTACTGATGGAAGCCCCCCGCTAAGCGCGGTGCCTCCCATCAGTAGGTGGTATCATGTTTGACTCTTATATACTATTCGGATTTTCCCCCACTGTTCGGCGGGTATGTATGAGAAGAATGGGAAAATAGTTTTCATCAACCGCGAGACCATATATTTATGACATGAGAAGATACACCCTATTAGAGAAAAGAAATCCATTGGTTATACTCAGTATATATGACAATCTGTCATAAATATAAGCAACTTACACCCTATTAGAGATAAGAAATCCATTGGTTATACTCAGTATATATATGACAATCTGTCATAAATATTGGCAACTTACACCCTATTAGAGATAAGAATTCCATTGGTTATACTCAGTATAATGTCTACCATAAAGCAAATGAGAGAGCAAGCTAAGAGTTGGGGAATTTCCCTAAGAGGTTTGAGACTCAAGAAAGATATAGCAGATAGGATAAGTGACGCGCGAGCCGTCGTCTACGAGGAGAGGTTGCGGCGTGCGGTTTCGACCGGACGACTGCCTGGCGACCCCGAAAAACGATCCGAGAAATTGGAGAACGAGACGACGGCCAGTCTGCGTGCCACCGCTCATGGGAGCGGGAAAACTACCCGATTGGTTAAGACAGAAAAAGGGAATGTATTCCGTCGACACGTACGACGACTACTTGTGTCTGTTTAGGTGCATATCCATCCATCGTGGAGGGAGAACCGACTGCAGTTGTGAGAAGGCACGAGCTCTGGCTCGCGAATACCTCGGTCACGATAACGGACCGGGTAGTAAGGGAATCCCCCTGGACTCTCTTAAGAAGGTCGAAGAGCATTTCAAGCTTTGCATTCGCGTTTACGAGCCCACCGCCGACGGAGTGTGGTACCTAATGAAGTCTCCGGCAAATTACGACGCGGTTGGGGAGAAGACAATGACGATAGGAATGTTTGGAGGTCACTCGTTCCACATAACGAACCTCCGCAGCAAGATGACGAACGAGTACGGGTGCTCCGGATGCCAACAACGGTTCACAAAGTCGTGTAACATGCACAGGCACGCGACCACCTGCATGGGTGGGAAGACCAGGTAAGAGGGTAGAGAGACCGCAGTCGGCATACGAGAAGGCGTTCTATCCCAATGGGTCAGCGTGCGCGGTGTCGATTCAATGGTCGAGCAGAGAAGAGGAGAGGGTGGGAAATCACATACATCACGCAAGATGCGGTCACGGCGGGGAGAGGTGGGTGGCCGGTGATCCGGTCGATGGCTACTGTCACGAAATCAAGACCGTGTTTCAGTTTCACGGATGTTACTGGCACGGGTGTCCGACGCATTGCAGGAGAGGTAACGCGAGATCACTATACAGGAGGACGAAAATCCAAGACGCCAAGATAAGGAAGGCGGGTTACGAGCTGGTGGTGATGTGGGAGTGCGAGTGGTTGAATGAGGTGAATACCCACTATCCACAATCGCCGCGCGAGGAGGAGACGACTCTGTATCCTCACCAGTAGTCTACGACTTCGAGGCGTATCTCGACAAGTCGAAAACCACGCTACCCACCAAAGACCTGACCTTCGAGGTAGAGCACGTCCCTATATCGGTGTCGTTGGGGGATACGACATGCACGAGGGGATCACACACTCTGCGAACGAGATCCCGACACTCTGGTCGAGAAGTTCGTGACCGAGCTGCAGAGGAGAGGCAATGCAATCAGGGAGGGGGTTAGGAAGAAGTATCTGCCGGCCGACATAGAGATGCTGTCGAAACCTCAGCGAGAGAAGATCGTCTCATGGATCGACCAAGTCCCGGTGGTGGGGTTCAACTGCAGCAGGTACGACCTGAATCTCATCAAGCGGTACCTTGTTGAGAAGTTGGCGACCACCGTGAATAAGGTGATAGTCGGAAAGAGAGCCAGCACGACGATGTTTCTGTTTACCCCGGAGTTTAGATTTCTCGACACCATCCAGTATCTAGGACCCGGTACCACGTACGACCGGTGGGTTAAGGCGTACGACTGTAAAACGGTAAAGTCTCACTTCCCGTACAAGTGGTTCGATAGCGCGGACAAGCTCGACCATACGGGATTGCTCGACTATCCCGAGTGGTACTCGAAGTTGAAGGGTGAGTTCCTACTGTCGTTGACAGAGTGGAAAGAGTGTAAGAAGGTATTCAGAGAAAAGGGGATGAAGACGTTCAAGGAATGGTTGCGACAGTACAACGACTTGGATGTAGGACCGTTCCTGGAGGCTCTGACTAAAATGACGGAGTTCTACAGGGGAAGATGTGTGGATATACTCAAGGATGCTGTGTCTCTGCCCGGTGTTTCCCTTCAGTACCTACTTCGTGGGACGATCGATGGGAAGGCGGATACGCCCGAGTTGTGGTCGCCGAAGTCTGAAACTTACGAGATGATGAAGCAGGGATTGGTCGGTGGTCCGTCCATAGTGTTTTCCAGATACGCCGAGGCTGGAAGGTCAACGATCAGGGGTCAGGTGGGGAGTCGGGAGGAGAAGATGTACAAGGCAGTGCTGGGGTACGATGCCAATGCTCTGTACCTATCTACTCTGTCGAAGGACATGCCGTGCGGTGAGGAGCAGATATGGACGTGTGACGACCCGGAAAGACAGGCGTATATAGACCGTTTCGTGAGGAAGGTCAGGAGTGAGGAGTGGTTCGGATTATAGAGTTGGATATAGAGGTCCCTGAAACGTTGAGAGAAAAGTTCTCTGAAATGTCTCCGCTGTTCGTTAATCGAGAAGTCGATGAGACCGAGGTTCCGCAGCACATGAATGAATACCTGGCCAGGACCGGGAGGACTAGGGTCGAAGGGCAGAGAAAGCTCGTTGGGTCCCTATCTGCCAAGAAGATGATAATATACTCCCCGCTGCTAAAGTGGTACCTGGAGCACGGTCTGGTCATCAAGGCGGTGCACAGGGTGATAGACTACACGCCCGGCAAACCGTTTCAATGGTTCGTGGAAGAGGTCACTGTCGCCAGACGGACGGGGGACGTCGACAAGAGCAAGGCGGTGTTGGCGGAGATATTCAAAATGGTTGGCAACGCGTGTTATGGCAAGCTGATAGAGGCCCAAGAGAGACACATGAACACCACATATACGAAGGATGAGAAGACTGTCGACCGGGCATTGAGGTCGGCGTGGTTCGAAGACCTGGATGAGATTGGGGAGGCTTACGAGATATCGAGCAGGAAGACTCGAGTGGTGATCAACAGACCGTTTCAGTGTGGCATAGCGGTCTACCAGTTGGCCAAGCTCCGGATGCTGGAGTTCTACTACGACTTCTTGGACAAGTACGTGGATTGCGGAGATTTCAAACTTATACAGATGGACACTGACAGCATGTACTTCGCGCTGTCGGAGAAGACGCTGGCGAAGGTGGTGAGAAAAAAGATGAAGAGAAAGTTCAATAAGGAGAAGGCCGAGTGGTTGGCGTGGGATAAATGGAGCAACAGAACTCCGGGACTGTTCAAGCTGGAATTCGAAGGGGATAGAGCTATCGCTCTGTGCAGCAAGTGTTACTACGTGAGCGGTGAAGGAAAATCTAAGCACTCGGCCAAGGGGATGTCGAAGAGATCTAACGATCTGACTTGGGGAAGGTACAAGAGTGCTCTCGAAGGGGGTAAGGATATGGCGGAGAACAGGGGATTCCGAATGGTTAACGGGGTGACGAAGACGTACAAGCAGGAGAAGTTGGGGTTGTCGGCGTACTACGACAAGAGGAGAGTGATGGAAGATGGGGTACACACCGAGCCTATAGGATAGGTAAACAAAAAAAAAAGAACTCTGAAAAAAAAAAAAGGAGAGAATACTAAAGACTCTGACGATCCGGGGGTAGCTGAGTGTCAGAAGGCACCATAAGAAGTTCTTCGCGAACAAACATTCGAGATGGCCCATCATCCAAATAGTCGAGCACGGGCTCATCAGGTTTGGTAATAGATCGATCTAGATGATATACATTGAGATATACATTGATATACATCAGTCGCGCGGCGGCGACCACCTACGAGCTCTCCCGGTTGATAGAGGTACCTGACGTCAACATCCGATGGAAGTGCAATCGGCGATTGCTGCTCCTCTAAACCAACGGGTCGCCCGCGCGAGACGGCAGAGGGCTTGCTCGTCACCCTTTTAAACTTGATGGCATCTACAGGCTTCTTATCGATCAATCTGGTCACCTCTCCGTTCAGTGCGGAGACCACGGCGGGCAGTCTGGCCACCCACTCGGTCGATCGCGAATGAGGGCCTACAAGTTCTTTGGCGTATTGGTGACTGAACAGTCCCTCAGCCAGGGTTCTATTGAAGCGCTCCACGATCCCCTGGTCTCGGTGGATGTTGACGCGGCCGCGTCTGACAGAAACGTCGTGCTTAGACAATAGATGAGAGACCGCGCCCATGAACTCGCGGCCGGGATCGACCTGGAGAAGATTTGGCCAATTGAGAGGACTCCTCTTATATATTCGGGAAAGAGCCTCGGCCACCTCATTAGACTCTTTAGTGGCCAACGGCTCAGCCTCCTTATAATGACTCGCTACGTCAACGATTGTCAGTGCGTACTTGTACGTCTTGCGACCGACGCGATCGTGAGGGAGAAATAGGAGGTCTGCTTGGTGGACTTCGTTCGGCACCGGCACGTCAAATTTCGGGCGCGGAATATTGTGAGGCGTGTGCAAATAGATCTGCCAGATGGCCTGCTTCTTAAGCCATTCCTTGACAGCGTTTTCTGAAACCTTGGTCGCTGCCGCGAGGTTCTTGATGGCCGCGAGTCACTTCCAGTACCCGCGGGGGCTGTAGTATGTGTTCGCTAGCTTGCGCGTTAGGCGAACCGATAGTTTGGTATTAAGTTTGAGCGTGTTCATCGTATGTGATGTATTCTAATATATCGGACAATCTCCAACATGCCCTCGCCAGATCGTCCGGTAACTGCGTCGTTAATATAAACCTTTGTTGGAAGTACAATTTCGATTGGGGGTTAAGTTCTGAAGGAACTTGGGAAAATCTAACTCTGAGGAATCTAATTCAGAGGAATCTAACATCCGCTTTGCGAAAAGGGTGGCCGCTTTTTCATCCTCCCGCCACGTCTCGAGAGAATCTCGGGCCAGACGAATCATACCCTTTGCACCAGCTATACGGTGTTTAAGGGCAGTGTAGCCTACATCAATCATAGCAAAATAAAGTTCGTCAACTGACATCGTTCTATATATATATTTATATAAAAAGATTATTTAAAATAATTATTAATTTTGTAAAAAATATTAATTAATTTGAAATCTCGATTGAATATAGTAGCCGACGAGCCCCACCACACCCATTCCCACGACGATGAACGCGATCTCGCGATCTTTTTGGGGCTCTGACGATACATAGAAATCTAAAAGTTGGGGCTCGCGATCCAGCGGCGCGAGACTTTTCTGTGGATATGCCAGCGCGTACTCGTGGTTGGCTTCTTCAACGTTCTGGAAAATTTGCGCGGCGTGATTCTCGCGGCGAAGCTCTTCATTGACCCAGTCCAGATGGGTGGTTCGTTTTTTCGACCACGCTTCCTTTGCGCTATTGAGTTGTTCTACAGCTAAATTGTGACGCTTGCGCTCCTCATCCACGTTCGAGCTTCTCATTTTCGAGAATATAAAGTTGCTACCGCTGAACGCCAATGCGTTTACAAGCGCACCACCTATCATTATTCCGATCGAAGCCATTTATTTCCATATATTAACGGTAGAATTCCAGCTTTAACTAGAGAATCTCGGGTCCCAACTGCGGCCACTACATCTAAGGTCATGAGCCCTACGTCTCTCACAGTCATGTCCAATTTTGGGGACGCGGGCCCCATCCGAATTGGCCATCTTTCCTAGTCGAGCATACCCGATACTGAAACCCAATATCACCATGGTGTTATAAAGCGCATTCACTATCATTTTACCATCTTTTTCAGCCATTATTGATAACTATAATTATTTCATATAAAAGGGATCGCGATCAATGTTTAAATGGGGCGCATCCAATCGCGATTGGTGTTTCGGAACTTTCTTCGGAACACTGGCTGGTTGTTTTTTCGATAAGGATTGGTGTAATAGGGGGTATTTCCACACGCACAGGGCACAAACAACTGCCAGACCACCACCAACAACCCAAATCCAATTCGTGAATTGGGGTTCAATCGGATTCGTCCAACCTCGATTGGGTGTTGAGTATGCTTCCAATTTGTGAATTGGGGGTGTTGTTGCACTCAACACTGTTGAACCTGATTGCTCTGTCTTCAGATGTTTTGCTGTCTCCGTCCCCGATTGCAACGACTGTTTAGCCTCTCGAAGCTCGGCGAGTATTTTATCTTGTTTAACTTTTCGGGTGGCAGCCGCCGCCCTCCCAGCTGCCTGCCTTTTTGGGTTTTTATGTCGTGCAACCCCCAACTATAATCGCGATTGGGTTGGAGGATCAATCGGAGTTGGAAGTGATGCAATCGGGTTCGATTGGGTTGGACCAATCCCCGACGCTGTTGGAGGTGCAATCGGGGATTGCTGTTCCGTCACTCTCGCAGGTGTGTCTTGTGTCATCATTTATGATATTAATATAAGGGCTTATAGTTCGTGGGTATGTATGTCCAAATTGACAGTGTTTACCCGTGGTCAACGCGGTTGTCAGCGGAGCTAAGTACATTCCAGACTTGTGATAAATTGAGCAGCAGGCTGTTCTAAGAGTGTGACCTATAAAAAGGTCAGTCTCTAGATCGCCAATCAATCCCGCGGTGTTTGGTATAGGGAGAAGTATACTAACGGCGGTTGCGTACAAATGAATAGCCGCCGATCCAAGAGTTTTTGTCATCTCCGCACCTAACCTAGATTTGTATCGCGCATACATTTTATCGATCTCCGCATCTGACATCTTATCCACCTGAAAAACTGAGAGACGCCTACCGAGATAATGCTCCGATTGTCCCCCAGCAACCAGCGCAGCTAGCCGCTCTCGTCGCGCAGCATTTTCATTCGGAGTCGTTGCACTCAACCCAATCGAAATTGGAGTTGATCCCGATTGCTCTGTCGGAGTTGATGTTTCATTATCTTTCAGGAAAGATACCGTGTTGGCAGTCGGAGTTGAGGTTTCTTCCATTAGCTGATCGAGAAGTTCGTCGCAGTTCATTATTGCTAATTTTCTTAAAATTAATTTAGCTATTCTAACAAGTCTCATCACTTTAACATATTGCCAAGCGCACCACCCGATACTTATGATCACCGTTATGCTCGCAACAAAGCTCGCAGTGGAGCACCAAATTGTTAACATTGTTAAACATTGTTCAGCATTTGTTCAACATTTGTTACGCATTTGTTCAGCAATGTTCAGCAATTGCTAAGCATTGTTCAGCATTGTTCAGCATTGTTAAGCATTTACTCGGCAGTTACTAACGAGCGTTAATTAATTGATAACTTTATAAGCAGTTGGTTGATCGGTCTTTAGCAGAAGCTTGGCGTGCTTAGTTTCCGAAAGCATCTGTCGAACCTCCAGGCGCTCCTCGCGCGTTGGGATAACGTCATTCTCTCGAAGACAGTCATCGAATGAGTCTCGGTCCTTGCAGTGAAAGAGGGCGACCCATTTCGTTTGCTCGCGCAGATCCTTCAGGACGGCGTTGTACTTTTGAGTGGATATCCATACGCTTTGCCTAGCATGGCGGCCAGAAAATGCGAGCTCGGAGAGCATGTCCTTCTTTTTGGTCATCGCCGCCTTGGCCGAGCAATCATCAATCACGTATAGGGTGGGCTCACCCTGGAATCTTTGGTATAAACCACGCAACCAATCGTGAAGCCTGTCGCCGGGGTCAATGACGTATACCTCAGGGTCGGTCCATATCCACGGGCGCCGCTGATAAGTCTCGTTGTGCCGCACAGTAGGACACAGGATCACAATGTGACGAAAGGCATCGCGGTAGGACTCCTCGAGCAAGTCGAGAATGAAAACCGTTTTTCCACATCCTGTCTGCCCACATATTATGGCAGAGTGGGCATCTCCAATCGTGAATTGGTATTGATTGCTAATTTTCTTAATTTTTTCAAATTTATTAATTAAATCAGTAGAGTGCTGAGACGTATCGGCCATCTTCGATGTTGAGTTGTGCGTCTGTAATTATATATAAGTACACGTTCAATGGCCCGGCTCCGTCCGCCTCTTTGGTTATGTGGATCGTCACACCCTCACTAGCGTTCTCAACTTGGCGTCCGCTGCCGTGTGTTTGGTCGTCGTCGATGGCTCGCATGTCTAGCCATAACGCATATTTGGAATTCAGGGAGACGGCCGAGAGCTGCAGGTCTTTGGCAACCGCGGCAACCTCTGGAGAGCGCTTAGAGCCGGCAGCAAACTGCTTTCTAACTTCGTCCCACTGCTGGTGCGCGCGAAGGCCCGCGCTGTAGAGTTGATTGGGTACTCCCTCGATCGTCACCTCTACCTTCATGATTTTGTGGTTATAGAATTTGTCGGTTTTTCTAGCCCCGAACGCGAACCGAGCATCCTCGAACAACATCAGTATACCTTTCATCGAGCGGGCGGGTACGTTGACATTAATATTCCACAATGTGTCGCCTTTGTCTTTCGTCATCTTGCGGTGGCGAAGAACTCGGTCGTAAAGTATGGCAACGCGCCCGGCGTACTGGGTTCTGGGTTCTGATCAATCGCGCGAGTTCGGGCATCGTGACCATGTCGTACTCCAGCGACACATTGTTACGTATACGTCGATGTTATGTCGGTGGCTATGATAACTCGGCCGTAGTCGTTGAACGTTAGTTCGTATTCGAGGCGGTCCGCCAAAGCGCTCTGATAGTAGGGCATGTGGCTCTCCAGCAACTCGAAGTCGAGCGGGATGTAGAAGCCGTTACCGTAAGCGGCCGCGACCGCGTTGTCACTCGCGTTGTTATCTGCCTTGTTACCAGCCCCGATTCTAAGTTTGGTTACGTTCTTATTTTTGCTGGTGTCAATACCCTGATAGACAGCGTTTTCGCGCTCTTGCGACGTCTTCCACAGGTCCTGATAACAATGGTAGACGTCGCTGTCGTCGATCGACATCACCTCATTACCAGAAATCTGTATCATTGTCTTCTTGACGATGGCGCGACCCAGGTTCTGAACGACGGTTCGGTCCGCGTCCGTCGACGTCAGCGAAATAGTGAAAGCGAGGCGAACAGTCCCCAGCACAATGACGTCGCTAGCTCCGAGGTTGGGGAAGCGGACTAACAGCTGCTGGTTCTGGTCGATCGTCGATGGGTTGTTCGTAATAACGACAATCTGTCTTACTCCTTTCGCCCCGAGGGGCTCACGCAGTCTGCGGTATGGATTGAGTTTGCGACCGTATTGACTCGAAGAAATAATTTATTGAAACTATTAAACCCGTATGGTTTTGTCTTTAATACATAATTAATTTTAAGAAAATTATAAAGATGGCTGATTACGATATTGACATGGATGAAATCGGCAGAGACGATTACGTCGATGAGGATGATGATGACATAGATGATGATAACGATAACGAAACGCCCTTCATAGAGACTCCAGTTCCAATCCAATCGCAATTGAAGGGGGAATTAGGTGGCGCTACCACTAGTCAAAGTCGGAAATTACTCGAGGGAGCTGTAAACGACTACTACAACAGTTTTAGCAGAAAAAGTTCTGGTCCCATCTGTCGGTCGCGACTACTGCAAGTTCAAATTTGATCTGAACGGTAGATTGCGACTAAAAGCAGCATCAAATATCCCAATAGTCAACACGAGGACCGGTAAACCCCTAGCACTGAGCACCATTGCAGGAAACCCGGGCGGTGGCCAACTCATAAGAAACGAACTCGGATTCCCAGATTGGAAGAGGGGTAAACCAATTATGCCTACCCGCGCTGTAGAGGCCCTACAGTCTACCGACGAAACGATGGCGAAAACGGCCTCCGTGATAGAAACGGTCGAGCTCAGCAAGGTCCCTCAAGTAGCCACCGACGCTATTAACACGATGGAGACCACGTTCAGCGAAAACGAAATATTCAACCTCGACCAAGGGTCTAACGATGACCGACCGTTACCTCTTCGCGAACTCCGTGGACTCGATAAGGCTCTGCAAACGGTCCAGGGCGAACTGGTCCTTAACCTCGCCAAACTCACGGCTCTGGATGAACATATCGCGCTAGAAGAAAGGAAACTGGAGGAAGCCCGTGGCGATAGAGAATCTACCGAGCGAATCACCGAACACCTGCGGTCGTTGCGGGATGAAAGAGCAGCTCGCTCGGAGGCTGCATCGGCTGGCCGTGAGGCTCTCCGCACCCAAATAAGTCGGATCCGCGAAACAATCTCGAGGGTTCTGCACGAGGAGACGACACTCGATGAGCGACTTTGCACTCTGTTCAGAGAGCAGAGCGTCATGATAGTAAGCATCCTCACAGCTCTCGGCATGACTGTATCAACCATAGTTCTAGTTTTCACTGGTGGTGCGGCGGCTGCACCCCCGCCAGCACCCGCGCCATCCGGCGGAGCCAAGGAGTGGGTAGAAAAGCATCTAAAAGCCCTCGCCAGTATCCTGGCTAAATTAGCCGGAAAGGCGGCTGCCGCACTAACTGGACTGATCGGAAGTATCGTTTCTTACTTGCTATCTATATTAGCAAAAACGGTCGGATGGCTCGCTAAAAATACTTGGGCTTTAATCGTGGCGATCGCCGGTCTCCTACTTTTATTCTCTCGAGAGTTCCTAAAACCAAAGCGCGAGTAGTCCGATCGCCATGAGGGCGACGACGAGCTCTAATTTCTCCTCCTCGTGGGTTGTGCTTTCAATCTCGATTGGTTTTTCCGCTCCTGTTCCAATTTCAACATTGTTGATGATTGGATTGGGGGAACTCGATGGTGCATCCAATTTGTGAATTGGGGGTACTGGGTTCAACTTCAATCCCGATTGTGTTGAGGGAGGTGTATCCATTTTGTGTTTTGGGGGTTTTACGTAATAGGTTCCACTTACAACTCCGCTCCCGACAGTCTTGGGGGGGAGTTTGATGATACCCGTGTTCACGTTTCCGTTGCGGCCGATTTTTTGATTGGTGGTTGCGACTACGATCTGATTATTGTAACCGTCAACCGGGTCGTCTCGTAGTATCATATTGCTCAGCGCCATATAAAGACCTATTCCAAATGCGTAGTCTACCGGTGTGCGGGCAGTCTGCAAAACGTCTTGATAATTCTGGATCGCCTTCTGGAGGTCCACCTTAGTCGAGATGGCGTCCTCGACAAGTGCCAAGAACTGTTTTTGTGCGTCAAAGGCCATTCCCGTACCCAGTATAGCGCTGCGCGTTTGCTTCTGTGAGGCGAGGATTGCCCATACGTATACGCGAATGGATTCGTTTAGGCGAATAACCCCACCCTGCGTAAATCCAGTGCTTTTATCTAACATAAATGTGGTCCACGCATTTCGCATCTGTGGAGTATCACCCAGGTCTAGGTATTCCACGTGGGCTACTTTAGTAGGTAGCCAATGACAATAACCGTCTTTACACGCAAGCCCACCAAGCACTTCATCACCGAACGTCATCTTATTCAATTTATAATTATATTTAGTCCATGTTGCCATTTTTCTAACTGGTGGTGGGGTAGCTCCGCGAGCACTCCACAACCCTGAGAAATATGCGGGAACTTTATCAAGATGCTCACCACTAACTAAGCCTTTAAGGTGAACTAACCCTAAACTGTTGGTTGGGGTGTATACTTTCTGTCTCCAGTCCGCGTCTTTTGGTACCCCAAATTCGTTACACAATCTTTCAAACGCCTTACGGTCGTATGTGCTGGAAATGGGATCCCAGCCGTCGTCTTGAGGTAGTGGAATACCTAGTTCTTTGAGAATCCTCCTAATGGTGTAATACACGTGAAAGTTGTAGACACTTCGGAGCATGACATTCTTGGATGTCAGATGGTCTTGATGCGAAACTCCACATCCGGCCGTTGCGCACCATACAGCGAAATTTAGCTGGTTCTGCCAGATGTTCATTTGGGAAAAATCCCATCTTAGTATTACATCTTGACTAGTAGTCTTTGGAACTACATATTTCTCAAACGTGTTAGGGAAATTGGTGGTAAAGCCACTTTCCGGTCTAACTGTTACGGTTGGGTGTACAAGGTGGTTAACAACGTCTTTTTGCGTGTATTTACCGCCGACCGCGTACTTTGCATTTGAATTAAAGCTAAATGCCTTGGTATCCATTGAAAGATATTATGTTTGCTACTATCACTAATGTTCAAAAAGAGAGTTGTGAACTTCAGAAGTCAATCGACAACTGCTGCGGAAAACGCCAGGTGGGCCTCAGATCAATCACCTTCACGGTTGGATGGCAGAATGTGGGAAAGAGTGAAGGGTTTTACTATGTGAAGGATGAACAACAATTCGGTGTAAAGCTGCCTCACGGACTGTGGGGAACAAGACAGCTCAAAGATTTTGTCAACTCAGAGCTTGACGGTATAATCAACCTCACAGTATCGAAGGCTACCGGGCTCGCAACAATGACCATCAGCCCTGATAATAAGGTAGTGGTCTCCCCGGGGTTGGGTATTCAACTCGGTTTTAGAGAGACATACTCCGCAAATAAAGGAGTGTTTACCCCGGGTGTGTACGTCGGTGATAACCCGGTGAACTTCGCCTTCACAAAATCTTTCAGGGTGCACCTGGATCGGGTGAACACATCGTACAACACGGTAGACGGATCCCCCAGCACATTACTGAAAACCGTGCAAGCCAGCGACTGTTTCTTTGGGGATACGGTGACCTTAGACTTCCCATGCCCCGAGATGAAAGTTTTGGAATCGGGACATATCCACGAATTTACGGTCTCTATTCTCGATGATCAAGCGAGAAAGTTGAATAACTATTACCCGATTTCGGTCGTTCTCGAAATTTCCAATTAATTAAACGCATGTTCGTAATAGAATTATCAATATTATTGAAAATGAGTATATACGGACCAGGTAGTTCTTCCAATTCCAATCGGGATTGGGTGACAGATTCAAAGAATTTGGAACCAGCAGACGGGGGATTCGTCCCGACAGAGAGTGACTTTTTAACCACCGGAAGAACCAAGGCCCTGATCAATAAAACTATATCGAAGGCCACAAACGGGATTCGCAGGAGTATAGCAGATGTTAGATTAGAAGTGCTAACGGCGACTGCACAAGTTGGGAAAGAGGCCCGGGCAAAAATGGAGAGAGTTCGAACGGGTATTGAGAAAGAGCAGGAGGCTCTTACGGAGGCGTATAGGGTGTTGCGATCAGAGGAATCTCCAAACAGAGAAGCAGCACTTACTGAACTAGGTGAACAAATAACCAAATTTCGAAAAGAGGCCCGGTTGGGGATTGAGGGAGTCCGAACGGGTATTGAGAAAGCCCGAGAAGACCACCAGGCGGCCCTTACGGAGGCGTATAGGGTGTTGCGCTCAGAGGACTCTCTCATCAGAGAAGCAGCACTTACTAAACTAGACGAAAAAATAACGACGAAAAAAAAACAGAATTTCAAAAAGAGACCCCGGTTGGGGGTTGAGGGACTCAAAGAAGACCACCAGGCGGCCCTTATGGAGGCTTATAGGGTGTTTCGCTTAGAAGACTCTCTCAACAGAGAAGCAGCACTTACTGAACTAGACGGAAAAATAACCGAATTTCGAAAGGAGGCCCGGTTGGGGGTTGAGGGGGTCCGAACGGGTATTGATAAAGTCTGAGAAGACCACCAGGCGGCCCTTACGGAGGCTTATGGGGTGTTACACTTAGAGGACTCTCTCATCAGAGAAGTGGCGGTTGCTGAACTAGACGGAAAAATAAATGAATTTCAAAAATAGGCCCGGTTGAGTGTTGAAAAATCCCTGGAAGACCACCAGGCGACCATTACGGAGGCTTATGAGGTGTTGCGCTCAGAGGACTCTCTCATCAGAGAAGCGGCACTTACTGAACTAGACGGAAAAATAACAGAAGTTTCCGATAAACTGAAACATGATCGTAGAGCCGCGAACAAAGCGCTTGAGGAGACCACTGAAAAGGTTCGTGCTGAGGCCCATACCTCTATCGGGGGGCTTGCCGGATTGTTGAAAACAATGAAAACGCAGAAACGTGTCATAACAGTTTGGGCTGAGAAGCGGGGCCCATTGGTTGAGGGGCTCCCTGAATATTCGTTCGGTGCCAAAGCGAGTAATAAATGTGGGGGATACGCCATGACAGCTCCAGGTACACTTCTCCGAATGGCGGTCTGCTCGGTTAATGCTAATGGTAAACCTGTGGGCGCGGTCGTGATAAATCTCGTAGTAGATGGGGAAGAACGGGGGATTGGAGTCACTAAACTCGCTGGAGATATTTCATCGGTGGTTTTGTTCTCCGGTGATGATCTAATTAGACTTTCCGAAGGTAGTGTTATTAACTTTGTTACGAAAATCGCTGACCCAGCGAGTTCTTCCACTATTGTCTCATTGTTAATTGAACTTAATTTGTAAGATACTAATATATTGAAAATCATGAACGAATCACCGCTTCCAATTGTCAATACCACTCCATCAACACTGTATCCAATTGTCAATACCACTCCATCAACACAGTATCCAATTCGCGAAAGATGTTTAGATTTTAGGTTGGATAATATCGTCGTTATGCAGGATAGTTTAGTTAGCGAATGTAAAAATAGAAAAAGAATCGCTAAAAAATATAAGCGTGTTGCAAATTTAGCAGGGGCATCTAGTACAGTTCTGTCAAGTTTATATGTAATGAGTGGTGCGGGGACTGCCTAACGCTATCTACAATTGTAACAGTCCCAATTGCTGGTGTTTTGAGTGGAATTACAGTTGTATCTGGAATACTTTGTATGTTAATTAGGGTGACTGGTCGAAAACTCGAGAAAAAATGTAGAAAACATGATAGAATATCCGTTCTCGCTAGGTCTAAGAAAAATAGCATCGACGTTATAGTGTCCAAAGCGTTGGCCGATAATGAAATATCAAATTTAGAGTTTGAATCCGTTGTGGAAGAAATGAGGAGATATGAAGAATTAAAAAATGATATTAGAACCAAAGCGCACGCCACCATGCCCAAGATTGAGAGTACTGAATGGGATAAATTGAGGGTAAAACTTGGAGATAAAGTCGGAGGAAATGTTACAGCATCACCATCCTGGAAATTGTGATATTTTAGTAAATAATTTTTAAAAGAAAATTAAAAAAAATTCTTAAAATTATAAAATTAATTATATTGGTGCAGTAAACAATTTATTAATTAATTTTAGGAAAATTATTAACAATTTAAAAAATAAAAAGAAAAAAAAGTTTTAGGTCTCACCGAGGCTCGAACCCGCGCCAGCAAAACCCTTCTGGGCCCATCCCACTAAGCCTTCGCTTTAAATCTCTTCTCTCCTCTTTGTTAGGCTTAGTGGGATGTGTCACGCTCACATCTCCTCCACCCCATCATTGGACCGATACTGCGGACCCCTCCTCTTCATTACCTCCATCCGCTATAATGTGTAGAGCGGCCAGAGTGATGTGTACAGAGTACATGTGGCGAAACTTGTCTCAGCGCTAAGATATTATTGCCGGCGTCCCGACAATGAACTGTGTTTATTTCTCGTATATAAACCTAACTTTTGTTGGTGGAAATGTATGGTATAAGAGAGACAACTCTGACAAGGACGACCCGTTTTAGAAGTACACAGTTGTCTAACTTGGCTCTGTATTCTATAGGTGGTCCGCACTTTTGGTCTATTCAGTTTATACACTAGTGCGATTTCGGCTATTTCGTTGGGGCCGAAAACCTCCATACTTTTGGGACGGATTTTACAGTGTTTTAATGCTGTAGAAACACCGTGATTTATCAAAAACTACACATCAGATCGATTCTATCTTTCTAACTGACTTTCCGATTTGAATTATTACTAAACGATAATACTTGCGAGCACGTAATTCCTTGTTAACCATTCGATGAGTAGCCTGAGTTCCACCACATGGTGGACATAGCAATGACTCGGCTTTGTCCCTACCCCACAATGCCGACATGGGCGAGGCGAAACGGAACCTCTTCGCATCCATGCACGGTGATGTTTGCAATATTCGTAAATACCGGTGCGAAAACATCTCTCGTGACTACCTGTCTTCAACCACGCACACTTAACTAGAACCATTATGTTATATATATACTGAGTATAACATAGGGATTCTTATCTCTAATA